>OY757267.1:2222850-2691331 GCA_963584085.1 Pyrausta aurata
AGAAAGGAAAACTCAAGTTTTGAACAAAATATGACAGTTGATTTACAGTACTAACAACATCTAACACGATTAGAAAAAATAACGGCATGAATACATGAAAGCAGAGTACAAAAAAGCAGAAAATCTATACTAATATTATAAAGCTGAAGAGTTTGTTTGTTTGTTTGTTTGTTTGTTTGTTGTTTTGTTTGTTTGAACGCGCTAATCTCCAAAACTACTGGTTCGATTTGAATAATTCTTTTTGTGTTGGATAGTCCAGTTATCGAGGAAGGCTATAGGCTATATAACATCACGCTACGACCAATAGGAGCAAAGATATGGTGGTAAATGTGTAAAAAACGGGAGAAAAAAGTCACTATTACACGCGGACGAAGTCGCTGGCAAAAGCTAGTATCAAATAATTAGTAACTTTGTAAATAATATCGATCGATTTTTTTCCACAGATAATAACAGAATCCAAAAATAATTTCTTTTTTTTTAATAAGTTTAACGTAATCATAATCATAATCATAATCATAATTTATTTGCAAGAATACAGTACATGTCAAGGTGGTAAAAATAAAATAAGTTCAGTGCATTCGGCCAAAAATAACAGCATGCAAATATTAATTGAGTGCTGTCAAAGCTAAATTAAAATATTATTTTACATGTCTAAATTACTATAAATTACAAAATTATGATATGGCATGTTATTATTATATTATTTTATACAATTTTCATTACAGTCAAGAAATTCCTTAACACTATAGAAACAATGTTGCAATAGCCAGTTGGTCAATCTGCATTTAAACGATTTTTGACTTCCAATAGACTTAATATCATCAGGAAGACTATTGTACAAAACAATTCCCATATTATATACATTTTTCTTATAAATTTGTTTGTAGCAAGAAGGCTGGTACAACCGGTCCATGACCCTTGCACGAGTCGGTCGCGGATTAACGTCTGATCGTTTTTTCCAATATTCCGTATGGGAGATCACAAACATACACAAGTCCCTTATGTACATAGATGGCAAAGGTAGTATAAGAAATTTTTTGAAAAGCGGCTTACAGCTAGCATCAAACCTTGCATTGCCGATTGCGCGTATGCATTTTTTTTGGATTTTAAATGCCCTATTTAAATGAACAGAGTTCCCCCAAAGTATCAACCCGTAACTTAGAACTGACGAGACGTAGCCATGATAAGCCGCCAAGGCAGCTTCCACAGAAATCGTTTGTCTGAGTCTTTTCAGAGCAAAAACGAATCTATTTAATCGAGAGCAAACTTGGTCTATGTGTTCTTTCCAGTTAAGATGTTTATCTACAGTGAAGCCAAGAAATTTGAGACTATCTACCATATCAATAATGTTATTGTCATGAGTTAATTGGAGAGGTACAGATGGGGAAAAAAAACATCTTGGCATTATGACGGGCAGCCGAATATTTTAATTGTTAATTGAAATAAAATTAGAAATTTTATATTTTTTTTATCAACGATCATACATAATACTTACACAATATGATTTTCAATTTATAGCTAAGCAAAAATGTTTGTTATTTTAATAACATGATGTGACTCAATTATCTTTGGTCCAAGCTTTGACTGCAGGCCTTGACTCTATGCCATGTCAATTAAAACTAAATTACTTTCCACCCTAGGGATGGATAAGCTATTTTCCACCCGGCTATCTACACAGGAAAGTTATATTTTCCGAACAGGAGAGATGAAAAGTATTTTTATTTATCCTCGTATTTGTACCACGCAGCGCAACAACCCCTGACGTATCCGTGGACGGTGAGCCCGCAGGCGCAACTGCAGCAACAGCAGCTACAGCAACAAGCCACACCTAGATCTGAAAAGGTAAAAAGCACATTTAACACCTAACATAAATTATCTATACATATAATAAAATAGATAATATGGCAGCAGGTGTTGATAGCGACATCAGACAAAAAATAAAGTTCTGGCGAACTGGGCTTCAAGATGGCCGCCCTTCATTAACGTTTGCTCTATTTACACATTAAATTCTTCAATCTTTAACTGCGGTTAGAATTGATAATGAAATTTTGCGGCATACTATAAAAGGACACGTTAATATACATTTTGCCTTTGGCATAATGCATAACGAGCATTTTTATAGTGACGCAATCGAATGTACACGGCAGAATCGTACAAATTGCTTGCGATATAGACACGGCTTTAACTTTGAGACCCTTTGCACACTGTGACTTTTAGCAGCGATGCAGCATAGATTCAGTCACAAAATGCCTACATTTACACACTTGCACTACTTTTAGCATCGATGCAGTCGCGATGCTAACGCGCGTTAGTATCTTTGCAGTCGCGATGCAGTAGCTAGACATTGACAAATTATGTACTTATACTATATTTCTGTATATGGGCCACTGCATCGATACTAACGCGCGACTGCATCAACGCTTAAAGTAGCAGTGTGCATGTGTAAGGGGTCTGAACGATTACACTTATTGTTTTATTTTTTTACATAGTCAAAAGACAAATCCAAGTCTGAAAAGTCTTCGATATCAACCGGCGTGAGCCTCATGAAGCGGCTAGCTGCTATGAAGAAGTGCAAGTCTCCCCCGCCCACCGGCTACAGCATGGACAACCCCGTGTTCGAAGACGGGCCGGGGACATCGCTGATGCTGAACTTGGCATCGCAACATCACCCTGTACATGTCAGGTATGTGGTAGATTTGTTAGTGATTGATTTGTTTGAGTGGCGTTTCACTGTGCACTCTAATGGTTGCCACACACATACGCGGCCGGTATAAATTGACAAAGTCGGGCGGTAAAATTAGATAATGTAGGAATGTTCGGGAATGTTTAATATGTAAATGCTTTGAATTGTCGTTGTTGTTTTAGAATCGACAATGTCGGCCCGATATGTTTATATAGCGACCCTAAAGGTTATGAGATGAGGTTTCTGCCTACTACATGGTAGCATGCCATGACTGTTAGGATCGTAGCACGGTTTGACACGTTCGAACGTGACAAAAAAAAATGAATTATCCACTAGACCGGTCCGTCACCGACCAACTCCGTCGCGTGTCATGCAAGAAGCGTGCGTGACACGCGAGCGAGTGTCAGCACCGGCAAATAGTGGTATTAGTGGGCTTAGAACTTAATGAAGAATATCGAAACTAACTAAACACCATTCTCATTCGAATACCAAGTAAAAATAACAGTTATTCTTACTCCACGTCTACGAGAAATAATAAATATATTCATATGCCTAAAGTTAAGAAACTTTCTCTATTAACATTTTAAATTGAAGAAACAGAAATATTATCAACATACAAAGTTAATTAAAGTTTGTAGTCACGAACACGATCCATCCTTATTCATTGTTTGTGCTTTGTGCACGCATGCAGTTTGTGTTAACATTGTGTGTGCTATAGTATTTCACGCTTGACATGAACACGCAAGTGATTCTTCGCTTCGGTTTGTTTTCACTTGTTTCTTGAAAGTTAAATATTCTGCGCGTTTAGTTCTAATTTATTACGTCCTCCTAACATTTTATAAAAGGAAAAATGAGGACTAACAACGAAATGCATCAATCGAGCGATCCATTTTTGAATAAATAGAATAACAACTATTGTTTGGTAACATTTTACAGCGCCCGAATAAAACGTCTTTTGTCAAAGTTTATGTCATTTGATGTTGAGCCTGAAATACACGATTTACCGATTGGTTGGGCTAACACAGCACTCATCACCATGTATGCGTTTGTGTCGTCTCACCCTTGTGTGTAATATCGACGAGTCAAATGCGTCAAGTAATACTATTTACGTGAAGAAGTCATTATAGTCAGTATAGTCTATTATAGGAGTTTTGACATTTTGTTGTTTTGTTTTGACATAATGTGAATAAAACATGATCCTCCTGGAACATTTGCGGCCTGTTTCACAATGCCCTACCTCAGTAGGTCTTGTCAACGTGATCTAACGAATAATTAATTCAAAATACTCCTCCTTTTGTAGGGCAAAAGTACCTACAGAACGTAATGTAGTTTGTAAAGATGACGTTCCTTAACTGAATTATTCTTTGGTTAGTGTTTATATGTCGACGGTGGATCAGGCCCTCACTGTCATTTAGAGCAGCATAAAGATCCCATGAGTATTGATTTAATAAGTATTTTCCGTTATTGCTTTTCTCAAAGATTTTAACTGCGTTGCAACAGGTATATTTTTCATCTGCCAACACGACATACCTTACGATATTTATATCTTCATAACTATATCATACTGACGAAAGAAAATTAAAGACGGAAGAAGCAAGAGTTAATTTCTAGCGAAGCCTTCTAGCCTTTATTTGGTACAACAAAATGTAAAAACTTTTTTTTTTAATTTTCTACATAGCACACCCTATCAAAGCTCATAAAGCTGTCTGAGCTCAAATAGGCACTTGACTCGTCAACGTACTAATCCTTAACAGGTCCGGGTCGTGCCCCTCGCAGCTGCTGCGCGCGCTCCCCGGCAGCGAGCGCGTGCGACACAAGGAGCGGCCCTCCGTGCTGTGCGTGCACGAACACGCGCGGTGAGTACTCGGGTGTATACCCCGTTTTGCTTCGCTTGTCGAACGTTGTAAACAACCTGGATATTCCTTATGTGAAATGATTCGTAGTTTATTTTTGTTTTAATAGTGTTCTGTCATCATACAAACTTAATAATATAAATTGCACTTGTAAAAGGCAACAGTGACTCTGTGACATTATTCATTTTAAAATAAGATGAACATAAAACTACACTATGAGTAAACCGCTTCATTGAGACTTCGCCTGCGGGGCGGCGGGGCGCGGGGGGAGGCGAGAGCGGGTTGCTCAAGGGGTGCGGGCGGCGCGGATACACCCGCCCGCGCCCCGTAGGCGAGGTCTCCATTTCGCGTTCTACCTATACTTCATAAGTGATTCATCGTCGAACACTGAGATGTGACGTTTTTCGAATCGAATAGTTAATTAATTTTATTCGCTGATATAATTTTGAAAGCTATAAAAAGATTGTTTACTATATTCACCAAGCAAAGAAAAACTAACTTTAGTCGATATAGTCTACATATAACATAGAAGAAGTTTGAAACTGAACGTGGCGCCTGTCTCTTTCGATATGCACAAACAGAACCATCGTGCGCGACACGAGGAGCTGCCATCTATGCTGTACGTGGTGAGTAGTCTGTTGTCCAGTCACCGTGGGTGGACTAGAGTCTGGTTATTGAAAGCTAAACGAAGTTATTGTTAGAATAGCAACACTACTTTAAATTACAACTAATTTCAATAACATTGATAAAAGTTGAGTAAGAACTGAATGCCATTATTAGATATATTGCCCACGAAATAGTGTCAGTAAAACTGTTGTTTATTGAGGCTATATGAAGTACGGTGTAATTATTAATACATTTCACTTCAAAGAATTTGTGTCCCAATAATGTGTCCGAGTCAAAAGAAACGACTCCATATTATAAGAAGTGACAAACTAAGTCATATTAAATGAAAACAAATATCAAAAACAAGAAAAGAACCAAATTATTCATCACAAATTGAGTTGGTTTTACCATTATAACTTTTGAATTTACCGCCATTAGCTTAGTTCAGCTTTCAGCCAGAATCTAAGACCCAGACGCGCGTGCTGTCGTACTAGAATGATCTACGCATGCGCACAAAATCGGTCGATAAGCCCGTCTGGCGGCCCTGGGCGGCACGCGCCAACCTGTTGCTAACCATTCCACGGCGAGCAGCCTTCGAAAGAAGACGTATTAGGGGAGATGGCTTCAATATGTCCGGGGACGTCGCGGCGGTTTTCGCTACATAGTGCCGTTGTCGGACCACCATATAGCGAGAACCGCTGTGAGGGATCCAGGACAATCAACGGGTCAACCGGGTGAAGATTCAAGACTAAACGACACGAATGTGTGGTCCGTCCAGCCTGCGCCGACTGATGTATTTTTACCTTTGATGATTTTGATTTTACGGCAGCTAGTGGTGACTGAGTTTGTTCCGGCGTTTCTTCTCAACACTTGCCTAATTGTCTATGTTCTGTCTCGAAGCGCTGGTAGGGCCCAAAAGATAAGGAGACATGTGTCGGCCCTTTCAGGGCACATTTTTTTACTGTATATTTCACGTTCTTTTGTGTCATGTGATGATGATGAAGATTGCTTGATGAGATTTGCTATTGATTTAAGATTGTACCTATTTTCAGCACTGCATTAGGGCTTTGTCACAATAGGTGCTGTCTGCGTTCCGGTTCATACAAAATTGGCCGCAACCAATTTGGTATGGACCAGACCGCAGATCGCACCTAGTGTGACAAATCCTTAAAGGTAAGATATATTTTAGTACACAACGTACGGTTCAGGTCTCGCCGCCTAACCACATTCTAACGAAAATCTTGTGCACAACAAATAACGATGTGGCTTCGAACAAAAGCGACGTTCATTGATTTAAGCTCGTAAGGTGGTTAGGCCTCGATAGTACCTTATATTATAATGGAACGTAAATAATAATAAAATATCATGAAATGTACGCAAAATGTTGAAGATACTAAATCCACAAAAAGGATAACTGAATTTCATGTAAAAAGGATGTTGTTGTGTTGGGCTTTTATTTTTTTGTTTGTTTTGTTATGTGCTTACTTTGTGCAGCTTGGTTTCACTGTGTTTCATTCGCCCGCACCACTAATCATACAACAAATATCCCGAAATGTGACTTGTTGGACATTACCCTTTACATAAAAAAATTGATAGTAAATTGAAATAGGTGTCATTTGAAAACTAGGTATAGGTTTACAGTACTTTATTCTCAAAGGAAATACATAATTCACTAAAAACAACATAAAATAAACATTAAAATGTTGTATCCTGGTACTAATTTTGACCGATCAATATCATACAGCGCGCGTGCGTGCTAGTCATCGCCTGAGGTATGTGCGGTGAGAGGAGGTGAGTTCATTATTTGCTTATTGACGTTTGTCTCTCACCCCCCTCTCGCCCCTCACATACCTCAGGCGTTGACGGCATGACAGAAAACGTGGCAGCTGCAGTCATAAACACAATCAACAGGTTACATAGTAGGATCACATATTACAAACTGCCTAGACTAGAGCATGCTGTGACAAAGATAATTTGTTATTATAGCTCGTCGAACGAAGGCCCGTGGCAGTCGCAGCATCGCAAGTCGCAGTCTCTAGACGTGACGGCAGCTCGCAGGGACAGACATCACTCGCAGAATGTTAAAGAGAGGTGGGTTATTTTTGTTGTGTAAAACTAGCCGTCCCCCGCAACTGCGTCCGCGCGTTTTAAGTTTCCTCCCTCCCCACCCGTCGCATCGTGATATTTTATAGCCTAAAGCCTTCCCCGATAAATAAACTATCCAACACAAGAGGATTTTTTAAAATCGATCCAGTAGTTTCTGATATTACCGCGTTCAAACCAACTCTTCCGCTTTATAATATTAGTATAGATTAAACTTGACATGACTGGCTACCGGACTTTTTCGCTTTGCAAACTTACTGACAAACGTCTGTGTGCTATAAACCTCTACGAGTAGTAAAATGGTCTCCGGGAACTTTGCCCGCCAATACTGAAACTGCGAATTTCTATAGCCTAGCTTATTCAATACTAGCTTTTGCCCGCGACTTCGTCCGCGTGGAATAGTGACTTCTTTTTCCCGTTTTTTACACATTTACCACTATATCTTTGCTCCTATTGGTCGCAGCGTGATGTTATATAGCCTATAGCCTTCCTCGATAACTGGACTATCCAACACAAAAAGAATTATTCAATTCGAACCAGTAGTTTCGGAGATTAGCGCGTTCAAACAAACAAACAAACAAACTCTTCAGCTTTATAATATTAGTATAGATGATACACAAAGTAATTTAAACATAAGTACCTAACTTTTGATAACCAGAGAGCCTACTACGAAAAACGAAGTCCGACAATACGATCACCGTCTTGCGGGTCCGAAGAATTTTTAGTATGCAATTCTTAATAAGAAGTACTCCGCAAAACAATAATCGTATTTATGGATTTCGTTTTTCGCATAGGCCTCCTTAAATATCATCAGTTTTTCCCACAATCTTTCAGATTCCGCTGCATAGTGCCGTACCCGCCGAACTCTGAATACGAACTGGAACTGAAAGTGGACGACATAGTCGTCGTCTCCCGCAAGCGAGGCGACGGCTGGTACAAGGGCACTTTACAACGCACCGGCCGCACCGGCCTCTTCCCCGCTTCGTTCGTGCAAAGCTGCCCGCAGGAGTGACGAGGGAACTCCGTGCACACGGGCGCTCGACTTGTGTACAGGGGTGCTATTGCACACACAGGGCCTGGGACAGTGTTCACTAATTCTGGTGCAGTATGTATAGGTGCTGGTGCGGTGTACACGTGTCCTGGTGCATTGTACACAGGTGATACAGTGTACACAACGCCTGGTGCAATGTCAGCTGGTGCAATGTCAGCTGGTGCAAGTTCGGTTTTAACAAATGCTGGTGCAATGTACACAAATTCAGGTGCAGTGTACGCAGGTACTAATGACACAGTGTGTATAGATTTTTCAGCTACAGGAGATGCTGTGTACACAAATTGTGATGTCACAGACACGAGTACAGGTGTTGTGAACACAGGTACAGTTGCACAGAACACAGGCAGTGATTCAGTGTACACAAATGTTAATTCAACGTCAGATGACAATAGCAAGATTGAGGACGGTCAATAGAATTTTGCTGGTGATCTGTAAATGAATTTGTGGATTATCTGGTAGGCAATGAATGGCAATTCGTTTTCACTTTAATATAATAAAAATCAGTATAATGAGGGTAGCACCAGATTTTTAATTGAAATAAAAATAATCCAGGCTGAATAAAGAAATCTATTTATTGAAATTAGACTTTTCCACAAAGGGAGTGTAAATTATTATTTTTATTAGAATTGACTTGTAAATCACAATCAAAATGCCCATTTTAGTGATAAATGTGGCAGGTTAACTTGTTTGTATAATTTTTTTAACAACTGCCACAAACGACAGAGCAGCTATGTGACACCGTATTGTAATGAACGATTGCCATATTTAGAATTAAGGGAAACATAGCGAACTCCGATTTGTTTTGACTTTTAGACTTACTATTAAGGTAGATTTTAAGGAAAAAGCAGGGAGCTTGGTGTGTACATCACACTTTGTTTAAATCCTTGACCACAACTATTAGAGTTTTGAAAATAGTGAGTTGTTATTACTACGTATAGAGAAGCCACCAAACAAAAAAAAACGCAACTAACTAATTCCTCCGGCCCCTTTTCATCTTCGTAACACAAGACGCGGGCGCGGCTTCCGCCCCTATGTCGTAGAGATTCCATCAATACGCACCCAACGGTTTCTGTCCACATTTCTTTTACGTACTGCTAGGGTGTGGAATTCGCTGCCGGCAGAAGTGTTCCCTGGCAACTACAATTTTTCGTTTTCAAGAAGAGAGTGAATAGCCTGTTACTAGGCAGACATGATCCATCTTTGGATACATTGTCACTTAACAATCAGGTGCAATCGTGGCCAAATGTCTGGCTATTATAAAAAAAAAATGGATGACAAGATTGTGACGTATTCCTTGAAATTTGAATGTCTACTTTGGATGCATTGATGCCAAGGGGCGTCAAATCATGGCGCATTTTTTTATCGTGGTGTCAGTTAATCAGAAATAGTAGTTCAGTGTTTGAGCGGAATACATTCTTCTATTTAATAAAGCTCTAATTGTTGTAGTCAAGTTGTTATAACATTTCTTTACTAGAATTATTGTATAGGGCTAATTTTAATTGTAGATAATTGAATCTTTGAAATCGTTGCCAGGCTTTTGAAATATTATATTTCTAGTTGTGTTTATTGTAACTTATTTTTGTGCCGTCCTTTCTCGTAACGGCGAGCTGTTGTGTTAAAAGTTCTTAATCTTTAGTGGGAACAGCAATAAAATAATTTTCAATTTATTATTATAATAGTAATCGTTGGGAAAATCGCTTGGGATAGTACAGCCATATAATAAGGCGAGCATAAGATCACCCAGTTAGGAAAGCCTTAAATATCCCGAACCAACCCAGAGGCCGAGGCAGATTTCTGTTTTTAATTAACTTCATAGTTCACTTTTCACATACTCAAAATTGATCATATTTCACAATAAAGCATTAAATTCGTGTACAGCTGAATGTCGGCAATATTTAAAAAAAATACTTATTTTAAGGCACTATTGTTGCTTTTCCCACTAAAATAATAGTGCTGTTTTGTTGCTAGTACACGTTTTATAAACATTTTACTAAAGTATCACGGCCTTACCACAAATAAAAAAACAAGGTGTAAACTACTGTTTAAATATCATGCGGCTAATGTGGAATGTATGTCACCTTTATGTCATGTGACCTGTTTGACGTTGATTTTTAAACTGGCCATATTATATTTAAACAGTCCAGTCCAGTGTCCAAATCCAGTTTAGTAATTTGTAGTAAGGCTGTCAGTTTCTAAAGTTTTTGTGTTTACTATACATTTACCAAAATAGTATTTTATTATTCGCTGTGTGCGAACTAGGTGGTAGGGGAAACCGAATCGATGACGGCGCTCGCAGTGACCAAAATAAAGGTTGGACGTCTGTCACCATTTCTCTATCAATTTTAGTACAAAATCTACTTAACCATGCATTATATTTTACGTAATTGAACACAGTAGATGTATAATACGATATTTAATGAGAATCACTTTGGTTGAATTACTTTTCGTAATGACATTTGTCATTTTAACGTCCTTACAAAAGTTTGTGACGCTAACGTTGCGCATCGTCCCAATAATGTAGCCATTTTTTAAAAGCAACTTCCTTCTGCTTTTTGCCCAACTGCAGTTCAACCCAAAAGGGGGTATGATATTCTCTAATGGCTGTTAACCTTTGAGCCAACAGAATTACTCTCTTTAACCTTTCGATGATGATTTTAGCTCCATTGTTTGGACAATGAGTGGTGACTTTATAAACTTACAAATTGTTTCTTAAAACATTTATTAAACTGTTTATATTAATAGCCTTTTTATATTGGTTGTTTAATAACATCCTCTTTGGTAAAGTTTTTTTTTCTATATTAGACTAATAACCAATTTTATAAATACCTGTACATGTTATTTACTTGCATGAAATTTAGTTCGTAATCTTTTAGACAATTTTACTTTCCCTTACACTTGTTTCAATTTATTTTTTAAGATCAATACGCTTATTACGAATAATTATTGTTTTTAAGACACTGCCATAAAACATTACTTTGGTTTCCAACCTTAATTTCGTAGATAAACTGGTTTTATTGATATCTTATATAGGTTATATTATTATTCACCTAGCCTAGATACATATATAGATAATATGTTAAGGTCATGTTGACTTTATACAACTTTAACTTAATTTATATGAACGGTAAATAATTTATATAAAACGAAATTTTAAATTTTCTAAAAAAAAATTATTATTTTTAAATAGCGAAATTTTTGAACCTTTGAAATGGTAAGACTGTATTAAATAGATGTCTTGATTTTTGCGTTTTTTCGACTGTTTATTCAATAAAATCAGTACTATATAGATTGTATTATCTTAGGAAATGTAGCATATGGTGATTTATTCACATTTGTACTTTATAGATAAAGTTAAGGTCTTTGAGTGATATATTAATGAATTGTTTTTGTGGATGTCTAATTTTTTTTAAACGATATCACGTGTAAATATGAACCGAAAGAAATAAATTGTGGCACAAATATCATAGGATCTACGAAATGACCTCAAGTAAGATAGCTGTCGGTATTTTTATGAGGACATCCGGAAAAAGATGAGGAGATAATGCCTTTTTAACATTTTATAAGTTTATATATTTTTCAAAATCTTGGTTACAAATAAGAAACTTTAATTTATTGTGAATCAATACTTAACTCACTAAATAAAATCCTGTATCAGAATAAAATAAATTAGAATCCTGTACGGCCATACACAATAATAATCTGTACTGTATTATAAATTATGTAAATTTTGAAGCTCAACTAACCCACGATGGTAGATATTGAATAATGTACATTTTAACGTATTCTATATTTAATGTACTCGTATGTAATGAATTGCATGTATGCTGTTTTAAAATCCTCATTTTTATATACATTTTAGGTTTGTGCTGAATTTTTTAGGAAATTATTAAAGAACTGATTCGTTTTAAAGTAGTATTTATTATGTTTTGTCTGTCATTAACTCACACAACGAATTTTCATGGGACTTAAAGTCATAAATGAATGTTGGACCGTTTTCCAACACTTGAACCATCTATGTAAATTTTAATTTATGCAAAATGTACATGATGACTACAAAATGTACAAAGTGTAATTAATAGATTTCAATATAACTTTTGATTCTGAATTCTGTAAAAACTGGGAAGCGGTTCTTAACTATGATTTTACGTTTGTCTTGTATCGTTCGCTTTTAAGTGTAAGCGTAAGTGAATCATATCGAACGGTTGAATTAGGAAACTTTTGAAAGAAATAAACATTTCTTCTTAATACACATCTTTTATTGTATTATACTTGCATCATAACTGCTCATCCCTTTTTGTATCCCTGTAGGATGGGTCTGTAAAACCTTGTAAAAACTCTTAATAGTCCCCCTAGCCGATTTCGACTACGGTGGCCAGTCACAACGACTAACCGACTGCGCGGGACATATAGTGCCCAAGTGCCGTGCCCATTATTTTGATATTTTTAATATTGTTATTGTACATATGTTAGTCTTTAAGGTATTTATTATATGGACCTTAGTTGCCTAAAATAAATGATTAAATTAAAATTAAATTAAATAAGGTTGAAATTTGTTCGCGAAGTTTCAAAAGTTGTGTTAAGGATATGATTATGAAGGCAGCGACAGAATTTTCAAAATGTTATGGTCTGGTGTTACGTTAGTAATAATAACTATACCCGTTCAACTTAGCAAGGACTGTTGGTAGTTTAATAATTGCCGGAGGCAATATTCCGCCCTTGGATTTACTTGGTGGCCATATCTTGTTGACACGGCTGACGTCACTGATCACGTGGTGAGTGCTCTTGACATTGGATTGGATTCAGGCAGAGATGTAAAAAATGGTTTAAAAAAAGCATTTAAATGCAAAATGCAAAATACTTTTCGGATTTACTATTTCAAATGCAAAATACTAAATAGTTTTCCTTTTTGTATTTCAAATGCTAAATGCAAAATAGGTATTTTCAAAATACTTTTTTCAAAATAAAATACCTTTTCTTGAGAAATAGTGACTGTCTAATAAAATGGCACCTTCCTTTTGCATGGCATTTTTGTTATATTTATCAGTACGTGCTACAATAAATTCTGTTATGTTTATAATAATAATGAACCACTTCACCAGCACCATCCAACAATCAATCCGTGAATCGAATCCGAGTAATCAGGGGCACGGTTTTGACCGATGCCACCATCGTGTTAGTGGGATGTCTGCCTTGGGACCTCGACGCCATGGTTGTCGCTGCAGTCTACTAGTGGCGAGGAGACCAATCTCTCAAGGGCAACGACCTGCAGCGCGTGAGATCGAGACGGTGAAGCTTCACATAGAAGAGACGGCTCTAGAAGCGTCGTCGAGGAGAGTGGCCGTGAATCATGCAAGGCGCCGGACTCTCGAGGCAATTCACCCTGTCCTAAAAGATTGGATAAGGCGCCAGCACGGTCGCCTGACGTATAGACTGACCCAGGTACTGACAGGCCACGGATGTTTTGGTGCCTTCTTGTGCCGAATTGGCCGAGAAGAGACGATTAAGTATCACCACTGTACCGCTGATGAGAATACATCGCAACACACCCTCGAGATATGCCCGGCTTGGGCGAGGGAGCGCGAAGTTCTCGTCGCGGCAGTTGGGTGAGACCAGTCCTTACGAGGTGGTTATCGTCCAAATGGTAGACAAGGAGGAGGCCTGGCAAGCGGTGCGAACCTTCTGCGAAGATGTAATCCTACAGGAATCCTAAAGGAAGCCGCGGAGAGGGAGCGAGAGGCTTCGGCTGACGCCCAATTTTTCCGCCACCGATGTACCAGCCAGAGCAGGAGGGCCTATGACCACCATGCAAACCTCCTGGGCGGGCCTCAGACGACTGACACGGGAGTGTCAGTCGTTCACTAAGGGAGGCTCGATGCGGTGATGTGATGCGTTCCACGCACCGTTGACAGCAGCAAGCTAGGGTGACCTCTGTTCCCCTGCGCCCGGGTGGCGCTGGATGCATCAGTGAGCTATAGCCAGAGACAAGAACTGCGGACGAATGTTCAGGGTTCATGCCAAGTAGCGTAAACTGACAGTTTTTGCCTCACTTAATGGTACGAGAGAACGCCGTCAGGTTTTAGTGGGTAGGCAGGCTACGAAGTCTGGAGTCCCACATAAACCCCAACTGTCCCCGCGGTTGTTGGGTATGGAAACCTGCACTTCCTGACGAATAAAAAGGATGGGGATTGGACTCTAACAAAAATTTGTCCTTCCTTTCAAACTGAATGTTACGGAAACAGGCCTTTATCGAAACGTGATGTTAGCAAACTCATAATCATTTAAAAATACCTATTCAACGATACCCCACACGATGGGTTTTGCAAGATAAAAACGTTACTTGTGTGAGAGGTACTCCAAAATAAATTATTTTACCACTTTAGCGGAGAAATTAAAATTCTTACCCGTGCCAAATACCAGTTTTCTAGCATCTCAGGTCCCTGCGCTGAACTGCGGACAGACGGACATGGCAAAACTTTAAGGGTTCCTTGTTGGACTCAAAATAATCCATTCCAAAACCAAACTCATGATGGTGGACCGTTTCAACGCTCTACAAATGTCAGGTGCGTTTACGCGACATTGAAGAAGACCGACCGAATTCACATTGATGCCTTCGAAAAATGGTGCTGGCGGAGGGTGCTGGGGATTCCTTGGACTGCATTCCGCACAAGCGATTCCATCCTTCAAGAGCTCGGTATAAAGATCAGGCTCTCTACCACCTGCCTTCGTAGAATCCTGGAATTATTTGGCCACATTGCGGGAAAGACGGACACAAGTTACCGGCAAGATAGATGGCAAAAGACCGAGAGGACGCAGTCCAACAAAATGGTCCGACCAGATTCGCAATGCACTGTCTGGCACTGCCCACTGCATGCTAATCTCCACGTTGTTCTCCATGACGCCAAGGACCGGAACAGATGAAAGACCACTATTAGAAGCAAACTCATAAAGAGGTGTCACGACCTTCAGCAATGAGGAGCACGATGCAAGGAGGTGTTGAACTATGGAACCCTAAAAGTGGGTGCGCATGAATAGCAGACGCCTCTATCGGTCAAGGCAATACAAGCGTCATTCGTTCTTTTCATTTTGTTTGACTGGTAATGTTGGCTAAACTTAATCACAAAATATTTTGTATTTTGGAATGAATATTCAAAATGCAAAATACGTGTCAAAAGGTATTTCAAATAAAATACAAAATGGTTTTTAATAAAAGGTATTTAAATGCAAAATACAAAATAGGTATTTTGCATTTTGTATTTGCATTTTAAATAGAAGTATTTCAAATATTTCACATCTCTAGATTCAGGAAACCACTTGCTGCTATTTTTAGGTAGGTTCTTCTGAACAAAAATATTTAATTTTTATTGTTATGAAACTACAAACATAAAAATCGGATTTGAGATCGTTTTCTAAATGCCCTTCGAATCTTGACTTGCGCTAAAGGCTTTAGAGAGAATGCTGCAATTAGTAGTCAGTGAACGTCAGAATCACAAAATTATTATTTGAGTATTTAAGTAAGTAGACATAAACAAGGTGTTTCAAAACAACTCGTAAAGGATAAAGGGAGCTACTTTATTCTAGGGTTGTTTTGAGTCATCTTGTATACATTTTGTACAAAAAAAGAGGTAGGCAATTGTAAGAAGACAGTGATTTATCGATCAACAAGATTTAGCCCGTGTGTAATTTATTATTCTAAGCACAAACTTTGCATGTGGATGCATTTAATATCATAGTAAGAAGTTGCTCGCTGGTTTAAACCCAGCATTGTGTGCGTGGGTGTTATATGTAAACGTAAGTTTGTTATGTTAATCAGTGCTAAGCTGGATTTCGGCTGTGGGCGGGCCACGTGGCTAGGTCAGTAAATGCTAAACATACTAGGTGTACTTAATTTCAAAGTTTGATTAATTAGATCATAGCTTGTTAGTTTTAGAGATAACTAGCACGAGCGAGTATCAAGTGATGTGATACGATATGGTTCTATGTTGGTCTTGTTGAGTTTCTATTTAATATTATTTTCTGTGATATTTTCTTGGGAAGGTACTACTTATACCGATTTTTCTATTCTGTAAGGGGAATTAAAACATTTTTTTTATACGGGTTCATTATTTAAGTTATAAGCTTAATTAGCTAATTTAAGTTTCTTGCATGAGTACCTCCATAGGTATTTCGTTACAAAAAAGTTTTTCGAGTGGAAATAAAAAAAAGCTACTACTTGGGAAACGGTTTAACTACCTTACCTATCAGTCTTGAGTCAGTACTTGAGTTCTAGTCAACGATGAAAAATTTTCACGGTTTTATTTTTTATCAGTCTGTCAGTCCAACACCATAAGTACACATTTGACCAGAGTGGTTAGACTGACGCCAGACGGATAGTGTAACCTTTGCCTTAGATACACTCTCAGTCTCAGATGAAGGTCGAGAGAAATGTAAGGTAGTATTTATGACTAATTGACCGCAACTTTCAACTATGCTTGCTTTCCTTTCATGTCGTAGGTAGGTATGTCATGTTCATGTAGTGGGGAGAGGTTAATTACAAACATACTTATCCCATGACTGTGGGGTTTTAACAAAGGAATTAGCATAAAATTAGGTAATCTAATTAGGTAAGTATCTTTGCTGTTTGCTTTCCAATAAAACGATATACCAAAGTAAATGAGCGTTGCGAAATTAAAGTCTTTAATCCGCCTTTGTAATATAAATGTAGGTAAGCACGTTTCTCATAAATCCTTAGGTGATTTCTGAATATTAACACAAAACACAATCGTCAATTAGTAGAAATAGAACATATGATCTTAGGTACACTTGTGATTATGTGTATACATGCAAATCTCAATCATTAAAATACCATGTGCGTAGTTATGAGCTATTTTAAAACCGTTTCCTTAAATAAACTAAGCAATAAAGTTTTGTCATTTCCTGATACCACATACAGTAATTACAATGACATTAATATTTGTCGCGTGCTAAGTATTGCCACTGTATGATTTTATACATTCGCACAATAAGGATTAAATTAGAACGGCTTGATCCAATGGATACCAGTCAGATAATTTAACATGACTATTCAATTATGAGTGCCTATCAAACTGTTCTACTCTTAAGTAAATAGGAAACTACCTTACTTACGATTTATAGGGTAAACATACCGGTTCACCGGCCACTACCCCTTTTCGGCCACTTCGCACATTATTTCGAATAATAAATAGTGTATAGACAGCTCCTTTCCAATTTTGCGACATTCAACCCGGACGAACCTCACGGTTTATAATCCAACGGTATATCCTCGAAATTTGCGATCTGAGCCCACCTGTCGCCATTTCAAAATTTGGTGTGTGGATGCGTGGCAAATTTAGCCAAAAAAATAGCAGGTGGGTTGATTTTCAAAATTGAGTTTTTAAGTGTTACGATTGTTTTATTGGTGAATGGAATGGTTTGTGGGTACTTAGCATGTTTAATTTCAATATTCAAGTGCCCAAACTGACCAAACTTTAAATAATCTGTAATTTCTTTGGTGGTCGGACAATAGGTTATCGTTTAGTTTAAAAATCTACTTTCCGACCGGGTGGTCGCAAAACCGGTTTACTTACGTCATTTCTCTTTGCTCATATTGCGGAAACTTTATATTCACCAACATAGATTCTATTATAATAGTGAACAGCTATAATTTTGTGAAGTGGAGACCAGATTCCGGCCGCCCGTATACCTCATAGTTCCAAAGATATGACCTTTAAAAATACCGAAAGTGTGGCGGCCGATAAATAGTCTAAACAAAACCTATTTCCGGCCGACTTGAAAAAGGCGGCCGAATACTGGTAAAAAAAATATCTGTTTCCGACCTAGAAAATTAAGACCGATAAATGATATAAAGTAACTTATTTCTGACTGTTACATTTGTTTGTATGTTTATGTTTGATAACATTTATGCTTCCAATTGCCAGATGGATTTTAATAAAATTTGGCACTCTAAAATACGAGCGAAACTAGTTCACAAATAAATTAGCACTTGAGCCTTTATCACCACACCGCCGCCTTATTTACCCGTTGTATGTTATAATTGATACATACATTATGGTAGATGGTGCTGCTTGGTATTGGAATTGTGCTTGTTTTTTTTTAAATAGGATAGGATAAATAAAACAATCCCGACTCAATCCCGTATTAAATGAGGTATGTATGATCGATCATGCCCATATAACTTACGCAATTGTATTTTTAAGCTGCAGTTTTTTAAAATTTATAAATTGTTTTACTTTCATACTATTATGAGCCCTATGAGCTATTGAATAACACTCATTTTCCTACTGAGCATTAGGTGGCCGATAACCAGTGCATTGGTGGACGATAACTGAGTAAAAAGGCCGATAACCGGTATATTTGCTATATTTACAAATATATATTTTTTAAAAATTATGTATCACTGCTACGTATATAAACGTTAGGTTTTATGAAACTAGACTATTGTAAGCCCAAATGCCTTTTTTTTCTAAAGTCTTGACGTACAGCATTATGAATAGAAATCAACTCTGAAGTCAACAAGTCGCTTAAACGGTCGATAACCGGTATGTTTACCCTACACAATTAATGTTTACCTCTTGTTGCTTTTTAACCCTCTTCCTAGAAGGCTAGCAACTAAAATAAAATTAATTGAATCAAAAAGTAGTTACGGAATTAAAGTGAGTAAACAGTGAAGTAGCCGAGGGGGTCCAAGAAAGAGGTTAAGTCAGTTGTTGCTTAAGTACAGTCGCCAGCACATCAGGTTACCCACTTTTGTTGCAAACTAGCCCTTATTGCAACTGCATAAGATACCGCAGTGTTAACCTTAACGTGCTGTCGTCCGTACTTACGAGTAAATCCCGATTAATACAGGATGTTATTGCAAGGGGGTGCCACATTTTTGGAGGTGAATGAGACCGTCAATATGAACAACTTTTACTATGGGGTCATGGTCAAAATCTTAAATAAAATTTCAGGTTCCCCATACAAAATCAGTCACCTACATTGACAATAATGTATGGAGAGGCAAAAAATAAAATTAATAATTGAACGATGGTCCTATAGTAAAAGTTGTTCATATTGATGGTCCCTTTCACCTCCAAAAATTTGGCACCCCCTTGCAATAACAACCTGTATAATAATAAATCCGAAAGTATCTCCGTCTGTCTGTTATCTCTTCGCGTATAAAACTCTAAACCGATCTGGATGTTGGTACCTATATTTTGAATCCCGAGAAAGAACATGTTTGATAGTTTTATTCCCAGAAATCAACCTGAAGAAAATGATATAAGATAAATCAAAATGAAAAAAAGGGCAGTGTAAGAAAGGGGGCAAATATCGGAAATTATATATTTGCGCGAGAAGAACCGCGGGGGACCGCTAGTGCTAATTTCATTTCGTTCCTAACTTGTGTAAATAAATAAACAAACGACTTGCCTTGCCGGTCTTAGGACTAAGGTCCCGGCTTCTAATTTTTCAGTGTTTGCGTTGAGCGAGAGCAGCCAAGCTTTACAGTCACAATATTTGCAGAGTGACGGTAAACAAGAGCTCTTGAATTCCGTTTCCAATTTCCTTGACCTTGGTCCTATATTAAACTTGGGAAAAGGTACGTTATTTTTCGTGTATAGCATTTGGGCAATAAACGTTGAAAGACCCGCTGTCGGGGTTTTAAAAGTAAGTTAATGGTAAAGAAATACTTACTTGGCAAAAAGTAAGCAGGAGGCCGATTCTCGCATGATCAAACTTCGTTTCGTGTGGTAATTCGATAACGAGTATCACTGTTTTACCGAAAAAAAAAACAAGTAATACTTATATAGTTTATTTTTGTTTTTATAGTGTTTTGTCACCATACAAACTTAATAATATACGCAGTCACGCAGCCTACGCGTTAAAAAGCACTTGCAAAATTCAACAGACTTGTTAATGTGACGGTGGCCGAGTGGTATAGGCATACGCCCGGATAGCGTAAGACACGGGGTTCAATTCCTCGTCTGTCACAGGTTCACAGTTGTCTTTTTACAAGTGCAATTTATATTATTACAAGTAATATATCCATGTAAAAAAACTACCCCACAAAAGAAATCAAAATGCATAGAAATAGAGCAATAACTGTATTTTCTATGAAAGAGGTGCTCGTAGCGCAGTGGTGGCTGCGCTTTGGTTAGTAATACCTAAGTTAAGCAACTCATGGCGCGGTCGGTGTTTGGATGGGTGACCATTCCGACCATTTAAGTGACGTATATCACGAGCATCTCCGTGCTTCGGAAGGCACGTTAAGCAGTTGGTCCCGGCTAATATCGGTTGATATAAGTCGTTAAGCCTAGTCAGAGGCCCTATGGGCGGCTTGATAAAATCTGACAGCAAGGTTGGTCGCTTGCCTTGCAAATACCCCTCCGGCAACCCGCACTGAGCTCGCGTGGTGGAGTATGGCTCGTACTACCTCATATTTGAGGTAAGGCCTTTGCCCAGCAGTGGGATGCTTACAGGCTAACTTTACTATGAAAAAGAAAATTCGAACGGTGAACTTTTTTCGAATACGAACTGCACGAGAATTGACCTCCAGATCCTTATAAATGAGATCTACTTACTTCTTTTTGACAATACGAGTCAAGTGGGATTTTGCTTTGCTGCTTATAACAATAAATAAATAAATTCAAATTCAAAATCTTTATTTGAATTTTAGGTCATGAAACGACACTTATGAACGTCAAATATACCGTGAAAAAAATAAGAATAAATGTGCCCTGGAAGGGCCGAATCATGCATCCTTATCTTTGGGGCCCTACCAGCGCTACAAGACAGAACACAGACCATAAGGTAAGTTCTGAGAAGAAACGGAACAAACTCAGTCACCACTAACTGCCGTAAAATTAAAATCATCAAAATTATAATATACCACACAATCTTGTCGAATTGCCGGTTGATAAATTTAAGAAACACGTTAAAAACACGCTTATGTCTAAAGGCTATTATAAGGTTCAAGAATATCTAAACGACACGAATGTGTGGTCCGTCCAGCCTGCACCGACTGATGTACTTACCTTTGATGATTTTGATTTTACGGCAGCTAGTGGTGACTGAGTTTGTTCCGGCGCACAGTGGATCGACGCCATACTAGCAAAGGGACATAGGCAACTTAAATATACAAGTGTCAGTTTTTGAAAAACAAATCATTCCATCGTATACGCCTACTTATAAGCTGTAAAAAAGATAAGTAGCATTTTCTTATTAGAAACTTATTTTGAGAGCTATGGCACCAAACGTGATTTATTTGTATGGGAAATGGCATAAAAAATAGTGTAGCTTCCGATTTTCTTCGTGTTTCGATTTGATTTTTTTATATGTTATTTAGGCATACATTTGCTACATTTTCTCCAAACAAACATGGTGCGCCACACGCACCCTTTAAGAGGTAGGGGTCCACTTACTTGACAGCAAAAATAACTTTGTTTTTCATAGTATTTGTATGAAAGACAAAGTTATATTTGCGGTTGTTCAAATTGTGTTTATTGACAAAAATACCGGTTAAGAGGTACAAGCGTTGACTGATGTTTTCCTTCTTATCGACCAATTGATTCATAAGTTATTTATATCGACATATTTTATCTCGAAATCTCATTTCAATGGTGACTTACTGATAAATGGTCAGGCCATAAATCATCGGTGCACTGATAAAAGACTACCAGAAAGCGTTTTACCACGGTCTTAGTGCACCCAATATTTGGAAACAATTGTGTTGTTAACCAAAAAACTATAGATTTAGTACAGAAAAAACCGGCCATAATAACTTTGTTTTCATAGTATTTTTGTATGAAGGACAAAGTTATATTTTGCGGTTGTTGACATTGTGTTATTGGTCATAAACTAACAGTTCTATCTCGTTTAAACCAATTTTTGTCTAAGGTATTTGTAAAGATATACGTTATGTATTTTGTTCAAAATTTTCACTTGCTGAGTTCAAAAGTTAGAGGGTGGACGCGCATTTTATAACACTTTGGAAGCGTCTATCTTACAAATGTTTGACTTTTAGAAAAAACAGTTTAAGGAACCTCTCCTCTCACCTGTCATTTTAAAAGACCTATTCACAGACTTTGAGAAAGAGGTCAATCGACGAATCCAACTCGGCTGGACAGCGTTCGCAAGAGCGTCTTCTCGTCTCAATTACCTCAGTGTCTGAAGACGAAAGTCTTCAACCAGTGTGTGTTACCAGTGATGACATACGTATCCGAAACGTGGTCTCTAACTATGGGCATCATAAAGAAGCTCAAAATCACACAACGAGTGATGAAGAGGGCTATGCAGAAACGAGGAGATATACATAGCATAGCATATACATAGCATAGACATAGCCCTGCGAATCAGTAAGCTCAAGTGGCAGTGAGCAGGGCACATAGCGCGTAGAACTGATGGCCGTTGGTGCAGAAAAGTCCTAGATTGGAGACCCTTCGACTAAAGGCGCAGCGTAGGACGTCCGCCGACAAGATGGACAGACGACCTTGTAAAGATCTCAGGATCGAACTGGATGCAGACCGACTCGACCGCAGTGGATGTCCTTCGGCTGATAATGATGATGATGATCGACAGACTAATGTCTAGGACACGCTTAGGTTTAAGCAAAAAAAATATAATTTTGTTTTAGTTCCATGTATGGGAGCCACATTTATTGATAGGAAGATTAGTTTGTAGAACACATTTATTACACTGTCTTGTCTTTGCATAAGACCAGGAAGGTTTTCATGATGATGATGATGATGATATGACACACTGTTAACTAACACAATCGTTTCCAGAGATAGGTAAAGTAAAAAAGAACTTGGGAATCTTTTATCAGTGCACCGATGATTTACCTCTATGGTCTGACCATTTTATCAGTGTCACCATTGAAGTCGAAATAATAACTTATTAATCAATTTGTTCACAAGAAGGAAAACATCAGTCAACGCTTATAGAACCGGTTTTTTTGACAATTAACACAATTTGAACAACCGCACCTATAACTTTGTATTTCATACAAATACTATGAAAAACAAAGTTATTTTTGCTGTCAAGTAAGTGGACCCCTACCTCTTAAGGGGTGCGTGTGGCGCACCATGTTTCTTTGGAGAAAATGTAGCAAATGTATGCCTAAATAACATATAAAAAAATCAAATCGAAACACGAAGAAAATCGGAAGCTACACTATTTTTTATGCCATTTCCCATACAAATAAATCACGTTTGGTGCCATAGCTCTCAAAATAAGTTTCTAATAAGAAAATGCTACTTATCTTTTTTACAGCTTATAAGTAGGCGTATACGATGGAATGATTTGTTTTTCAAAAACTGACACTTGTATATTTAAGTTGCCTATGTCCCTTTGCTAGTATGGCGTCGATCCACTGTGCGGCGTTTCTTCTCAGCACTTGCGTAATTGTCAGTGTTCTGTCTCGAAGCGCTGGTAGGGCCCAAAAGATAAGGAGACATGTTTCGGCCCTTTCATTGCACATTTATTTTTATTTTTTTCACTGTATATTTTGACGTTCATAAGTGTCATTTCATGACCTAAATTGAAATAAAGATTTTGAATTTTGAAAGGTAAAAGTAGTACATCAGTCGGTACGACTACACACCACACATTCGTGTCGTCTAAATAGTCTTAAACCTTATAATAGCGTGTTTTTAACGTGTTTCTTAAATTTATAATTTCTTGATATTATTAAACAATTTTATACAATTTCCCATAAACGAATTATGTACTATGTAGTTTTAAATAATCTGAATTTAGAAACGAGAAGCTTGTGTTATATGAGTGATCAAGTCGCTCTTCTTCATGAAATTATCTAAATTTTTATGAACGTACATTATATTGTCAAAAATGTATTGAAGAGCTACAGTTATATGTTGATTATTATCTTAAAAACCTCTCTCAGGGAGTCACAAGGACTAAGTTTATAAATAGCACGAATGGCTCTCTAAGCCTTCTGTACTTAATTGTTCTACGCTCTGTTAACTCAGGGTCCGCCCTTTGCCTTAGGGAGGGTTTCTCGAGGCCTTCTCAAACCAAGGCTCCAAACTGACAAAAAAGCGACAACGTTCCAATTTTAGATTAAGTAAAATAGTAACTTTAAAAAATACGATTTATTTAGAACTTGGCTGGGAGAACTATGTGTTTAATTTATTGTTTACTCTCAAGATGGTACCTCTCTTTTATTAAAACTTTGTATTCTCCGATGGATATCCTATGTATGTAATTAAATAAGCGCAAACAAATCCTGTGTCTATGGTAATATGTTTGTACCTACTTTTTGAACTGGGTAAATACTAAAACTTGGTAATAAAAGTAAACTCCTAAAGCCATTTATATGTTGCAATCCCGGCATCATGTATCGTGCTTGGGCCCGTTAGGCTACTATTTGGCACGAACTATATTCGATATTTGGCAACCACAGCCAACTACATTAACACTAGCTCCCGGGTCTCCTTGCTCAAATATACGTAGGAACTACAATGCATGCTTGAAGTACCAATATTGAAGCAACTATACTATTACGAATTATTTGTAAAAGTTTGTAATGCGCTTCAGTAATCACTAACTTAAAAAACTTGTGCTTGATAAGTGTACCTGCTAGTTTTGAGATCGGTTCAAAAAATTCAAACCTCGTCTTCCTTGTAACAAACAACACAGCATACTTACTTTGTTAAGTAAAAGTCCAGTGAAATATCATATGAAAAGGTTTAACTTTCAGCACTTTGTATTAAATAAGTTTGGGAATAACGCCCACTGTTTCTATTTGATATGGTCTCTTGAAAGAAAAAATATCCGCAGGCCTCTTAAAATCATAACAAATCGCTTCGTGTTTTTGTTGTTGGCAAATAACTTTCAAATAAATTATGCCCATTGTGTCTTTTTTCTCGTAGGTGGACAAGCATGAGTCACACATTGTTCTGACGAGATTTATAACTCTAATAAAGATTGACAACATTACAGTGAAAGTAATTTTTGTTGCCTACACACACTTCCGAAGCTTCAATTCATTTTCAAAACTCATTTTACGGAGGCGCTCCTTAGAAATTATTTTATCCAATCAATATTTTTTCCTGTGAGTTTCACTCAACAATTATACTCACCAACTGCAAGAAATGGCAGCTAGGTAATTGAAATGATTAAATAAATGCGTTAATTACAATAATCTTTGGCAACATATCGCTGCATGCCATGCCAGAGTTAAAAAAATAATAAAGTACGAAAGCTTTTTGGAACTTTCTTTTCAATGTGATATTTTTTTAGCTATGCGAGACACATCTCAAAATCTTCTTTCTAGTTGTGTTATGATGGCTCGAAATATTCTAGGCCCCTTAGGATAATGTGTTAAGCTTCCCGTTGTTTAACGAGGTTACTTCCACTAAGCCTTTAAGCTTTTAACAAACAAGAAAAAATTAAAACTAAGACATGCAACATAAAAAAATAAGACTACCCTATTCAAAACGAAACCACTTCCACTTAGTTCTGTTCAGAATTTATTTACCACGCTACATTGATATATTATCTCAATGCCATTATGCCACGCTATAGTGACGTCTTCATAGATGGATGTCATTTGTTTGTAATGTAGTGCAATGTAAACTGCTACTTATTTAAGAGATCTATAGCTCCCAGCAATATCTGTAAGATGATGTTATTGAGCTCAAGTGTGATACTTTCTAGGGTTCCGTACCCAAAGGGTAAAAACGGACCCTATTACTTCGACTACTTTCCGTCTGTCCGTCTGTCTATCACCAGGCAGGTATCTCAAGAAGCTCATCCGTTGAAAAATACAATTAACAAATACTAGAAACAAAATAAAATAAATAGTTAAAGGGGCTCCTATACAGCAATCACGATTTTTCGCCCTTTTTGCTCGATAATGGTAACAGACAGGCACTTGAAATATTCACCTATGCTTCGTGACCCTTCGTGCGCGAGTCCGACTCGCACTTGGCCGGTTTTTACTACTCTAGGTGAACCTACCGAAATTACAAAAACTCAGTTAAGGGCTGAATGTTCACAGTCTTGTCGGTTAGCTCATACATAGCCGATTTTGAAGCGTAAACCGTTGCGTGCCCACTCATGCCACGCGTGCTAAATGTTCGTTACTATACTACGCCAAGCAGTAGTGTTGATAATTAAAAACATCGATACTATCGTGTTCTTGACATACTATCGAATCAATAAACATAAAAATATGTCAAAATCACATACCAAATCAAAAAGCACAGGCAAAGCATTACTTAAAGACTACCAGAGCTGAAGATCATATATTCATGAAATGTTGCATTACAAAAAAATGTTTATAAATTACGTTATCAATTAAAACAATCGAACTCATAAATGGGACGTATTGCTCTCTTTTCGGTCCGCCATTTTAATTTTGTCCGAAAAGCAACCATCACTAAAACCTTAAAAATTCGATTCTTTGCAAAGAAAATATACTATCACAAAGTCTCTTTAAAACCGTCACGTTACACCGCGGACGGGCACAGGCGCTAGAATTTTAGTTTTACATCTTAACAGCTTTATTAAAACCTGACATTTAACGTAGTTTCAAAGCATACTTATTTGGGATTTATTTGTATGTGATCTATCGATTTATTTAGGGTTTTCGGTCGTGGCCGCCATTTCGTAAATATTGAAATACCAAGTAAACCACATACGCTCTATAGTTAAAATTCCAAACCCCTTTAGCTAAGAAGCAAAAATTTAGTTAGTCTGGATATTATCGATACTATCCTCAGTCCTATCGATGAGTGACGGTTTCCGGGGTCACCTATCGATAAATAGCATAATTTAGCTTTACAACACTGTTACGCTGACGAGCTAGATATGTATTGCAACGGACTGTTAGCAATTTATAAGTTTATTGTTATTGTAGGTATATGTGTGTTGCAACTGCATGCCAACTGCGGTTGTCGAGAAAAAAATATGTGTTTTAAGTATTGACATTGTAGTACAGTCATTCAGTCAGTAGTCTTTACTCTAACAACAAACAAAGTGTTTGATTGCAAAAGATCTAGAAAAGAATGGACGAATTTATTGACACTTTGAGATGGTACATAAGTGTTCAGCGACTTATGATGCTGACAGTACTTTTCGATAGCTTAAATAAATATTACGAGTACATGGTATGATTCAAAAAGCTTTAATTATTTTCGGAATTACACACAGTTTTAACTCAATAAACTGGTATGTTGTGTAACATACTTAACTGTTACACTGTAATTAAAATTAGCATGCATTTACATTTTATGTAAAATTCAGTTCAAGTTCAAGTTCAAGTTTATTTATTGCATAATGTTGTACATTACATGTTTTTAATCTTAAAAACTAAGTGTACATACATTACCCTGTTAGGGTATAGCAATATTAACTGCTAGACTAATATAAAGATAAAATTGCTACTTTAAACAAAGGAAAAGATCTTTGAGAGAGCTTGAGCTTAAGCTTAGCTTCCGGAGAAATGTAGGAACAAAAATATGAACGAGAACCGGCTCTTTCCGATTTCAGCTAAATCCAAAATCATTATTCATTATCTAATTGTAATTTACTAATAATTGTTAAAGACTCCTTGTTTTAAACGTAATTAATAATAAATTAATGCGCGGTAAATATTACATAACCACTTTGAAAGCTCGTTATTCATAAAACGATCCCAACCTTGAGAACAATCTCAAGAATAAATTACCTACTCTTTATCGAATTATTTTTCAAATAATGATCTCGCTTTTGTAAGTGCTCGAATCGTAGGGTAGGTCGACCTTCAAGGCCGTTTGCCCTCACTAAGTGGTGAGGTCACGGGCATTGCCCTTCGTAGTAACCCTCATAGGGTTGATACAAAACTTAGGTAAACGGATTTTTTGCAAAAATCGGTGCGCAATTTTTTTCTATGCTTGTAATTTTATTTAGTAACGTTTTTATTTAATTTCAGTCCTAATCCTGTTTGTGTCCTACTGTTATGGGTTCTTTTTTCAGCTTTTTATTCAACAGTTTTTGAGAAAAGTTTCGTTTTTGGTACTCAACTTATATACTTAATAAGTGCAAATAGTTTGATAACATCCATCTCCACGATGTCCGGCTTGATGGACGATGTCCTTTACGACGTTCGATTACTTGTATCATCATATCAAGACAGGTAATATCTTTTTGTCGCTGAAGGAAGTTTTAAAAGGTTTTTTGAGTCGACCAGAGCTTATATTCAGTGTTAGATACCAACGATTATTTTTCATTTAGTCAGACAAAAGATATCAAAAAGAGCGCTGTATTGCTGATATGATATGATATCCATATTTTTAACCTTCATTAAATAAATAGATAGTAGATACTTGTCAATTTACCCTGTATTTTAGGGGTGTCACTTACGAAATTTAAGTAAAAGGTTCTTAAAATTAATTTTACTACCGATTATATTTATTTAATACAATATTTATTAATAAAAAAATTCTGTAACGTATGTAAGAGTTTTTTTCGTTCATTCATGATCGAAATGAAACAATGGGATCGCTGTACTTTTAACTATAACTTTGTGTCCTATTTATAATGTTCTCATAGCAAGCTGAATAAAAATTCAATAATTCCTAGTTAATATATTCTGCTTAGTTTTATTCCACAATGCGCCGGGGTCCATGCGACCTTTACCAAACCCTGACGACTATAATAAACATTTCATTGTCTGGGCAGTTTTAAGACAGTGATTGGTGATTTTATTTTGTCAGATTGTGTCTGATAGACAAGCCTCCATCCTCCAAGTGAATGCAAAGTAACGATCACTACCGAGAGAGCCCGAATCCACTTCGTCGCCCGGAGGTTATAAATACAAGTCGGTCGGAAAACGACGCGTCAGTGCCTCCCCCTGGCTCCGTCACGACGCCGCTCGCGCGGTCGCGTCACCGGCTGCTGGAAACGTAAAACAAAACATTGTTATGCGTATCGGTCATTGATTGAATCTAAACAGTGAAATGCCGACCGACGTTATGTCAGCCACCTGCCACGAGCGCTTCGGCCATGGGTTTAAGAAGACGAGGGACGCTGAAGTGAAGTCCGGCTTTCTGGTGCTGTTAGGACCCGGAGGGTTGAGGCAGGACGTCCGTGTGGTTGTTTACAAAACGTCCCTTGAACATTTCGCCGTTATTTACCCCAGAAAGAGACTTTCAAAATCCATCGGAGTGGTCAACCTTCGCAACACAGGTGTGGAGCGGGCAGATTCGAGTACTGGGTTTGTTGTTCGGCAGAAGGGGTACGACAACACCATATCCGCCAAGTTCGTGTGTTCCGAACGCGATGTTGAGTCGTGGCTCGCCGCATTCACTTCCGATTCATCACAGTGCCACCATCACACCAGCCTGCCGGTGCTCCTTGAGGCAGAGGAGAGTTAAACGAGTTATCCAACCGAGTGGTCGGTATGAGTGATTTATTTGCCGATTCGCAAGTGTGACCACCGCGAGACGTCGAAACGAGGCTATGTTTGTTTTGCAACGAGATGCGAAAAAGTGAAAGCCCATTTTTTGCCGGCGTACGAAAGTGCTAGTTCTGCGTAATAATTATGTAGGTACCAACCGATAAAACGAATGTAAAAGGCAGTGAGTCATTTAGAGTGATTTTTTTTGTTGCTCGGCGTCGTGCTTGTCACGTTTTTCGTATGGTGAAAGATCGGCTTGGATTCAAGACTTATTATGACTTCTCGAAGAAAAAGAATAATTTCAGAAACAAATAATTGCAGCTCATTATATTATGTTAATGTCTATCAATATCACAAAAAAATACGGTAGTAAATGTACATCTAGCGAAATAAGTAAGCTTGATTAAAATGTATGGTTAACAATAGTGGATGATGAATGGAAACCTTATTAGGTTCCTATTATATTGAGCTTATTTATCACGTAAGAGTGAAGTAGAAGATGAGAAAGATAAGGTATAAGTATTAAACTGTTATTAACATTATTTCTTAAATCATGAGATAAAGTTTACATTTTCGCCAATAACAGAATTATGTAAATTAATATGTAACACTTAAACTTTGATACAAATAATTATGTTTTGTCTTAGCAAAGAACTTCTGGAAGTTAATATTCTCTTAAAGCGATCTCATAAATATTTCATGAAAAACCTTTACACACTATATTTATTTATTACCTAAAATCTGTAATAAAATATGATTGTAAAGAAATTCCATTCCAGTGGTAAAATTATAATTGTTAACCAGTTATCTACTTATTGATATGACTGATTGATCTGTTAAGTTCTAATTATTACTACATAATATTATATAGGTACTCATAAAAGCCCTTAGTATCCGTACGTAGGTAGTATTTTCTGATCTCTTTTTTATGGTACTTATTCTGTACCTAAATATAAATGTAAAGGGTCCAAAAGGAGTCTTATTAAAGTATGTACGTACGATGCATACACATCGTACAGTAAAAGAAACGATCGTGTTAGTATAGTAAAAAAAACCCTTAGAAATATGGGTTCTTAAATAAGGCAAGAGGCTTGGAGGATGATGTGTTCAAAAGAATGTTATCAAAAATGTGTTCTTATTTAGGCAATAATGCCTCCATATAATTGTCATTACTGATACTAATTCAGAAATAACTCCACTAGCTTAGTACATTGGTACTATTAGTAAACATTTTAAATGAGTTGAAATTGCCTTTTGGATTATTAATTGTGTAATAGCAAGCTGAAGATCCTACATTACGATAAAATTATAGATTCCTTTTATACTAGTTCATGTTACTTCGAAATCAGATTGAAAAGATTAATTTCAATTAGGTTCAGCATACAATAACATCATTTATTGTGTAAGTAGCGCACAATGGGATAAACTGTAAAAATATATTTTAAAAAGCGTGGGCGTTGCGTGGGCTTTCGCACAGATTAGTCTGGTTAGTGGGCGTATTGGCGCACAAATGTAATTGCATCTTGTTGCAATTAACCCTTATTGTAAAACTGTAGCATTGCAGCATGGGCAATTAACTGAATTGTTTATATTTACTTAATAAGAAATGTATGATAACATGTGTGTGACGCACGCGCACAGTGTGTCTGTTGTGAAACGTCTTCAGCACAAAAAAAAATACCGAAAAATCACACTGAAAGAACTAAAGTAATTCATTTGACTCATTTTTGGAAAAAAAAACTCCTCCTTTTTCTCGTTTAGGCTTAAAATGTTCAAAGCACAAAATGGTAAACCCTAAAAAAATTGTAAAAGAGTAAAATGTTCAGATCATATTTATTTTCAAAACTAAATTATCAACATGATAACGAACTTGTCTAGATCTATGACAGTTAGAAAAAGTGAAACCCGTTTATAAATATGGGTCAATAAAATTGTCATGAAAATTACTCGAATATTTATGTAGTCCTGAACCTTTTGGAATGACGCCCTACATAGCGATAGAAATCGAGAGTTATTAATAATAAATTATTAAATTTATAATTGTACTATAAGATATTTCGAGCTATTGTACCTAAATTCTGATGATCTTTCTATGTAAAGTACTTTTTTTCCTTTTGTCATATTTTTAAGTGACTCTTGCTTTGTTCTTGAAAATTTAATAAAAAAATTATCGGTACGCTATGTATAGGTACGCAATTTTAGTAGTAATTTTGTAAATACAAGTCAATTTTGTGTTTTAAGTTACAGCTGTTATCATTGTTTTTCTATCGCGTAGATGGATAGAAAACATTAATGTGATATGTAAATGTGTGATTGTATAGATTTAGTACTTAAAATGTGTAATAAACGAATGACCTTACCTTATATCTTATTATTATGTCGTGACTATTTTTTTACTTCGGCCTGATTTTTCAATAGTCAGATATCTATACTTATTCTTCGAATAAAATGGGACTGTCATGTCGTGACAGACGCCAGGATTATGGAATTTATAGATAAATTTTCATCACTCCATACATATATTATTCACCTGTGCATCACTCTGTCAGTCCGTGTAGGTCACAAGATAATTCTCCAATGATCATTTCTGACCTTTTTTCTGGCGTTTTTTTGGTATTTTCTACTGAACTATGGCCGTTAGGGTAGAAAAAATCTAGATTGGAGACCCTTCGACCACAGACGACCTAAGACGCAGCCTATTACGTCCGCCGACAAGATGGACAGACGACCTTGTAAAGATCGCAGGATCACACTGGATGCAGACCGCTCACAACCGGTCGTTGCAGAAAACCGTGGGGAAGCCTTTGTTCAACAGTTCACGTCCTTTGATGATGATGATAAGACTGATGAACTCTACTGACTCCAGATGATACGTAAAACAATGGATGAACATCAAACTAAAACTACCTATTCTATTCGTTTTTATAACCGGTGTTTTACGTCGAATGGAATCCGACTGATTTGCAATATCTACTTACTCATAATTACCGTATTTCCTTAATAGTAACCAATTTTATGAGTACTGCAAATATTGTTCCCAAGGATTTCTACTGCTGGGTGTTGGCTAATACACCCAAAAAATACCTGATTGCATTCAGATCCGGAGTAGGAACGGGTTTTTTGAAGAAGTGGTCGTAAGTAGGTAGTTAAGTGTATTAATTTGTAACTGATGAAAACCACCTTGTCCTACCTAAGTAACAACCTAAAAAATGTGTACCTAAAGTAGTATATTTTTTTAAAAACGTTTTCTGGTAATGAAGAATCGCTCAAGCGTCTAACTAAGCCGTTATAAGATCGTAAAACGAATGTCATTATTTTTAACTGTTTCTTATTAACAGTAAAAAATATCGCCATACCTCTTCTTTCATTCTTCATGCTTTTCCTTACTTGAGGGTGTCTGGAAGATATTGCTTTAAGCAATTAGGCAGCAAAAATTGTACTACTACCGAGTACTTAAGATGCTATCCTATATAATTAATTGTTTACTGTGTGCAATGAAGTATTTTTATTATTATAATTTTCACTGCGCTGTGCTTATATCTGAGAGAGCGAGACCAGAGTGCTATGATGATAATTTTCATTTGAACTGAGAATACTATCTACTTGAAAATAATTCATTTAATAGGAATTCCAGTAAAACCCGAAATTCTAACAAGACATTTATTGACAAAACAACTGAAATGAACACACACACAAACACTTTCAGCACTTAAAGTTCGTCTTTAACCAGCTTCAATATTTCATCCTCTTCATCAGACCACTGGTCTGGATCAGAAGTCATTTGCCCAAGCGCCTCCATACGCCGCTCCATCGTGAGCTTGTCCAAAATGTGCTCCATCTTCATATGCATGCAGTCATTAAACACCGAAGCGTACTCGCAGATCTCAAATATGCCCTCCACTGCTGCAGAGCACTCTTTAATCGCCATCTTTAACCTCGTCACTACCTCACTGTCCTCCCCATACACTGCTTTATTCGCCGCCAAAAGAACGTTTTCGTCTATCTTATTCATTCGTATTATCGCGTTCCGTTTTAAAATGCAAGCCACGAAGCACTTCCCTTGCATCGTCGATTGAGGTATCCTCTTCAAAAAATGTTCAACGTCCGCCATTGATGCTTTAACTTGGCGCGCGCACTCCGTCAAATTCTTCCTGAACGGCTCCACTTCTTGGTTCATCGTGTTGATGCTGTCCACGTGTTCCTGCTTGGACATCGGCTGGAACGAGATGACCAGATAAAACGCGGACGTAAACACTAAAAACAGTATTATTGTGACGAAACTCGTGTAAGTCCTCCGCATTTCGAGTTTCGGCTCCCGCGGCCTCCTCGCTCTGCTAAGCTTCATTGTTTGTTATCGCATTGCCAGTTCTTGCACTTAATTGATTGTTAGCACGTTACGACCGTTTTAGTGTGGTTAGTTCAATATGACGTGTTTTCTCAATATTGGACCAGCATTACACAATTAACCTAGTATGGAACTATATATAACTACTACTAGTAAGTATACTAACTATATATATGTATAAATCTAAGTGGTTTTAATTAAACTTTATTCATAAGTATTGTTACGGTTCCGTATCGGTCATTCGGATATATCTTTGCGGTTGCATTTTAATGCATTTCAAATAACTGTCTCTATTATAGTCTTATTTGGCTTTTGGCTTTGGCTGACCAAAAGCCAAAAGTTCAAGCTTCGAGTTTGCCAAAGGGCTATGGAGCGTAGCGTTCTGGGGATAAAGAGGACGGATCGGATCCGGAACACCATAATCCGATCCAAAACTGGTATAGCTGATGTAGGTGAAGATCGCTAGGGTTAAATGGGACTGGGCGGGCCACGTGAACAGAATGTGCCCCAAAAAATGGACTAAGATCGTCACCCACTGGGTGCCTACTGATGGACGTCGCCCGTAAGGCAGACCCAGAAAACGATGGCGAGATGATCTGGATCACTTCTGTGATAACTGGCCAGCTCAGGCCTCAGACTAGTAACCGCGACCACCGGAGAAGTTTGGGGGAGGCTTTTGCCCAGCAGTGGGATAGTAATAGCTAACTAAAAAAAAAAAACTGTCAAACTACATGTCTTCAAAAACGGTTGTAGTAGCCCTAGTGGTGGCCATAGTATGACGTGTATGCGAATTGAGACTGACTGATAATGATAGATGAATTTTGATATAGAAACATAACTGAAAAAAAAAACTAAGTTTAAAAGTTATGGGAGACGCACATTTTACCACTTTGGAAGCGTCTTTAGAATTTTTTACTGAAGGTAGAAATAGATATAATAACTATTATAATGTGTTTTACGTGCCAATCATTATTCGTTAACCCCTGATGCCTTAGAAATCTTCCTTATGTTCAGAGAACTCTATAAGTAATATGCTAATTCTATTCAAATTCCGAGAAACAAGTTAGAAAGATATTGGAGCGTGAAATTATTTCAAATTGTGCAGAATTAAGTATTGTTCTTCTCGTTTTTTTTTCATTGAATTTAAACGAAATACATCAACGAGCGAATACTATTATGAATAATAATTTATTTTAAGTATAGGGTCTATCTCATATCTATTCAGTGGTCTATCTAGTCTTCCCGACATCTACCCGTATACATGAGACCAAGAATTCCACGTGCAGTTGGCCCGGTTAGCCAGGAAGATGCTGGTTCGAGTCCCGTCCACAGATTTGTAAGAGTATGTCTAAAGATGGTCCCGTCCGTGCGCAATTTTTGGTTTCTTATTTTATCTTTTATGAATAAAATATGACACTGTGAGTGTTAAAAAAATATTCTAAACCAAGATTTTAAATATTATAGATAACATGACATGATCAGTTGATTACACCTTTTTATTACTTATTACCTAGTATACCTAGTATTACACCTACCCCCAGGTAAATAAATTTTAAAAGTTCGTGTGCAAACGACAATGCAAATGTTTGTGATATGAACACGAAATGCACGAATCTGGTGGATGTTACATGTATAGTATTTATGGAAGACGCCCCCGTCCAATGATTTTAAAAAGATCATCTTCATAATCGTTTTTTGATACTTCGTAACACAAGGAAGAAAATTCCTGTCTTCGAAATCAAACAGTTGGTGTGTTGTCAAAACTAACTCTTCGGTCGTCATCCATCATTCATGAACACAAGGAGTTGGCGATTTAGTGGAATATTTATTTTAAATCAAATATTATGTTATTGATTCTAAAATCAAATATTATGTTATATATATATACATGTTTGTTATTGACCTTTCTCAAAAAATATTGCATTATTTCGATTCTGTAGTGCGATTGTGTAAAGTTGTTAAGGATGAAATGAGTACAATTGATCATCGATCGTATAAAGTAATTGATTCTATTGTGTAATTTTGTCCATTTCATGAAGACTGAAAAGTGACCGGTGGTAAAAAAAAACGATTGTTAATAAGAAAAGAGAAATAAAATATTATAACTTGATGAAAATGTGTGATGGTTTTATACCTTTACCTGTTCATCACCTGCAGAAAAGAAAAATAAAACGACGCTAGCGACACCACAGGGTGATTCCCCAAACTTTATAAGAATCCTACATCCTACATGCTCCAAGAGCTTTCCAATCTATGTATCACTCTTACTATATCTGTGATAGTATCTGTGATCTGTTTCTCTGTCTACGGTGATCTGTCATAATATCTATGGGACGTGGCTGGCATCCTGGCATCTGTCACGTCCTAAACGCTAAAAGAGCTTTCCAATCTAATTTCTGTCATATCTTTAACCTATGAATGATGATTTGTCATTTATTTTTATATTTATGGTGCGGTGGTAGGTTAGGTAAATTACATGGTCAGTGGCCAGTGGGGTAGGTGGTTGGTGCTTGGTGTGGTGTTCTGTTTCAACAGGTAGACTTCCATCCAGCCAGAAAGATACGAAATCCATTCCATCCACCCACCAGTGAGTGAGTCAATGCGTTGAGTCCAGCGTTGCCAGCCAGATCTCCTGTTTTTCTCCAATTTCTAACTTGAGTCAGTGATGGTTATTGGATTGTGTTTAGTGATTTGTGGGAGGACAAAATTATATTGAAAACAAAAAAAAACATCCACAAGGGGTATAATTTTATTATGTTTTGTCACTACAAACTTGTTAATAAAAATTGCTCTTGCAAAAAGCAACTTGTGTCAGACAAGGAATTGAACCCTGTGTTTTACGCTATCCAGGTGTAGACATAGGCATGCACCCGTATAGCATAAAACATAGGGTTCAATTAACAAAGCAACCCTAAATGTTCTTGTTGTCTTTTCCATAATAAATGGGCATTCTTATTTTATGTCCTGTGATGTGTCTTAACATAATATTGTTGGTTTAGTGAACTGGTAACATATTGTAGGCATTGCCTTGTTAGGAATTCAGCATCTTGTCTTTAGAGTAACCTGTTGCTCAATAAGTGGTTCTTCACACATTGTGACTATTATTTCGTCACCTCACATTACATAGGTTGCGATCAAAGTCCACTGAATGTATGGTTTTGCAAAGTGTTGTTTTAGAATGGCTTATGGAGATTGGTTTGGTATTCAAGAATTTTGAAGTTATTTGTATGTATTGTTGGTTTATAAATATTTAATCATGCCTCATTAAGTATTATATGAGTCATATAATATTTAATTTGGCATAAGTAACAGACATTTTCATATTTAATTGAAGTTTTTTCTCCATACATATGTCTTTTGTTTTGTATAATTGCACAGTCTGAAACCAGCGTTGGCAGGGTCTCCATGTTATGTGAAAATCTAGTACTGAGGTGTGTCGTACACCTAAAATTATTGCACACAGACAAAAGCAGTTATGTTGAGCAACTCTTACAATATTGTTATGCAGAGCTTCTTATGTTTGTTCTCAAAAGGATAATTAATTATCCAGTTTTGCTTGTCTGAATGATATGACCCGTGCATGTAGTACACTTTCATCTTCCTTCATGCTCACCAGGAACTTCTAATTAAACCTTTATTTGAATGAATCTCTGTCCACTCAGCCATTTGTTCTTTACGAAGTCTATACATTTTTATCAGAAGATGGCTAAGGTGCCCTTAAATAAAATGTGTGTTCATGTGGTATGTTAGTAATGTTACATACAATGTGTTTTTGTTGAGAGGGGTCAATGGATCGGATTTTATAGTAAAATAAAAGGATATATTTTCACTGAAATACAACTTTTATCTTTCGACATATAAAAGGAACTAGCTTTTGCCCGCGACTTCGTCCGCGTGGAATAGTGACTTCTTTCTCCCGTTTTTTACACATTTACCACTATATCTTTGCTCCTATTGGTCGTAGCGTGATGTTATATAGCCTAAAGCCTTCCTCGATAACTGGACTATCCAACACAAAAATAATTATTCAATTCGAACCAGTAGTTTCGGAGATTAGCGCGTTCAAACAAACAAACAAACAAACAAACAAACAAACAAACAAACAAACTCTTCAGCTTTATAATATTAGTATTAATTATTCAATTCGAACCAGTAGTTTCGGAGATTAGCGCGTTCAAACAAACAAACAAACAAACAAACAAACAAACAAACAAACAAACTCTTCAGCTTTATAATATTAGTATAGACTAAACAAAAAATTTACGTGTCAAAAGTAATAAAAGAGATTGGTTTGCCACACAATGTATGATTCTGTATTTCCTTATTCTTAATGATAGCTCATTGTACTTTACTCTTTAGATCATCTGGTGCCACAAACTTATAGGTTGGATCACTATGTTCACCTTCTTGTGAAAAAAGCGATGCTCAGGATGACAATCATATGCTTTCCAGTAGTCTGTGTGTTATAATTGATTTTTGATGAGTGATAAGTGGTATTCATTGATGAGCACTTCAGCGATTCTTTCGTTATCCGGGCAGACCTTCAGCCGGAGGTCATCGCTACCATCTTCGATCATTGCCACCACCCAATGAAAGGCCTATAACCGCGAATGGAATAAGGGAAAATAAAACGATAATTGTCTACCAACAGTCTGTTTTATTATAATATAATTCTAGCTTAAATACTACTTTACTAATATTTGTCTAATCTCTGAACGTGTGAGCACGGCACAGTCTTCAATATTTCGCCTTCTATTATATTTGCGGCTTCCAAACTTTGATTCATCAATTTGCACAATTTTATTGGGGTCGCTAATTGTGTCAGCGTGGTGTTTTCTAGTATATAAACAATGGCAATGTTTCACGGCAATAGCTGTACCAGTCGGCGATGGTGCGTTGCGACAGGACGGTCTTCTTCCAGTGGCTGGTAGACCGTCGCACACCTTCACATGTTGACTCGACACAAAACGTATACGTTATTTGAAAAATGATCTGGAGTGGGAGTCGTGCATTTTCGAACCATGTCCTTGTGGCTCAGCTGTATGCCTTTACGTGCGGCAGCGGAATAGGCCAACTTGGCAGTGATTCTTTCGTCTGTCGTCGGTTCTTTAACAGTTCACGCTGCTCCGCAAACTCAATAGATTGCTAGTGAGTTTTTTTCTCTCTGTATTCGATGTTTTCTATTGAAGATATTATGACGTTCACTTACTTTTTGCCAGACCATCAGCACAGCGCTGCGAAAAACAGTGAGTGTCAACTCGGTTATTCAACCTTTGTCGAGTATTATGGGATTGTTAAAGTTGATTCGTCGTCTGATGAGTAGTAGTAGTGCTTAAAAGTATTTTCTTCATAATCAATGGCGCCAGTACCACATGTGAGCTATAAAAAATTGTACAAAGATAAGTTATTAAAGAAAGAAAAGTTGTAGAAGGAAAAAATATGTAAAATTTATACTTACATCCATCACGGGTTCCATTGGCAGAAGGTTTTCTTAAACTGGGTATAAATCGTAGGTAAGTATATTTTTAAGACTTAAGAAAAGGGAAAGGTCGCAGACCTTTTATACTAGTACAACTAATTAAAACATTAAGAAAAATGGTTTCTACCATTAAAATGCAATTATCGTTAGCAAAAAAATTAAAATGAATAATAAGTCTTCTAATGAAGAAACTATGACTGACAGAAATGAATTTAAAGAATGTTGTTGATACCGTTCAGAGTGTACGGATAGTATCGATTACACGTAACTAACAACTTTTGCACAAAATGATAAGCAAATTCAGTTTGGCTCAAACTGATTAATATTACAAAGTTAATTATTGTTACTCCAGTCCAGTAGTGACATAAGCCTTCATTCATATTTTCAATATCTTCAAAATTTAAAACCTCTGTAGTTATTTCTTCTTATAATCGTAACATTCTATATGTAAAGATGTAAATTCATTCATGAATGAATATTCGTCAAGTATGTCCCAGTTACACTGACATACATGCTGCTGACAAACGCGAGAATTTGGCGTATTAAAAACGTTGTTTTTTTAAAACTAAGTCCTTGCACCACAATGTTTATTGTCATAAAAATAAGGGTAACAACAAAATTGTTTTTAACTTTCACTGTTTAAAACTGCTACTTCACTTTAAGTTTTTAAGATTTCAGAACGTGACTGAGTGAGACCTGAACTTCAGAGTTTCCTCACTAACATTAATAGCCGGGTAGAGTACCGGGGTCCTGTCCTTCAGAGTCTTCTCACTGAAGGCCAACCGGCAGGCAGAAACCAGGTCCGTAGATGGCAGCGATTCGACAAATTAGAACAGACTGCCTAAATTTGGAAATCCGCGAGTTTTTATACGCAAATATTGCTGATCACAACAACTGTACACACTGTTGGTATTGAACATTGATCATAGCTTAGTCAGCAATATTGGTGTAAAATATAGGGTGTAACAGTACGATATGATATGTGTCGCTACATGAACTTACAAAATAGATTTTGATAACTCAAGCCGTCTCTAAGGTGTAAATGGTTGTATCGCCGCCAGTTTGATTCAATTAGACGTTTTTTTTTAATAGTTATCTTGGCAATACAGTCTTTTCATGACACGCCAGTGACCTTCGATTCTTTGGGTGTCGGTTCCATCTGGTATCACAAAATTATTATTTGGATCACTATGGTTCACCTTCTTGTGAATATAGCGATGCTAAGGAAGGCAATTGGAATAAGTGAAAATAAGACGAAAGTTGGTAGATGTTCGCTTTATTATCATGTAATTCCAGCTTGTATACTTTTCTACTAATATGTGTCCAATCTCTGAACGTGTGAGCACTGCACGTTCTCTTGTCTGACATTTTTAAGTTTTTTCAAATAAAAAAATCTACTTTTATAAGATTTGAAGCGCTTGCTCCATCATCTTTATTGGTGGAATCATATAAAACACCATCTAAGGTAGCCACAGTTGATATAAACGAAGTTTTCCTTTTTTCTTTTTTGATAGCTCTTTGAAAAATTCACCCAGAATCAGAGAGTCGTGTCTCGGTTTATCAACCTTTGTCGAGTATTTTGGAATTGTTGACGTTGATTCGTCGTCTGATAGGTAATAGTAGTGCTTAATTTTTTTTTCTTCATAATCAATGGCGGTAGTACCACATGTGAGCTATAAAAATTTGTACAAAAATAAGTTATTACATAAAGAAAAGTTGTAGAGGGAAAATATTTTTTTTAAATTTATACTTTCATCTATCAGGGTTCCATTGGCAGAAGGTTTTCTTATGCAGCTGTTTTAAGGCCATTTATTGTTTTTGTTGGTATGTTGCTATATTTTTTCACGTCTGTTTTCCGAGGATTGCGGTATGGAACAGTGTACTACGCAAGACGCCATCTTCGTCACTCGTATCCCCCGCACTCTCTGTGGGCGAACTCATCATGTCCAGCCAGCTAGGACCCGGTTGGGGAGCTGCTGAAGTGTGTGCCGGTGTCTCACTCGGTCCTGCGACGCTAGGTTCGGCTGGCGCAGTAGCCTCTTCATGTGCAAAGAAGCGAATATATCCGCTTCCCGACATATGGGAAATGAGACGTTCACGATCCAGTATGGTCTGCCGCTGGTCTTCCGGGATTCCCAGTATGAGGTGGATTACCCTCTCGCTGGACCCTGGTTCGCCTGGTTTGTCGTCGTCCGTCATGTCGTACAGCAGCCAGGAGTAAACTCTGTACCAAGGGATCTGGGCACTGAGGACTCTCTGAAGCATGCTGGAGTCAGTGATACTGGTGTGCAGTAGAAGCCCTGCTTTGAGCCTCTTCTTCATGTCTGAATGTCTAATAACAGTCAGAGTGGTCTGTGGTATTGGTGAGGGTATTTTCCTGACCTCCCTCTCCAGCCAGTTGAGGGCGTTAGCGTTCTCACACCACATCGCAAGCAACCCATCCAGAAGGAAGGGGCGTTGCAGCCTGCGTACCCGGGGACGGTGGGGACAGAACAGCTTGAAGGATTCTATCGTCGATAGCCTCCCTAAGCTGCACTGCCTATTCGTGCGAGAGGTCGCGCGGCGGGACGGTGATAACCGCTACTCTCAGGTGCGATTGACTCTCATCTGCGTAGCTCATTTTCTTCATAATCAATGGCGCCAGTACCACATGTGAGCTATAAAAATTTGCACAAGATAAGTTATTACCATAGAAAAGTTGTAGAAGGAAAATGATTATGTAAAATTTGTACTAACATCCATCACGGGTTCCATTGGCAGAAGGTTTTCTTAAACTGGGTAAAAATCGTAGGTAAGTAAGTATACATATAGAAAAGTTGAAGAAGGAAAATAACTATGTAAAATTTATACTTACATCCATCACGTATATCACATATTTTTTTGAAGAGCTACAGAGCAACTAAGGAAAGAAAAGGTCGCAGACCTTTTATACTAGTATAACTAAATTAATCATACTACTTAAAACATTAAGAAAAATGGTTTCTACCATTAAAATGTAATTATCGTTAGCAAAACATTTGAAAATGAATAATAAGTCTTCTAATGAATAAGTCTTAAAAAAAAACTAAAACAGGCCACTGGGGGAAGCACTCATATTAAAACTTAGCCCTTCCACCCAAAAGTTCCAACAAAACGTCCAGGTAATTGTCAGTTAAGAGTCCACGCCCGGGATCCAGTAAGTGGTGACCCGCCGGGGCATCCACGCAGGCCTTGTACAGCACCCTGCCCGTCGATGTAGGGGTTGTGGTAGTATAAAAGTATTTGATTTTGTGCCGCCGACAGAAGTTTTTTACTAACTGCTCAATCTTTAAAAAGGTTTGAGGGTTCATTTTTTTTAATAGGACGACGGTATTGTCAGTTCAGAAGCGGAAGACAATATGATTATGAGATGCATAATTAGTAAGATCAGCTAATCCAAAAAAGGAATACTTACATCAAGACGAAATAAGATCAATAAGTGCAAACTAACGATTAGGTAATTCGAGCGCAGCTTATCTTTGCTATACAGTCTTGTCATGACACGCCAGTGATTTTCGATTCTCTGGGTGTCGGTGCCATCTCGTGCCACAAATGTATTATTTGGATCACTAAGGTTCACCTTCTTGTAAATATAGCGATGCACAGGAAGGCAATTATAACCGCTAATGGAATAATGGAAATTAAGACGAAAGTTGGTAGATGTTTTCTTTATTATAATGTAATTCTAGTTTATGTACTGCTAATATGTGTCTAATCTCTGAACGTGAGAACACTGCACATAGTGCTCCTCGTCAGACACATTTTATTTTTTTTTCTAATCAACATTTCCACTCTTAGAAGATTCGATGCACTTGCTCGATCATTTTCATTGGTGGAATCATATAAAACACCATCTAAAGTAGCCACAGTTGATATAAACGAAGTTTTCCTTTTTTTTATGGCTCTTTGAAAAATTCACCGAGAGGCAGAGAGTCGTGTCTCGGTTATCAACCTTTGTCGAGTATTTTGGAATTGTAAGTTGATTCGTCGTCGTCCGTAGTAGTGCTTAAAAGTATTTTCTTCATAATCAATGGCGTTAGTACCACATGTGAGCTATAAAAATTTGCACAAGATAAGTCATTACTATAGAAAAGTTGTAGAAGGAAAATGATTATGTAAAATTTGTACTTACATCCATCACGGGTTCCATTGGCAGAAGGTTTTCTTAAACTGGGTAAAAATCGTAGGTAAGTAAGTTAAAATTATACGAAAGTAATGCGATACAACTTATTTAATTGGACTGTTTACAATGGTTTGCAAGTAATCTAACAGACGAATGAATAGTGAATTATCTTAGTGGTGCATTACAGCGTTTATATAGTTCTTCTTAGCAATTGTTTGTTGTTTCAATCGTTGGAAATGTTATGTGAACGACGCAGGCAGGAGCGAATGTTGTCTTATGCTTGTCTTGGTTATCCAGTATTTGTGGATTCCTGAATGTACGATTGAATATCGATCATTGTTTTGAGATCCACGGTGTAGGCTGGTGTCGCTGCATTGAGTTCAGGTATTTTAGTAATATATTATTTTGGGATCGGTTGACCAGTATATATTTTTGAAGAGCTACAGAGCAACTAAGGAAAGAAAGAAAAGGTGCGACCTTTTCTTTCCTTGGTTGCTCTGTATGACCTTTTTAACGAGGAATTGAAACCCGTGTCTTACGCAATCCGGGCGTATGCCTATATTATGCCGGGCGGATTGCGTAAGACACGGGGTTCAATTCCTCGTCTGTCACGAGAGTCACAGTTGTCTTTTTACAAGTGCAATTTATATTATTAAGTTTGTATGGTGATACTTGATTGATGAAAAATGTTGGTCGAACCGTTTATATAATTGTATTAAGTTTATTGATTTGGATTTTAATAATTACGTGTCTGCTTCATCAATTCCTTTTGTTTTGTACCTATGCTACCATATCAGCCTTCTTATTAGCCTTAGTAGGCACTTTATCTATTCGCACAGTATGATATGATGCGTTGTCCATTAACATTGTACACTGTTCAGTGAGGTTTGGTAATAATTGATTTGTAAACTATTGTGGAAATTTCTCAGCATTAATTTCTTCATGATATTCTTTTGTAATTTTTGATTCGAATGCCAGTAATGCATTGTTAACAAAACCTCCCTCGGCTGATCCAGGATGGCAAATTATAAGGCGTCTATCTTTTCCTATCGGCTCTTTCGAGCAGGATGCTTTTGCATCATCGGTCCAGGATTGAGGCACCGTGTGATTGGTATGCAGCTATGTTTTGTCCCAGAATTTCATGTACACTAAGAGAGTTCAGTTACAACCACCCAACAACTATCTTGACTCACTTCAACGCCAGCACCGCGCCCCGCGCAAAAAACTATTGAAAAATATATTAAATAAATGGCTTCTCTCTAGATTATGCGTGATCAAATAATTATGTCACGCATAATTAGCTACCTGAAAATATTCATGTTCAAGTTATTTGACTACAAGTTTTTATATGAGAAACTGTAGCTGTAACCACTGTTTTTTTAATACAGTTTATATCATTTTCCGTCTGATCCAATATTGGATGGATATTATTGGTCACGACGTACTGAACACGTACGATGTTTTCATCTTCACCACTACGAAGATCACCAGAAGCTTCTAAATCCACGATATCTATGCGTATTTGCGTCCTTTTTGCGGTTTGTTCTTTACCACAAACGACTCGTTTTTGTTGATACGATGTATTATATGTGATTTTCTTCTGGATCTCCTTTTTCTTGTGAATAGCTCGTCGGACTGTGCACTGCAGGGAAGGGTACATTTCTCCAAAATCTGCCAGTGGGTTTAGCGCATCCTGCATATAGCTTAAAGGCAGCTGATCAGTGGATATAGCGAGTTATATTACATTAGAATCCGTAGATGTAACCACATTTTTTTTCAAGTCAGTTTATAACATTTACCGTCTGATTCAATATTGGATCGATGTTATAGGTCGTGACGTACTGTACACGTGCGACGCTTTCATCTTCACCACAACGAAGATCACCAGAAGTTTCTAAATCTACGATCTCTATGCGTACATATTTCCGTCCTGTTTGCGGTTTGTTCTTTACCACAAACGACTCGTTTTTGTTGATACGATGTATTGTATGTGGTTTCTTCTGGATCTCCTTTTCTTGTGAATAGCTCGTCGGACTGTGCACTGCAAGGAAGGGTACATTTCCTCAAAATCTGCCAGTGGGTTTAGCGCATCCTGCATATAGCTTAAAGGCAGCTGATCAGTGATAAGTATCCGTAGCTGTAACCACATTTTTTTAAAATTCAGTTTATAACATTTTCTGTCTGATTCAATATTGGATTGATGTTATCGGTCGTGACGTACTGTACACGTACGACGCTTTCATCTTCACCACTACGAAGATCACCAGAAGCTTCTAAATCCACGATCTCTATGCGTATCAATTTCCGTCCTGTCTATAGTTTGTTCTTCACCACAAACGCTCGTTTTTGTTGATACGATGTATTATATGTGATTTCTTCTTGATCTCTTTTTCTTGTGAATAGCTCGTCGGACTTAGCACTTCAGGGAAGGGTACATTACCTCAAAATCTGCCGTTACGAGTCTGCTGTTCTCCTTCTGCTGTTGAAGTCACACGGCGCCAACTTCCACCTCTGACACGAACTTCTCCCGGCGCCCAGCAACATAGCCACACTCATCTGACACCGTCATCTCCCGGCGCCCAGCAACAAAACTCACTATCCATCTGACTCGTAACAACTTCCGGCTGCCAGCATTTCCTTCATCTGGCGCCATACATCGCCCGGCGGCCAGCACTCCCAAAATCTTCCTTTTATATGAATTCCTTTGTTGCTAGGCTGTCCTCAGTTTCCGTTGAGTTTCCTTTGAACTTTTTTTTTCTTTCTTTCTTTCACTCAAAATTAGTCCATATTTTATTTTTATTTTTCACAAAACACGAAACATACTATTTTATTGCACAGCGCTGCCCATAAGGCAGCACTGGCAGGGTCGCCATGTAATGTTGACCCTTGCTCCTTATCATGCATAACCAAGACGTCATGGGGCCCAAACTCTGTACGATTGAGGATCTTCTCTCTGGCAGAAAGGATGATCCCTCTAGAAGGATATGATAAGCTCCAGATAGACCATAAACATTTTCTGTCTGATTCAATATTGGATTGATGTTATCGGTCGTGACGTACTGTACACGTGCTACGCTTTCCTCTTCACCACTACGAAGATCACCAAAAGCTTTTAAGTCCACGATCTCTATGCGTATCAATTTCCGCCCGCCCTGCGGTTTGTTCATTACAACAAACGACTCGTTTTTGTTGATATGATGTATTTTATGTGTGATTTCTTCTGGATCTCCTTTTTCTTGTGAATAGCTCGTCGGACTTTGCACTGCAGGGAAGGGTACATTTCCTCAAAATCTGCCAGTGGGTCTTGCGCATCCTGCTTATAGCTTAAAGGCAGCTGATCAGTGAAAATAGCAAGTTATTACATCAGAATCCGTAGCTGTAACTACATTTTTTTTAATACAGTTAATAACATTTTCAGTCTCATCCAATATTGGATCGATGTTATCGGTCACGACGTACTGTACACGTACGACGCTTTCCTCTTCACCACTACGAAGATCACCAAAAGCTTCTAAATCCACGATCTCTATGCGTATCAATTTCCGTCGTATCTATAGTTTGTTCTTCACCACAAACGACTCGTTTTTGTTGATACGATGTATTATATGTGATTTCTTCTTGATCTCTTTTTCTTGTGAATAGCTCGTTGGACTTAGCACTTCAGGGAAGGGTACATTTCCTCAAAATCTGCCAGTGGAAATTGTATTTTACACATTTATTACAGTATCTACGATATTTTTTTGTATTATCTTAAGAATAAATTATTTCCATTTGTGTTAAACCATTTGTTTTGTAGTTTAAGTTCTTCCAATTCTAGAAGAACATTGAAAATTTTACGTTTGGCCTGAAGCTGCATATAGTGAGTTTTTTAACACTTCTACTGGGTGGCGCAAAAGTAAAGACCCTATTTGGTTCAGCTATAACATTTTTTCTAAATTAGAAAACTAGATTTAGGTTTTTTTAAATGTATATTTGTGCCATTAAATTTCGTACCATTAGGATTTAAAGATGATGTCTTTTAAATGGTGACCTCCAGAGTTAATACACATTTGAGCCCTATTTATGACATTTTGCATAACTTGCCGTAACACTTCCTGCGATATGTTCGTTATTTCTTGACGAATGTTTTCTTTTAGAGCTGCGAGAGTCTGTGGCTTGTTCACATACACCCGAGATTTCAAAAAACCTCAAAGAAAGAAGTCTGGACTGGTCAGATCGGGTGATCTTGCAGGCCAAGGCAAATCGCCAAAACGAGAGATAACTCGGCCTGGAAAAGCGTCCCTCACTAAGTCCATTGTGTCGCGCGCTGTGTGTGCCGTAGCGCCGTCTTGTTGAAACCAGATGTGCTCCAGCCCCAATTCGTCCAAACTGGGTATCAAAAACTCACGTAACATGGTTCTGTAGCGTTCTCCAGTGACAGTTATCGCATTGCCTCCAGCGTCTTCGAAAAAATAGGGTCCGATCACTCTGTCAACACAGATGCCACACCATACAGTAACTTTTAGTGGGTGTAGAGGTGTTTCTTGAATAATGCGCGGATTATCAGTGCCCCAGAACCGAGTATTCTGCTTATTGACATGCCCTGAGAGATGGAAATGCGCTTCGTCACTCATAACCAATTTTGAAGGAAAATCATCCTCTTCAAGGTGGAGGTTTATGACGCGCTGGCAGTAATCTAGACGAGCTCGGTGGTCAGCAGGCAGCAGCTGATGAGTCATTTGAGTTTTATACGGGAACATCTTTAAGTCTTTCACCAAAATACGCTGCAGGGTCCGTCTGGAAATGCCCAATTGCGTGGCACGTCGCCTCGTTGATGTTTCTGGACACTCTTCCACATCTTCGCGCACAGCATCGATATTTTCAGCTGAACGGCCTGTTCTTGGTCTCCCAGACTTAGGTCTATCCAATGTTGAGCCAGTTGCTTCAAGGCGTGTGGCAAAGCGTCGAATTGTGCGACCAATCGGTGCCGGACGGTGGGGAAATCGTCGACGAAATTCACGTTGTGTTCTTATCACTGATGAATTATTCCGTAAGAACATTGACACAATTATTCCACGTTCTTGGGGAGTAAAACGGTCCATGTTTATTTTCAGTGTATTTTACATTTGTTCACTACACAATTTTCAACAACAGAATGACAGAAAATGTCATATAAAAAAAAAGTATTTTCTTTAGTGCCAGTACTTTTGCGCCACCCAGTATATAGACAGAACTAGTTTTTCTAAGCGAATTTTTCACGGTATTTATGGTGTGTATTTCTGCATGCCGAGGATAAGACTCTTGATGTCGATGACGGTGAATGTTGTACAGATGGATGGACGGATGATCTTTTGGAGTCCTTCTCGTATAATTGCTTGATATTTCATAAATCCCATCGGTTCCATTTTTTTAAATGAATTTGTTTCCTTTTTTTATGCCTATTAATTAATCATAAAATTACCCTACCACCTACTGGATAATAAATGTCAAACAGGTCTTCAGTATGTTGCACTTCTCGCTCAGGCAACTTTCAATGCTGATCAACCAGTTCTGTATCTCTGAAGTTTTCACCATTTCAAAATGGGTTTTAATCCTGCTGCTGGGCGGTCGAATGACCGGAGGGCTGCGCTGCGTTAGCACACTTCGATTAAACGCGCTTTCTGGTTTGTCTGGCATTATTAATTGGCAAAACGACAGATGCACAACACATTATCGCCGTTTGAAGTCAGTGACACAAATTCTACTTATAGTATTTAGGGCACGCTTACTGTAAATTTTTTAATTATTTGAGGCGGCACGTCCGATTGCGTTGTCGGTCAAAACTGATGTTCATGTCTCATCATGCTCAGAGAAAGTGGCAAAAATAGTATTGCCAGATTGTCAATATTCTTCTATTTTTCCACACACACCCTCTTACATACACTCATTCGCTCACATTTTACACACAAAGAGGACTATCAAACCAAATTGTATATGAAATTTAGAAATAATGTCTAGAATATGTATAATATTTTATCCTGAGGCCTTATTCTGATTGTTTTGATAACTTTATTTTATTTAAAATTGTCTGTATAATATTGGCCGAGGTGAGAGGTTTTATATATATATAATCACTAAGTGACGTCAGTACCACTACTGCCTGACTTCATTTCTTTGACGTGCCACGAACCGAGTGACTTGCCCGTATTCGCATCCTCCAACTTATAAACTAGGTGTGAAATTTTTCGAGCCACCTTACATTTTTCGTACTTGGGAGCTAATTTAGCCATGAAGAACTTTGAAGCGTCACTCTGCGGGTAATTTTTCTTCCACACAGTGTCACCTACTTTAAATTCTAACTGCCGCCTACCCTTATTATAATATTTCGCGCTACGGCCATGGGCGGTGACCAAGGCTTGCTCAACCTGCTCGAATATGTCTTTTAATACACCAAGGTTTTGGGCATAAGAATCTCTAGAGGCATAATCAGAAGGGGGAAGAGAAGAAATACTTGTGCCGAACGCTTCACCCGAGCTGACAGCTTCTCGCCCGTGAACTAAAAAGAATGGAGTAAAACGAGTCACTTCGCTAGTGGCGGTGTTCATGGCGAACTGTATTTTCGGCAAGTTGCAATCCCATGATTTGTGATTTTTTTCGACGAGAATGGACACCGCAGTCATAACTGTACGGCTATATCGCTCAACGGTGTTAACGGCGGGCAATAGCGCGGTGTAAGATGAATTTGGGGGATTTTGTATTTCTTCAAAAGTTCCTGCACTTCCCGCCCAGTGAATTGCGTTCCGTTATCAGCAATCACTGTGCGAGGTATGCCATGCATGAGAAACACACCATTTTCCTACTTTTGCGCTATGGTTTTACCTACGGCACGTCTTAGGGGAAACAAGAGACAATATTTGGTGAAGTAACACACCACGACTAACAGGAATGTGTAGCCCGCTTTAGAACGAGGCAAAAGGCCGACTAAATCTTTACTGATGCATTCGAAAGGTTAAGAATAAACCTTAGGATCACCCAGCATACCAGGGGTGGGCTGTTGGGAGTGTTTATAAGCGGCGCAGACGTCTCAATTCCCAACGTGTTTAACCACGTCTCCATACATCTTAATCCAAAAATCTTTGGCCAAAAATCTTATCTTTGGCCAAAAATAACGTAAAGATAGCCGCTTATAGGTTTAGAAAATTCCTAAGTGCGGAGACAATTCGCCACTGTAGTAAGACTTCAACAACTCTTCCCGACGGCTGACAGGGACTACTTCTTTCCAATCGTACTCGCTGGAGACTCCGTTACGATTTTTGTAGTAACGATAAAGCTTGTTGTCATTTACCACGAAATTAGGATAAGAACGTGGGTGTTTGGTGCACTTATCGTGTAAGCTATTGTACCAAGTATCGCTTTCCAACGGACGGATTTCCAGTACGGGAACCGCACGAGATAAAGCATCAGGCACGACATTGTCCTTGCCACGACGATGTTCTATTGTGAAATTGAAAGGAGATAAACGACAACCCCAACGAGCTAACCTACCCGTAGAATTGGACAAATTGAAGAACCACTTCAAACTAGAGTGATCAGTAACCACTTTGAACACAGGACCTCCCTCCAGGTAAGGACGAAAATGCTCGACCGCGAAAACGACGGCAAGAGCTTCACGCTCAGTAGCGGAATAGTTCCGTTCAGCGGAATTCAATGACCAGCTTGCGAAAGCTATAGGGTGTTTCTCCCCATCCAACGTTTGAGTCAGTGTGCCTGCTATCCTGTAACTGATTGCATCACAATGAACTGCAAAAGGTTGAGAAAAATCTGGGCAAGCTAAGACAGGAGCTGAAACAAGAGCAGACTTCAACTCATTGAATGCCTGTTCCGCTTCCGGGGTCCAACTGAACGGTGGAGCTTTCTTACTTGTGCTCGTAAGCGCATTAAGGGGAGCTGCAATAGAACTGAAATTTTTGATAAACCTACAATAATAAGAGGCAGTTCCTAAACACATTTTAACTTCCTTACGGTTCTTAGGAGTCGGAAAATCAACAATAGCTTCGACCTTGAAGGGATCCGCGTGAAGACCCATTTCATCTACAATGTATCCCAGATATTTGAGTTCACGACGGAAAAAACAAGACTTTTTCAGGTTAATTGACAAGTTGGCCTTTTCTAATTTTCAAGAACTCTTTTGAGGAGAGAAATATGCTCTGAAAAAGTCGATGACGTAATTGTTCATGATAGGAACAAGACACGGATGGAAAAATGAGAGATTGCTTAGCGTTAGAAATTATTTACTGACCATTTTACAATGGGTACTACAAACTAAAGTAAAGACGAAGAAAAGATGCTTATGGAGCCGTGGCGTAAAGCGATGTGGTCGATGTGCGGGCGCCGCCGGCGCCTTCGGGTCCGGTGGTGGCGTGATCCTGGCGTGGAGCCTTCTGATTGGTCGATGATATATGGCGTGATCGGCCCGCCGTCTCATTGGCTTAGGGGCGTTAACATCGAATTATATCGTCCAGGTTAACTGAAGCTGGATGCAGGATGCTGAGTAACTGAAGCGCCGGTAAGACCGAAGCACATGATTTTAAAATGATACAGACCTCGGCCTGGAACAGTAAAAGCGGTTTTTTCTCGCGATTCAACTAAATCAAGAGGGATTTGCCAGAAAGCAGATTTTAAATCAATCGAAGACAATCGATACTTACCGAGCGTCTCGTAGTCGATCTAAGATGCGAGAAATATAAGGTAGTGGATACGCATCAGGTTTGCAGGTGTCCAAGCAAAAAAATCTTCGGTCCAAGAAAAAACATCTAGGCCTTCGTACACCTGACCCACCGGTGGTTGCTCAATACTTTCAACAGCCCGATCACCACTCACTCTCTCTTCATACTCTGCATTCTCTCCGTTTTCTTGAGCCACAGAAGGTGGCTGGTAGTTAGTTCTTTTTTACTATCATTTTACATTTCATGGTAACGTATTTAATATTTCACGACAGCGGCAAATGGTCACACAATAATAACTAAGATTATTTTAATATATTAGGTCCCATTATCATTACTTGACTCCATTGAGTATTTCAAAATTACCTATATTATTTATGAAATGGAAAATACTTAAAATCCAAAAAGTAAAAAAATAAAAAATATAGGTCTATTATTGACGGAGAAATCGCGGAACTTAAATAAATAAGCCAAAAAGAAAACAAAAAGTTATTCATATTCAGGACATTGACTGAAAAAAATACTAATAATTTTATTCTAAGCTAATACTAGACACTAGCCTGCCACCCTATATTACCTCTAGCGCGATGACGCCACGGCAGTTGTACAATGCCGCGCAAGCGTGGCAAAAATGTGCCGTGTAAAGTCAACTCTATGTCGTCGCAATAAGGGCGTTGAGACAGCACTTTAAAGTTTTGATCGAAATAACTACAAAATATGAATGAAATTGAAAACAATGTACTTATCTTCATTCTATAATAAATTATCTGTGTAATGATGAGCGTTCTAAACAATATTTGATTGCTGTTTACTCGGAAAAAGTGACACAAAATATTCGTTCGCGCGCTAACTATCAACGCCAATTTCACTTCGGTAAATCGGTAATAAATATTGAATAGCCACTTATCAAAAAGGTAAAATGTATGTTAAAATGGATGTGTTTGAGAAATATCTATGTGATAATATGCAATTTCAATAGTTTTTATTGTTTCAATACACAATAACCTCAAAAACAATGGCTTTGCTTGCGCGCCTAAAAATGAACAATTTCAATTTCGACGGTAAATTACACTGATATATACCACTGATCATGTAATCTTTTTTAGATACGGGACAACGATACATTGGCCGTAGGCAAAAAATTGTTGTCATCAGTGTCTAAAAGCAACTACACGAGAGTGAGCGGTGTGAGCTAACTTTAGTGATGTCCTTACCGTCTCGTTGAATAAATCTTTCAGTCTTGTAATGTAACCATTTTAATCGATATTTTAGTTATCGATTTCTACTACTCGTTTAAAGAAATCGATATTATTTAATCGATAACCTGCCTACCTACCGGTTGTCGATGCCTCATTAAAATAATATAAAACAAAGTGTTGTTTTTAGGTAGTGACCTATGCCCACAAAATCAAACTCTGCAGTTAGTTTAAAAGATTTTATTGAAAATACTAAAACAACACACTCTCATAATACACGATGATACAATTTTCTTAGTTACGCTGCAGCAGAACCAGATTTTTAAACCTTCCTACCCGTGATTAGATTTTATTAAGATTTGGTACATATCTGAAAGAAAACAAAGTCAAAATAAGAATATAATATGTCAGCTGCTATTTTTTAAAAGAAGAGAAAACAATACGGCTGAGAATCACGATGAAACAACGACTCAGAGTCTTGCTTGGCCTCCGACATCACATCACCACACCATACCTCTCAGACTTTGGAAAGTACTTTCCGCGTCTTCTCGTGCAGCATTTTTGCTTTTTATTTCCATTAGGTACTTTTCTATCCTTATAATCCTAATTAAAAGAAAAAATAAGCTATTTTTGTATTATTTTGTCACAAAATTTGAAATTTGATCTGACTTTTATAAAATGACATGATGAAAAAGTATGCAGATGTCAAAGTGTCAATAAAAACTTACCATAAATTAGTCAAACGAGGTTTGCAATATTTTTTCGTTCAATAAATTCGTTCATTTTGTGATAGATACTTAAAATTAAGCTGGCTGGACATAAAAACTGACAAAAAGTATTGACGTTTAGAAAACTCAATCAATCTAAAAAATCGCATCGTGGACCCATTGACACCACTCAAAGTGAGGTAAGGCTGATATATACTTTTTATCACTTATTATAACTTGAAAACTGAAAACAATAGATATTATGAATAAAAACTTACCTTTTATCACCTCTAAAACACAATAATCACACTTAAAAGACAATTTTTCTTAGCGAAGTGATGAGCTCGCGACCGCCATTAGTCATCACAGAGAAGATCAAATTTCACCAAGACATTCCTTTTTTTTTCTCTTTAAAAGTCTATTTGTTTTTGGTATGAATGAACGGAGAATTTATCATTCATTCTACTAAAATAAGTCTCAGGCTAATCGAAACCTTATTTCTATAACAATAAGAGTTAATATCGACTGCGGGAGCTATGGCATTCTGGAATGCCATCGGGTCTCAACGGGTGCAAAAAAAATTTGTGTATGGCATCTGGAATGTCATGCGGATCTTGAAAGGTTAATAGGTGCGACATCGCCTGTATCAATTTTATGACTGATCAATGGGGTTCTATAGAGTCCTATATTTTCAAAAGAAACCTTTTTAAAACACTAGATAATCTCGTTGGCCTAGAGAGTCTGATCAGAATCTAGCTCAACAAATGCATGAAGTCTACGAACTTCACAAACAGAAGACCTATCAGAGGGAAAAACTTCAAAAGAAAGATCATCAAAGATGCTTGGGGCAAAATTGAAGGCCTTCCAAAAATTTACTTCGAAAATAATTGGAGTGGAAATGTCAGGAACGACGTGAAATTTAATTACTTTTGTGGTTTCCTTTAAGGATACCACCAAAGAAATATAACCAGAGACAGAAGCCACAGAATCGTTAGCAGTGGCAATATTCTTGACACTGTGTAACGAGTGTCCTGCTCGGATAAAATGCGCACCAGTATCGGAACCTTAAATGGAAATCATGGATCCAGAATCTAATAAACCGAAATATTTAGAACCACAAATGGAAACCGTAAAATAAGGACGCTCATCCCCATGAGTTAAATAATGATCCGAGGCAACTCTAAGAATCACAATCTTGTTTTAAATTATTGCGCCAATCGTTTTGGTCAAAAAAGTTACACCGGTTTAGCCCTACAAGTATTTTGACTGTGAAGAGTCCGACTTTGATGAACTACTAGACCTAGGCCGACAATCGGGGCAATTGTTGGCAATTGACTCCCTTTTTACCACACTACTTCTTTAGACTTACACTCGCGGAGTGTATGACCCTCCTTACGACAACGTTTGCAGTAGTTGTTTACCTGTTTTACTTCTTCTATCTTGAGTCGGATCTTGGGCGCAACATACGACAAGTCACTCGCGAGCGTGGCGTCATTAGGTTTAGGGGACGTCTATATAGACTGGTGGTGACAAATTGTAATTCCGCGTCCGGGGCGCGCGACGTAGTATGAATGTCGTCAGAGGGTATTTCCTTTCCCAGAACACGAATCTGTTTCTTAAGTGCCTCAACAGTGGCCTCTAGCACTTCCCCACAAATCTCAACTTCATAAATTAATTCGTCCTTATTTAAAAGATTAAAGTTGATAGGATGCTCCATTTTTAAAATCGATAATTTATAAGTTTAAATAAATAAAAATAAAAAAATCGGCTAAGTCGGCTCACAACAAAATACAAGATTAGACACTATGTTAAAATAACAACAGCAGTAAACAATAAAAAAACGCTGTACAAACAGGTGGGCTTTCAGTCGCCTCCTACGACTCCCTGAGCAAGTGCTGGGGTGGCCTTATTCTGACCCGAGAACCACACGGGGTGTTCAGGACCGATCTCAGTTTGTAGCACACTGACACAAACCTACCAAAAGCTACTGTCCCCAAACGTACGGGCGCCACTGTTAAATAATGGAATTTGTCTCACTTTATAAAGATATTTATTCGAAATTAAATTAAATTAAAATTACAAGTGATGACACAATAAATTAAATACACTGATACAATAAAAAGCCGGTCTAACTACATTATAGACAGAGCAATGGGAAATGTGGGTAGCTCTAGTGTGAGATCGGAGTCGAACAATAAAAGATTTTTTAAGGAGCAATTACAATTTTGAAAAATAAGATAATTTATAATATAGAAATATTGGGGCGCCAGGCACCGCTCGTTGCAGCACCAAAAGAATGTTTTTAATAATAAAGGTGCCTTTTCGGGTTACTGGTGTAGTTCGGGCCTCGGGCCGGAGTATGTTCGGAGACCCAGGAGCGAAATTTGCAAGCCGGGGTCGTCCGCTGCGATAAAACCCGAATGCATCCAGAGAGAAGTGAAGAGGAGAATGGAATTAACCAATAAATAAATAAAAAAACCCTCAAAAGGGGTTTGAATCAAGGACTTCAGCGCCGAGTCGAACGCTGAACCACGCCTGCCACGCTGTCTCCTGAGGTTTCCCAAATATCAGGGAAGAGACGAATTGCAAATATACAACGGTCTCGGAGACGGAACTCTGGAGCTGGTAGCACAGTTCGGCGGGAGGCAGATAGAAGTCGAAGTGAGCGAACGTTACGACGAGAAACCAAAATTGAAAAATTAATTGAAGACCAGAATCCGCTGACAGTTCCCTTTTATATGCCGAGTCATGTCACGGCATTGGACCAAACGACCATAGACACGTAGAAGAAAAAACAATTGTATAAATCGAAATAAATGTTAGATAATTATTTAAAAGGATAAAATATGTTCTCTGAATTAATTGAAAGTCAATTAAGAATTAAAACAAAAACAATTGAAACAATAAAATCGCTGAGCTAGAATAGTGAGCTCAAATAAACAGAATCATAACATAATCTGTGGCGACGTCAAATTAATACTGCCAACCAAAGACTTTATACTAAAACTAGACTGTGCACTATGGCGCAAAAACCGGGCGGAGCGAGAGAGCTCCCGTTGGTAGTATGTCCCTTTCTAATGAGGTGACCATGACCAAACAGAACACGGGACAAATTGCTTGTAAAAACGATTGTGTAAGTATCAAAAAAATATACACACGTTGTGGTTTATTATTATCTTTTACAATAAATTAGGTAGGTGAAGTTATGCTAGTTAGGTAGTTAGTATCAATATATCAGGCATCCTGATTGTAAAGAATAAAAGTAAACCACAACGTGTGTATATTTTTTTAAATTATCAGATCCCTACACGTGAAACCCTTACCGGTTGAAAGTAATTTTTTCCTTTTATTGTGAGATATTCCCACATATTATTATTACTAAATGAGAATGATGATTTCGGTGAGGGAAAAATGCGTGAGGAAACTTGCACATTTAGATTTCTGTTTGTGTAACCATTATCCGAAAAATGAGTCTGATTCCCCTTGTGGCTATGAAAGTCAGAATGCAATCGCTTTACTGTAATTATCAGACTCGCCACTCCAGGATCATGTTCGGCGAACCCTGGCAAACTCCAAAGTGAAAGCTTGCGCATGTAACCAGGATAATATTCGCTAAGATGAAAAGATGAGGAGGAGGATTATTATAAAATGAGTGTTAGGTCAAATGAACGTGATGCAATATTGTAGACGGAAAAAAATACAGTTTTTTTTAAATACTGATTTATTTTTATACATTGCTGAACAATACAGTTTTACGCAATTTTTGTCGTAATGTAGCCTTATTTCCTACGTGCTTGAGGGTTAAAGACTTCCCGTAGCTTTTAAGTCTTAAATTTAAGTATTTTTGACCAATACATTTAATCAGTTCCAATTCGTGAGATTCGTCTGAGCTTGGATGGGAAGGCAAAATGTGCTTAATTTTAGGGTAGAATTGATGTACTGTCATATTAAGCATTTTTTTCATATTCAAGCTCTGTAAATCAGGAGACATTACCAAAAAAAGTTTTTCTATATACTTTACTACATCGAACACAAATGTTGAAGCATATTTTAGCCCTCCTCTGTCTACAAAGGCTGTGAAAGAAGAAAATTCACAAACATCAATCAAGTAGTCATGATCTTTATGTGTACGATGCGTTATGAGCAAGGCTCGGCAATGTTGACATGTTAGTTTGTCTACTATTTTCATTACAATGTAGCCAGATATGTAGTACAATATATTGTTTTTATAGTCTGATAAATCGGTTCTGTCCACTAAGTGCATAAGAACATCACTATTATCTGTCTCATTTTCTTCTGTAGTGTTATCGTCTTCCACGATTGATCTTTTGGCACTTCGGAACTCAAGTATTGCAGAATTTTCATAATCGGGATTTGTACAGTTTGCATTAATGCTTGGTCTGACGCTGTTACGAAATAGCAACTTTCGCATAGTAAACATAAACTGAAGAGCAGTAGGGTTGTCGTTTGCCCCTCTTGCTCTCACACATGAAAAAAACATTTCAATGTGGTCTTGCAAGGCTTTGTATGGTAATAGGTAGGTCATATTAACATCAAACAAATCAGTTGCTAATTCAGCAAAACTGTATGTGTCTATTATTAGACCAAAAACCGGAGTCTTCCTTCTATGGGTCATTATATTTTTCCCGTCGACTTTAAGTTCAGTCAAGTAACGTCTTGTTTCTTCGAAGACCTGAGTCCAGACATGTTTATTGTTAAGCCGCAAAGGGGATTTGAAACCAGTTCCTACTGGATTTTTGGCGTTAAGAATGTCAAACAGTCTGTCCAAGTACCGTAGGTATTCCACTGTGGCTTCACTTCCAGCAAAGCTAGGATGACCGATTGACCTCAGATAGTCAATTGCATCAGCCACAGAAGAACTGAGTACTTGGACAGCTAGTTTGACGTTCATTTTCTTGCCAAAAAAATCGACATGTACCCTAGTCAACTTATTTTTTAATTTAAGCCCCTCTTCCTCTTGCAAATCTTGCAGTTTCTGTACATATGCGAACTTAATATCTCCTTTTCCCGATGACAAATTAGTTTGGGCGAATAAATTTCGGGCTAATTTAATCATATGGGCAGGGTCGAGTATGCAGTATACTTTTGTAGATTTAATTGGGTGATCAAAATGAGTTTTCATATTTGCAAGGGTAAAGTTGCACCCCAGAATTTCAAATGTTTTTATGTTTGCTTGTGCGCCATCCGCTGTCAAAGACCTCACCACTATATTAATATCGGCCAGCATACGAATCGCTGTCAGGATGAGCTGAGATTGTACGTACGCAGAAATCTTATCTATGAAAAAATAAGCGATAGGGCAGACAAATTTTTCCTTTAGAGAGACTATTTGAAATACTAAGGCTTCTGTAGCAAATGTTTCAGAATCGCTTGTTAATATTCCGCCTAAATCAACACAACCCCAATACTTGTCTGACCCTTTATCATATTGTTTGCCAGCTTTGATAACCATTGCATCAAAAATTAAAGCGACGTTCATTTCATCCTTTTCAGCCTTAACCTTCAGGAATTCCATCACTTCACCCATAAAACCCACGTTGCATTTATGCGTCGCCAATATCCTTCGCAGAGTTGCAGGGTGGGGTAAAGGAATACGATTCCTCAAAAATAAATAGGCTTTACCAGAATAATAATACAATGATAAAGCAAACGATTTCATTTCATCTGAATATTTGTTGGACGTGTTGGATTTTGTCGTATTTAGTCTCGTGTGAATGTTTTCGAAATTATGTTGGACCATCTGTTCGACTTCAGAATAGTTATCACATTTTTTTTTTATAATTTTTAACAAACATTTTAGGTTACCTATAGTTGTATTACGTCTTTTCAGGCGTTGTTGTAAGACTTTGACATCTCGACGTAATTTTTTTTTACGTGGTGTGGCAGCAGTTGCAATAGATGCTGTTTGCGTACAAACACTTTCCGTGGTGCTTATCTCCTTTGTGACACTTTCTTGCAGTTTTATCGTTTTTGATGCTGGTCCTTCCTCTACACATATATTGCTCAAAACATGTACTCTTTTTTCGCAGGGCTTGACCTGTAAAAATATTAGAAGTTAAAGGAACACCGTAGACAAGAGTATACTGGAGCAGTGGTGCAGATCAGAGCTTCTACTAGCCATCATTGAGGAGTTTTACTTCCGCTTTCTTATCAGACCCTCATTCATAACCCGAATTTAAAATCTTTTACATACATATTTGTATTGAGACGCACGTGATCTTAATACGCGTCTAAAATTTTATGGAAATCGGTTCAGTAGAATTATGTGAAAAAGGCGTCGAAATATTTGAATCCTCAAGGTTATTAAGTTAATGAACGCACGCACTCGGATGATTTATTCTTACCTTAGGAAATATTGACGGAACAGCATCACGTTTCAGCATTTTCCTAGTATAACCAGGAATAAAATCGTCACATTTAAAATGCTCACTGCAAACAACAGACGACTTTGAGATTTTTCCAGGTACTGCATTTTCCCACTTCAATTTCTGGATTTCATTCTTCGGAAATCTACAATACAAGAAATATCCTTATTTAATAACAACTAACGTCATCGGTGCAGTCGAAGGACACGATAACATCAAAAAAAAAAAACCTGTAAAAAAATCTAAATGTCAGGTTTTGCCCCTTTTGCACATTGATGACTAACCGTAACCGGTAAATCTCCAATTTAAGACAGTCAGTACGTCGTAACTCTCTCTACCTACTACGAGATAGTAAAAAAATCTTTGATCAACAAAATTCATGGTTACCCTAATGGCATGATTGTTGTTTTTACGTACCCGTAGAAAGAAAAGCGGCTACCGGGATAAGACTCATTTTTGCACCCTGTCAAACAACAAGAATTCACCATGTTTCATGACAAACAAACAGATTGAATATGAAAATTTACAAAATCGCAAATCGAAGCACAAGAATCAACCAAACAACCAAATGAGCAAACCACCATCTTGCATTTTAGTGTTACCAAGCCCAAACATTTAAGTACTGCTGTTAACTCGGTATTAATGTTTTTTTTTTATAATACTACGAACTGACTATTAATTATATAGACTATAAAGATATATAAATACGTTTTATAGGTTATGCAATTTTCGAGTTGGTAAAACATTAAAAAGAATAATATTAAATTTTCTACCATTTCTACTAAACCCTATGGTTAGTTGAGCTGGCAAGATGTTAGACAAGGACACACTACCAGCGGGAGCCCTCTCACCAGGACCGCTTTTAAGAAAATAGCTACCTTAAGAGTAACGTAATAGATCTCATTTTAGCAAAACAAAAAAAATTGGGTACACTGTCTAGTTTTAGTATAAGGTCTTTGCTGCCAACTGTCAACGCCAGTGTCAGACTTGACAGTGACGGAACGTTATGCGAAATGTTTGTTTACTAAACCAAAACCAATATCAAGATCTATGAAATAATAGAATGAATTTAATGCTAAGCCAAAAGGATTACATGAATTGCAGTGCCGTACCATTGTCATTACGGAATACGGAATACAATAAAAACATAAGGTTTTTTCACAAGAGGTAAGTTAAAAGAAAGGTTCAATTTTTTACTATGTAACAAGCAAAGATGCACAAGCCACAAAAAAAGATAACCGGTTTGGGCTGTCATGTCAACAAACACAGATTATAATAGAATAATAATTCATTCTCGTTCTCGACGCTCGGCAAATCGACGCAAAATTATTTGCGCGGTACGGATTATTTGACAGCGTCGGTACCGGCATCGTTTTCGATGGTCAAAAAAGAGTTCAAGTCGACGACACTTGCGCGGTAGGCCTACAGGACCTGGCACCGTTTCATCATCATCGGGTTCCGAAGCTGATGAGAGCCTACAGCTCTAAGTAGGACTTATTGCCATCGTTTCATCACATAGTAAAGTTGTTGTTTTTTTATTGTTGATAAATTCAAGTTGGTGGTTGGAATTTGTTATGATGATAGATTTTGTTAAGGTATCAATTATATTATTTTTCATCTCTCCTGTTCGGAAAATATAACTTTCCTGTGTAGATAACCGGGTGGAAAATAGCTTATCCATCCCTAGGGTGGAAAGTAATTTAGTTTTAATTGCTACGATCAGTCACGGAGTCCCAGACTATTAAGTCACATCCACATCATTCCACAATAACATAAAACATATATTTTAACGTAGCTAATCGACGTATGTACGTGTGTATAATGCAATCGTTCATTAATGAAACATTAAATTGGTCCAATTTATTGCCATTACCAAAAATCTACATTTAAAAAATTCGCCTGCCCACCATAATGTTACGTCGTAAGTGTGGATCCACTAATGCCCAAAGCCGTGAAACCGATACTTAAAAAAAAAAGAAATGCACTATTGTTCTTAGTAATCTGTGCTAAAAGCGGGAACGCGAGAATAATATTTACCGTATCATTTTATATTTTGTTGCTTAAAAATGGATTCAGAATGTAATTCAAGTGATTTGGACATTCATTTAACACCTGATGAAATAAAAGAAGAGGCAAGAGCTGTTGTTAACAATCTTTTACCGCAGTGCTCTAAAGAGAGATATCTTAAGGCATACAACCATTTCATGAATTGGAGATCTGCTAAGAAAGTGAAATCCCTTTCGGAAAATGTGTTTTTAGCATACTTCAAGGAATTGTCGAATACATTACAGTCTTCCACGCTTTGGAGAAATTACTCAATGCTAGGGGTTGCATTTGAATCACGCATCCTAGTTAGGGGGGAGGGAGGGGCGAACCCCCCCGACCCCTCCCCAAAGTTAGGAAATCAATAGTTTTTTTTTTAATGAATTTTTAAAGTTTTCGGAAAAAGTAAGTCTTAAAAGCAAAATCGCTTCCGCTTATTAAAAAAAAGCTCGCCAAGTCATACGCCCACATTCCTTTTTCTGGCGCTTCGCCGGCCGCTATCGCGGCACGCTGCGCTCGGCTCGCGCGTTGTATATATACAGTCTAACCTAACCTAAACCTACCGAGTCGTTTTCGCCCACGTTTCGGACCTATTCGTTAGCGAGTCATACGCCCACATTCCTTTTTCTGGCGCTTCGCCGGCCGCTGCCGCGGCACGCTGCGCTCGGCTCGCGCGTTGTATATATACAGTCTAACCTAACCTAAACCTACCGAGTCGTTTTCGCCCACGTTTCGGACCTATTCGTTAGCGAGTCATACGCCCACATTCCTTTTTCTGGCGCTTCGCCGGCCGCTGCCGCGGCACGCTGCGCTCGGCTCGCTTTCGGACCTATTCGTTAGCGTGTCCACCCTAACACCCATGTAAGTTCTGTAATCAACTTCAGGATTTAAAATTAAAACAACCTTGTTATATTTTATATACATGATTTATTGCTTTTAACAATTCAACAAAAGGATCTTTTTTATAATGTAAACAATTCCTTCTCCACAAATACTCTACTATTACATCAGCAAAATTTTCCGGGTGGTTATAATTATCTTTATAAAAAAATCTTTTGACCACCCGCCACTGGGACTCTATACGTTGAGTATGAATCCCATCAACAGCCACAAAGGGATTGTCTGGATCACTATGGTTAACTTTTTTATGTATGTAACCATACTGATCCAGACAATCATAGGCCCTCCAACAGTCTGTATGTATAGTAGTTCCGGGTTTGACATGCTTTTGAATTAATGGTATTAAAACCTCCGCCGATCTGATATTGTCCGGACACACTTCAAGACGCAGGTCCTCACTGCCATCTTCAATTAATCCCAGAACCCAGTGGCCCTCAACTCTGCGTCCTTAAACAAAATAATTCAATATTAATTCAAAGTGACAAAAATATTATTTAAAAGAATTATAATATAAACTGAACTATTGATATTCAAATTACCTTTATTATATTTTCGTTTCCCAAATTTTGATTCATCTAACTGAACAATTTTCCCTGGGCCACCTATTTTTTCCTTTTCCTCTTGCTTTTCTACTTGGTATGCAACAACAACCTCTCTACAATAAGAGTACCAATCCATTATGGTGACCCGGGAAAGACAATGGCCAAATTCATCCCTGTAGGGGTCTTCATGTATTGCAGTATCAAGACTGAATCGATGTGCGAAGCAATACATCAGGTAATAAACATGGACCAGATTTATTTTTACATTATAGAACCATGTACCTTCAGTCCGTGATCTCCTAGATTTGCCTTTGCAAGTTCTCTTGGCACAATAATAATGTCCGACTGTATTGTTGGCCTTTAAATCAATTTGCATAGGGATACGATGTACAGGACAAAGCTTTTCACCGTGAACAAGGCCTTGTTCCACGGCAAATGCAATCCCTTGCTCCCTGGTTCCCAAATGACGAATCACTCGTGATAGGTTCCACATTTCCCGAACCTCCTCCGAGTATAATCTGCGTTTTTCAAGTAATCCCCCCTCATCCCTACATGGCTCCTCATCACCACCTACAAAATAATAACCAAATTAACAATTATATCAATTAGCGCCACAAAGATTTTAAAATACCACGTGGCTATTATCCACTTACCATGACTCCCCGCCGGGTTTTGCCAGCTACAAGATGGTTGATCCATTTCGTCGTACACCAAATCAAGATTGCAATCAATGTCCGAAAAACGTTCCGTTTCATTGAAATTTTTTTTTGTTTTGTTTTGTTCATTTTTTTCATTTTATATGACACATAAAAACATTTTACAACAAAATATGTGTAAAACATGAATAACTTTAGTGAAAAAATAATGTTAAAGACACATTTAATAAAAAAATAACGTTCCGTTATACGTAACTTCAAACACATATTAAAAAAAAACTACGCGTCTCCTAGACACAAATGAGGTGTCATTTGAAAGGGGTGAACAACCCCTATAAAATGCCACCATTTATGTAGCCCTAACTAGGATGCGTGATTCGAATGCCAACCCCAATGCTAAAATCTAAGCATAATGTCAACTTGAAAACCTATATAAACTTGACTGTGTTTTTAAAAAGACTAAGTGAAAACTTTACAAGCAAAAAGTCCAAGATTTTTACTGCACATGAAATCGAGAGGTTTTTAAATGAAGCATCTGATGAAATTTATCTTGCAACTAAGGTTTGTAATGTCATGTAATTAAAATCAAAATGCTATTAAAAGTTATGATTGTTCCTCATTAAGATACTATCTTGTTGCAGGTTGTTCTTATCTTTGGCATATGTGGTGCATGCAGAAGCATCGAGTTTTCAAAAATTACAGTCAATGATGTCAAAACATACAATCAATTTATAATAGTTACATTGCGCAATACAAAAACTAAGATTGACCGCCAGTTTGTCATACATGAAGAATTTGCAAGTTATGTCGAAAAATATCAAAATCTGCGGCCAGAAAACCTACATACAGATAGATATTTTTTAAATTATCAACGTGGTAAATGTCTGAAGCAAGTAATTGGAAAGAACAAATTCGCAAGCATGCCAAGACAAATTGCAACCTACTTAAATTTGCCTAATGTAGACTTGTACACAGGACACTGTTTTCGAAGAACTTCTGCTACTCTTTTAGCCGATTCGGGGGCTAGTATATCAATCCTGAAACGGCATGGTGGTTGGAAGTCCAGCGCTGTTGCCGAAGGGTACATTGAAGACTCGGTTGAAAATAAAAGCAAAATAACCTCAAAAATAACTGAAGGTATAAATATAAATACTGAACACCATCAGTCTCCTCAACCTGGAACATCAACAACCCCAGAGCCAGACATACCACAAGATCCACCACAAAGTCATAGCTTTTGCGAAGAAAATATTCGAACAAGGTCTTGCACCATACAAGGAACGCAGCTTTCTCAAAGAATTTCTAATATTAAAATGCCCGGAAAAACACTACATTTTACTTTTTCTAACTGCACAAATTTTACCTTTAGCTTCCATTGATTACTGTAAATATATCTATTTGATTAACTCGTCAAGTATGTGTGAACGAGACACAATAGAAATTCCATTGTTATGCGACTCTCGAGAGTCGTTTGATCCCTGACTGATTAAATTAAAAAAATGAGTGTTTTATTTTCCTCACAGTCGAAATGAAAAATAGTATGTTTAACTCGGGTGAAAGCACCCATTTCACTCTCGACCTATTGGCGCTCTCACTACGTTCGAGCGCCAGAAACATCTCGAGTGAAATGGGTCGCTTTCTCCCCTTGTATAACAATCTACTATATATTGTTGAAATGATGTGATGTAGCTGTTACTTGTGTTTCACAGAAATATTGAAAAAAATCGAAGGTCATAGAATACTCCCTGTTCGTGGCGTATATACTATCTAGAAAATCGTTTTCTTTACTGTTTGCTCCTTTTTTGACGATTTCATTTTGAAATGTGGATACGGAACTAGCTTTTGGAGGTAGGCAATTTACAAATTTATTACAAGTAATTTCCTGCTTGTTCATGTCTTCTTTATTGGCTAGATTGATCATATTGTAGAAAAAAAAACTAAATAAATCATCGCTGCTCATCAAAAAAGTAAAGTCTAAATATTTATAACCCCAGATTAAGGTCATAAACGGCGCAGGTACAATTAAAGTTTCAAAGTTTTTACAACTGAATAACTTTAAGATTTTCTTTTTTAAATGAGGCATTCAGGAAAAAGTTATACAAAGCTCATTCAGTGTTGTGAAGTTGTACTACGACGTCGTCGTAGTTCAACTCGCTCGCTATGAACGTAATCGATGAAGAAAGCGATGAATACGTTAGACATAGAAAAAGAAGATTAATAGTGATTTATTATTATTTAAGAAAAAGATCCAGACCTTGCATATGTCAACACATTAAATCTCGGCACACAAGTGGATTGTTCAGAACTTTATTTTACGAGTTAGATGATGAACATTTTCAGTTATATTATCGTGTTACAAGAGTTCAGTTTTATGATTTATTACAATTAATTATCGGAGATATTACCAAACAAGATACTAACTATCGGAAGGCTATAACCCCAAAAAAAAGATAAGCTATTTGTTTGAGGTAAGTAAAACAATTTTAATTAAAAAAAAAATGCTAAATGCCAAAAGGTTACAAATTATCTAAGCTATCTTTTTGAGCTTGTGTCGAGTAACTGGATGATGACGAGGACCCATATTGGTAGGGGTGTCTACTTAAAAAATACATCGATGTTTTTTTCGATGCAATACATCGCAGCTGTGCCGATGATGTGAAAAGTATTTATTTATTTATTTTAGTAACATAGATTCCTTAAACACACATACAAAAGGCAACTTTTAATTTTCCATTGCGCTGTTAAATAATAAAGAACCGGCCGGCGGCCGGTTACCTACTGCGTGGACGACCGCACAGGGGAAGCGGGGCGCGGCAAATGTTGGGGGGCATAATCATGATCATGATCATGCGCTTCGCGCGATCGATAAATCGACAAAAGTTGATCCTTTTTGTCGACGCCCCCCATCATAAGATTATAGTCTAATACCGGCAGGGTTTGGTTTTGCCGTCACAAACTTTGGTTGCGTTGCCGTGATACGTGGATATGGTTGCAACCCGTTTTTCATTCAACCACACCATTATATCCACGTCACCTCTCTCATACAGTCTCTTCTCAGCCGGCACAGTTCAACAGCACCAACGAATCCCCGGACGGAGAGCAATATTTTTGAGGCCAAGGCGCATAATATTCGCGAGTATTCGATGGGAGCCAGCAAGTGCAGATGACGCCGCAAATGCTGCATGTGCAAAACCCTGACACACTTTTACTGTGCCGGCTGTGAATAGACTGTATGCCTCGCGTCTTGTTTTATTTCACAAAAGCCGTATCTATATTCCATACTAAGTAAGCCCTTCTATACTATTTGCGACGTAGCATGGTGCGGGTGACACTTGCAGTAACGTTTCTTTTCGCTCTTGAAAGTTGTCACAATTTACAAATTATGATTTGGTTTTTTAGCTGTACCACGTTCGTAAATTTGAAATCATTAATAATTGTAGAATATTTAATTAAACTCAACCAGATAGTTCTAGTCTACAACTAAAAGGTAATTGAAAGAAAAAATATGAAAAATGTTATGCATGTAACGTAACGCGTATTGCGTGTTTAGTGTTGGGATGCAATGCTGTGCTAAATAATCGATATTTTATAATAATAATAAACATATTATGTTGTCTGTAGTTCATTTATTATTGTTCAAAACTTTATTTATATTAATGATACAATAGAACATTAAGGTAAGATTGCTTGAAAGTATTAGGAATAATGAGATTTTATTCGTCTATACTCATATCAGAGTCAGGAACATCTGAATTTTCACTAGATTCATCATCTGTAAGGGAGATTAATAATGATGACTCCATTAAGTCGTCAATATGGATGTCACGATCCCAATCAGACATGATGTCCGTCTTTGTCTTATTGACGACCTTTGACCAGTCTTCTCGTTGTACGTTGTTGATGGCTTCTTGTAATAGCACCAACATCTTCTTTGCCGTAAATGGCGGTGCAGTGTTATTCCTTGCAGCATGACCTAAAAATAAACAAACTTATGTCAAAAACGCAGTAAGTATGTAATAGTAAAAGTATATAACATACTTTTACTTTATTGAATTTATAGAAAGGAAATTAAAAGCATACCTTTTATTTGGGCCCAAATCATCTCAATAGCATTATATTGGCAATGGTAGGGTGGTAGTCGAAGGACCTGGTGGCTTTTATCTTTTGCCATCTCGTCTAGAGCATAGGTAGGAGTTGCTGGCTTGTGACGCCGGACTAAGGCAATAAGCTCCGTCTTTAACATTTTCATATCAGCTGTAACTCCGTTATCACTGAGCCACTTCACGAACTCGCTTTTGCGTTGGGATTGGTTAGGGGGTTTATTAACTTGCACCGAATGGTAGGGTGCGTTGTCCATTATAATGGTCATAGGCTCCTTTAAATTTATTAAGTAGCCCAATGAACCAATTTTTAAATTTTTCGTAGTTCATCTCCTCATGATACTCCGTTGTTTTTTTTGACTTAAAAGCCAGCAAACAATTAGGTATGAATCCACCTGCTGTACCTGCGTGACAAATAATAAGGCGTTCGCCTTTTCCCTCCGGCACTTTGGTACACGATTGTGCCGTATCATCGGTCCAACATTTACCAACTGCGACAACAGACTATTACGTCTACACGTAATAGTCTGTTTTCCCACCATATCTGATAATATTTACCTTTCGCCATGCCTTCCAATCTTTATTGGCGCCCAGTGTTGAATTCAAGTGTTGTGCTATTGTTTTTCACTCTCTTTGGGAGTCTTTATGAGTGAAACTGCTACTAAATTTGCCCGACCGCAGTTGTGGCCTATCTGATATTAAGTTCAGAAAAAGGTTTTTTTTTGTGTTTTGTTTTAATCTTTTGTTTCATTTTTACAAAAATCAGCAAACTTTTCTAACAAAATTTCTCAAACAGACTGTTGGATAGAAATATTAGGTCTTAATAATAGTAGTAATAATAGTAGCGATAGTGACATTACGTACTGACATTAGTAGCTTTTTTATGGCTAAGGTCTCTTAATATACCACCAAGAAATCATGGGATTCCATTCCGTTTTACGTGCAACAGCTACCGGTAAACAGATTGTTGGTACCGGTATCTTTTTGATCTGTGACAATTATACATACATTCTCAATTTTTAGTAAATTGGCAACACCGTAGACGAAGGATTCAAATGCGGAAAATCGCGTTCGTGTGACTTGGGTTGACGAGTGAAATTTTAAGCGTATACGTCTGGGATAAGTCATACGAAGGATTTCAAAAATAGGGGCCCAAGTCAGCTTATGCAACCTTTCTTCTATTTTATTTATGATCATACTGTTACTGCGTACAATATTTGCACAGGTGTATACATCAATAAATAAAAATACTAACTCCAGGTGTAGAGTATTTCTGCTATGAATGAGGGTTTTGGAAGTCTATGTAAAGGCTATTTTTGACTGGAAAAAAATATTTAACAAATAGCGTTTTGATTCGAAAAACATTTATATGTATTTGCAATAAAATTAATGAATAATTAATTAATAATTAATTAATTAATAATAATTAATTAATGTTGTCTTCGTCCCACGGAGTTGCAAGACTTTCATTTAAGGTTACAACTGGTAAAACTTCTTCTTCACTGGCAGTTGTTATTGGCAAAGAGGTTTGTGACATATTAACTTCGGTTTCGTCAAGCCACTCGGCATCATCATCCTCGCGCACTACGCAGAGAACCTCCCTCCCTCGTAGCGTGAGGATACGCGTGGGCGTTTCGTGGACAGTTTACTACAAATCGTTCAAATTTTCGCGCTGTTCAAAATTTCGGTTCAGAAATAGCGCTTTTTGACAAAAAATAAATAAAATTAATACACGTGATATCTAACGAGACCCCCCCCCCTCCCCCCTCGTGATGTTTCGTGATGTTTTCCGTATCCCCTCCCCCCCTTTTGAGCCTCACGTGATTAATGGACGGCCCCTGACACAATTACCTTTTAACACCTTTACAAACAAAACAAAACTTAATAGCTCAGAAATCAGTAGACTAGGTCAGGTTCTATTTTAATTATTAGTATATTTATCCTAATACAGTTTAAATTCAACCGACTCCAATAAAATTAAAGATAAACCACCAATTTTTAACCTCTTAATAAAACAATTTGAAATATTTTAATTTCTCATTTTAATTCCTGAATGAAATACAAATACACTAACCTTCTTGTTTAATTTAGTCACTGTGTTTATTGTTGTTGTTGCTTTAACCCTATAGTTGGCAAAAAATTTTTTGGTAAGTATTTGTGATTTTCACCATAAATATGGGATAAGGGATGAGTTTAAATCATAAAAAAAATACAAATAAAAATCGTATGTATGTAGTTTTGGAAATATAGCATGTATCTTTATGTGCACATTGCCAGCTTTGTAAAGTTACACTATCAAAATAGCGTGTGCATTATTATGCACACTACTGCCACATGCAGGGATAAATTAAAACATAGTGTGTTTAATAGAAATAAATCTTTATTTACAAAAACATAACTCAAAACTCTTGTACTTTTCCTTATTTATATCAAAGAGATCAAAAAATCAATATTTTTTACAAAAATATATACCTACTATTTATTAATTGTCACATTGTACCTTCAGTATTTACAAAATAAAACAATACAAAATGGCAATTGTTTTGAATTGAACACCGTTTATACCCTTAAACTTTTAGATACTATTTATTAATATTAGAAATATGAGATCTTTAATCAGACTTATTCTTATATCAGACAAAATTATTAGAGATCCAAGAAAATTCCTTGACCTTTCAGATCAAGGAAAAACAAAATAAAAAAAATAAAACATCGCCTAACATGGCGACTGTAAAAAAACAAATAAGAGTAGAAACTACTTACTATTCAGTCACATAATTAGGGTTTTACGTGGTAATTATAAAAACAATTACGATCCTCGACCAAACAGAGGCGTACATTGCATTTAACGCAAACAAATTTGGTCTGGCCCTTTATACAATTCTTGCATCTGCCTTTACCAGTAAAAGATGGCAAGTGCCCAATCTGGTCATATCGGCCATAGTCAGACGTTTGAGGTGTGACAAAATGTGCACCTCTAGAAGTCCTATCTTTGGTCCTTTGGAATGTGGCAAGATCATTGCTTATAGCGAATCTAAAATCCTTCAGCTTCATATGCTTTGTACCTTTAGTTTCACGACGATAGATAAGCCAAGCATTGTTGACACATATATCTAGTATCTGTGAATATAAAGGTATATACCAGCGGTGTGCGCGCATCTCCGTTCGGTAAAGTGCAACAAGCATGTCTGCTAGATCGACTCCTCCCATGCTACCGATATAGTCTTTTATTATGTTAGGACACGATACGGGGGCTCTATTTTTTGTCTCCTTGCAGTATCGCATCACTTCTTGCACTGGTTGTGAGTCTGTGTACGTACTTGCCGCAGTAACACATTTATTATCAAACCACTTTATGATCGCGATTTGGGCTTGATTAGAAATGACTTGGGCGAAAGATCCACGACCTTTTTTCTTTAAATTTTTATCAGTTGGCAGTTTAGCTGCAGCTCCTCGTAGTCTGTTTTGCCTGATGGTCCCCAATGACAAGATACCATATTGATATCTTAAGTGTTGTAGCAATTCTAGAGAAGTGAAAAAATTGTCAAAGTACAACACTGAACCTGGTTTTTGTTTAATGGTCTTGGCTAAAGCCAATACGACTTTTGCACCCAAGCCCATCCCCATCTCTTTTGCAGTTAACTCATTGTAACGGAATGTATCTTCACCACCGTAAGCCAAGAAATCGTACACAATTCCGGACACCCCTGCGCGAACGAACATTTTGAATCCCCAATTTCTGGGCTTATTTTTAATGTACTGCTTTCGTGATCCAGCTCGTGTACCTTTATATGGTACCATCATTTCATCTATACTGAATCGAGTTTCTTCTTCAATTTTTAGGAACTTTTGGCGTACACTTTCTAAAAGAGGTCTTACTTTGTAGTACCTGTCTCCATTATCCAGTAAGTTATCAGCAAAGTGTAAATATCTCCGGATTTGTTGAAATCGTTTCAAGGGCATTATATCTGCAATGCTATTGTAACGCAGCTTCTTTGACCAATAATCTGTATATGCTGGCATATTAACTATACCCATCAATATTTGAATAGCTATGAAGTCTCTCATTTCATCTGTTGTAACATGGAGTGACGTGCCTTTCGCTTGCGTGTGGTACGAATTGGTTTGATGGACAATCAACTCTATAAGACTGTCGTCAAAAAACATTCGAAAGTATTCTAACGGAGATTTTGTTTGCTGCGTTGGTAAGAAAGTTTTGTCTGCAATGAATACTCTTCCTAAAAATCTTTTCTTGCAAGTCCATTTCGTTTCCAATCGTTTGACACGTACAAGTTTCTTTTTGACAACTACTAATTTTCTTTTCTTTGACCGTGTTCCACTAGATAGAGATGCAATGCTGTGATTACTTGTACCTGCTAAAGGTGAAAATTGCGGGACGTCTAAAGCTGGTGATAAGGTGTTTGTAGCCAATGGAGTTTGATTTTTGGTTTGCCGAATTTGAACATCAAATGGTAAGGTAACTGAAGCTAATATTGACGGTGAATTTGGACCTGGAGAATATGGCGAAGATACTTGCTGGCTTGAGTTAGCATTCAATTCAACCAAGAAATGATGTCGTTTGTTACAATATCTTCCTCACTATCTGATAATAAATGTAGGTTTTCGAACGAAGATCCTAGTGAGGGAGGATCTGAACTTACATATGAGTCTTCAAAATTACGATTTTGCACAGTATTTATGGCGTAGTTGAACTCGTCTTGCGAAGAATCACTCTCATCAATGTCAGAACCAGCACCAGACTTAGGCACCAAAGCTAGAATTTTTGAGGCCCTTGTGGTAGGCTAAAACAAATATAAAAACATTACAAAATACGCAAAAGTATAAGTATTATTTCATAAAAATCATAGAACTTACTAACAAACATAAAATATTTCCAAGCTGGCAATGTATCTTCAAATGCACACGATAAAATTCAGGTAATACTGTTGATGAGTTGGCAATGTGCATTTCAAGATACACGCAAAATTACACACAAAAAAAACTTATAAAAAGATTTCATTAGGCAAAATACATTATTTATTCAAAACTTTGTATGTTTAGGTAATATTCCAGATAAAAATAATTTTGATTGCATTGATAAATTAAAGAAAGGATTTCAATCGATTTTTACCTTGTATGTCGAAGACGCCTGCGCCCGCTCCGCCATCTTGCATTCTACTAAGCGCTTTAGTGTTTCCAGTGGCCATAAATCATTTTCCTACTAAAATATTGGTAGTTCACTACGCTATCGGTATGACAAAAAATAAATTTTCTACTTGGTTTTCGCTTACGTTTTTTTTAAAAAGTGTGCATTTGGGTGCACATCGTCAAGTACAGGGTTAAACCACTGAATAGAAAAATAAGGTTAGAAACGTTCTGACAGTTCGTTTGTATGAGAACCTGTGTCGCCGGTGGGCGTTACAGCGCTGTTGCTGCAGTGCCAAAAGCACCAATCAATGAATCAACGCATCAATATCACAAACCAATCACACTTTCCGCTGGGAGCTCTGTGATTGGTGTGATTAGTACGTAAAACCAACCAATCACAGAGCTGCTAGCAGTAGAACCATCAATCAACATTCCGCTACGTTCATTCTTTAATGTCAAAATACTACGTTGTGGTAAAAGTCGATATTTTAGGTCGATCGATATCGATAACTTCAATTACCGGTGTAACGTATTTTTTCAATATGAAATGAAAAAAAAAACATAAGATTTTAGTTTTGCTTATTTGTATAATTTCACGGCACATTTGATCGCATCAAAGGGTTGTACAATTACCTTCCGATATAAAAAACAATAAGAAAAAAAATTGTATTGCTATACTTTAGTTGAAATAGAGAAAAATAATACCTTTACGTATTGCTGAACATTAATAATTTGATTAAAATAATTTAAAATAATTAATATTAACATATTTTTTATTTTAAGTTTGACAATAATTTGACATGTCTGAAAACGCAATGTTTTGACACATGTTTGTGATTGATGTTGCTCTCAAGAAGAGAGCTTATTAATATATTTTTTGTGTTAACAGAATAGTTATATAGACCCCACAGATTTCCACAGCGACCGGTCGCAAGCTGTCTACTGTGTCCAATGCAATCCTGCAATCTTCAGAAGGTCATATTGCCGGTGGACATCCACACTCTGATGTTGTCGAAGGGTGTTCAATGTGAAAATTTTCTGCTAACTTTTCGTGGGAACGGCCTTTGGGTGTTGTTGATTATGAAAGGGTAGATATCTACATGGCACAATAGCAGTAGCCTACTCTTTCTAGCATCCGAACGAATTACATATAATTGACAATAGGCGTAGAAAGTATTTCCATATTGTTGTTTAATAAAAAGACTAGCTTTTGCCCGCGACTCCGTTCGCGTGGACTTCAGGTTCGTCCCGTCTAGTCTAGTAATAAGTAAGAAATACGGTAACTAAGTAAGCACTGCAGAGCCCTAAATTGTAGCCTATATGTTATTCTGATGTATAAGCTATATTGTGGTAAAGTTTCATTCAAATCCATTCAGTAGTTTTTACGTGAAAGAGTAACAAACATCCATACATCCATACAAACTTTCGCCTTTATAATAGTAGTAGGATAATATCCCCGTTTAAGTTTGAAAAACTTTATATTATTAATAGCAAACAAGAAAAAATAAAATTAAGACATGGAACATAAAAAGTAAGAAAAAAAAATCAGACCCGATTTGAGTCAGGTCTACGTGTTTTGCCAAAAGACGTAAAATACATATTAACATTTATTTATGATATATAAATAAACTAATTAAAAAGATGGATGATTTTGTTTGTTTGTTTGAACGCGCTAATATCAGAAACGATATCGAATTCGTCTGGTTATAAAATATGTTAGATACATTTTTAGATAGCATATTTATAGGGGAATACTACAGGGTGAATTTGAAATCAGTCGACAAAATTTATGAGGATGTTCCATCAATAGTATTGATAAAGAAATAAAAATATTAGCGTGAACGGAGCAGTACATTAAAACAAAACAATATGCTATTATACATTTTGGCCAACACATTTTGTACCCAACTGTACAGACGGAAAGTCGCGAGTTGCGGCCGAGAGACGATGCATACCTACAGTTTTACGCCCCGTAGGTATTCGTATTCGTATTACGCGGGCTTTTTTACAACGTGTATAATGAATAAAATTTACAAAAGAAAAATAAAAACATCTATCAAAATTAACTTACCAGAGCTACGTGTATGGATTCGCACGAAAAGAAAGCCGTATCTGTCGATAAAGGTGCTGTGGGTAAACTGGCCCTCTACCCCTAGCCTTTTGGTCAAAATCGAGTAAGTTCTGCGTAGCACTGAATATTCGTTCCTCGTATGGGAGTTGAGTGGCTGGATGCATCTGACGAAAACGTCTCTGTGTTTCTCGGAGGTCATTTATCTGTGAGTACACACTAACCATAAAAAAAGCTCGCGGTTAGAGTACGACATAATGACGAATCATGCACTATCACTTCACTGCAATCCAACGAAGGTCACTGCGATCTCAACAAACTTATCGCAAATTCGCCTAATTAGGTCACGGTCGCGCGGCAACTGAACGGTTTTTTTCTGTTTACGGGGGTCGCCCCCGGGGCGCGCGGCGGGATCAAAGAGCTAGCGTGTGGGTGGGGCGAATCTTGCGCACCGTACGCTTTATGCGATTGAGATAAATATTATATTTGCTTAGCACTATCCCGCTTCATAGAGATATTGTTATTAATATGCAACTAAAAAGTATGAATATGGTATAAAGTTTTTGAGATATTGGTAATTTGTAAGGACCTTTAAGTGTGTCTTTGCTAACGATGATAGCAATCATTATAATTTTTCTAAAACTTGCTAACTGAACGTTATTCATCTTATATTATTGGTGGTTTACTTGCTAACATAACTAACTTTTTAAACAAACTAACAGCACAGAATCATAAGGTTCGAATCCCGCTCGTGGCTACCAAATTTTGTTCCATGTTTTTTTTATTGGTGATTGTTTGTTGTCTGTGTTTGGCATGTGGGATAAGGTGATAGAAAGGTTACTTTTTATTAGGTTTGGAAGCCACCAACGACGCCGGAGATGTCGGCGCCCTCTCACTCCAAGAGGACTCGCCGCAGACTAAAATTAGGCGATCAGGACATATTAAAATTCTTGGCTGATTCTGGGAGTGAGATGGATTCCGACGATTGACGGTGACGAAGAAGAGGCCATCAACAACATGCAGGAGGAGAGATCGATAATGCGGCAATTACGGAATGAGGTGGTAGTGCTAGGTGATAGGGTGATTGAGGACGATGCACGCGAGGATGTAGGTTCTCTTGAGCCACCTTCTGTGGCTCAAGACGGAGAGAATGCAGAGTATGAAGAGAGAGTGAGTGGTGATCGGGCGGGTGATCGGGTGGGTCAGGTGTACGAAGGCCTAGATGTTTTTTCTTGGTCCGAAGATTTTTCTTCATTTTCGGGCCAAGAGGAAACATACCTTCGTTCACCTGGCCCAACGGTGGGGTCTCAAGACCCAGTCGATATTTTTTTGAATGTGTGGAATGAAAGGATTATGCAAGAGATAGTGAAAGAGACAAATAGATATGCATGGCAAATTATCGGGCCATTATCTGAAACGGAGGACGGTATTCCAAAGTATTTGACTTGGACCGAAACCACCGTTTCAGAAATGTACCGGTATTTTGCCTTGCTTATCTATATGTCGATGTGCTACAGGGCAAGAGTGAAAGATTATTGGACGACAGGCTTTCTCGAAATGCAGGAACTGCGTAAAGTGATGTCGAGGAATCGATTCCTCACTATTACGCGGTTCCTGCATTTCGTTGACAATGAGGATTACGATCCTGGAATGACAGCGTACGAGAAAAAAATTAATAAAATCATGCCTATTCTCAAGCACTGTAATGAACAGTTTGCGGCGCTGTACATCCCGAGTAAGCACCTTAGTTTGGATGAGTCGTTGCTTCTGTGGAAGGGTCGCCTTAGCTGGGTACAGTGTATCCGCACTAAGGCGGCTCGGTTCGGGATAAAATCCTACGAACTGTGCGAGGCAACGACCGGGTACTTACTAAGGTGCTTACTTTATGCGGGAAAAAATTCCTCCATGTCCGAGGAATCCATCCATGGATTCGAGAACTGCACCGCTAAGGTCGTTATCGAACTCATGGATGGATACTTGGACGTGGGACATACCCTGGTCATGGATAATTGGTATAACCAATTATCCTTGACCAGGTTTTTAAAGAGGAGGCACACGGATGTCATCGGGACTATGAATCGTCGTCGGATTCATATTCCCGATGACATCAAAAGCGCAGATGAACGTCGCATGATGCGAGGCCAACAGGTGGCTCGGCATTGCGGTGACATTAATTTGATAGCCTGGAAGGACGTCAAATTGGTCACCGCAATGTCGACCTACCACAACGACGAGCAGTTGCCAGCTCAGCGAGCTGGTCAAAGAATTTCAAAACCAGTAGCGGTCATCGACTACAACAAATATATGGGTGGGGTTGACTCCAAAGACCAGAAACTCTCCATGTACCCCATGGAGAGGAAAAGGGGCCAAAAGTGGTATATGAAAGTGTTCAAAAGGCTGTTAAATACCAGCCTTTTGAATACTTTCATCATATACACTAAAAACCCACTGCCCTGACCCCTCACTCACAGGGAGTTTCGTACTGAAGTGGCCCGCGGTCTTTTAGAACGTTTTTCTGTGAGCGAGGGGAACCCAGTCAACCCCGCACCTCCAGCTCGTGAGCAAAATCACTTGAAGCGGCTTCAGCAGGGGAACCATTTTCCCGCACATACGGAAAAAAATCTAGCAAATAACAAATTTAAGCAGATGCGATGTGTGCGATGCACTGCAGCAGGCCGGCGCTCTATGGTAACAACGATTTGCACATATTGCAATGTGCCATTGTGCATCGGCCCCTGCTGGGCTGACTACCATCAACTAAATAGTTTAAAGTAAAATAATATATATATAGAATTTTTTAGTTATTACCCATATTTCATAAGCTGCCGAACCGATTTTGATGAAACTTGTACTGTACCCTAAGTTAAAATATACCTGGCAGAACCCAAACATACAAATATATAAACATACATACATACACTAACGAAATTTTGCACACGTGTTTGGAAGCTTTAACAGCAGGCAACTGTAAGTCGTTGATACTCAAATATCATCAAATTCTAACGATATCACATACATACACATTGAATTGATTACCCCTTTTTTTGAAGTCGGTAAAAATAGTTTCATTTCAATAAAATTTTGTAACAAAAACTGTAACCTTTTTAAAACTACGAAGTTTTGTTTTTTCTTTTAAGCTGGGATCGTTAGTATGTCAGATGATTTATGACAGAGTTGCGTATGATTTGTATGTATGTTAATGAATGATAAAATCGTATGTGTGTGTTACATTTATGAATGATGCCACCTCAGTAATACGCACCGCGAGAGTGGTGCTCCTGCGACCCCTCACGTGTCGACGGCCTATTTGTTAGTATCTCTCGATAATAGAACTCAGTCTTGTAAGTCTTCAGTTTTTTTAAAGTACAGACAACAGCACGTCAAGGTAAACACTGCGGTATCTTATGCAGTTGTAATAAGGGCTAGTTTGCAACAAAAGTGGGTAACCTGATGTACTGGCCACTGTACTATTTACATGCTATAATGATTCAACATTCAACAGTGAAATTTGTAAATATTGTAAATATAGTTTTTTTTTATTATAAATTTATAATTACATACCTGTTTTTCTTTTTCCTTTGATTATTATCATAGTTTTTAGTAAAACACTAACTAATCCCCCACCTAACTAACTACCCCCTTACTAATAAAAAATCTGACAGCGTATAGCCAAATAGAAAAGTTTGTAAATATTATTGACAAATTAATGTTTACTTTATCTTTACTCACGACGTATACGTAGTCTATAATTTTATTGGTAAGAGGATAAAAGTATGTGCCAGTCCACCAATCCAGGGTATAAATTCATCCAAATTCATACAGTCGTTAAAGCGTAAAAGAGCAAGAAACATCCATATATCCTCACAAACTTTCGCGTTTATAATATTAGTAGGATAGGAACTAGGGTTGGATAAAATAAAATAACATTATTGTTTTAACAATCCATTTTGTATTTTGGTACTAATCGTTATTCACAACACATATAGGTAAATTGAGTCACCCGGTATTCACTCGTGCGGGCCATGACCTCGCATGACCCCGAGCGTACAGTCATCCGCTTTCGATCGAAAAGCCGCTCAGCGCGGGAAATCGCGCTAATATTTATCAACTTTGTGCATATTTTAGGATGGTTTTTGTTTATCAAGCCCTATTGTGTTATATATCATTAAAAAGGTTATTTTATTGACTATATTGATGTATATTTAGAATTTTAAATAATGAATCATAACACGAAAGTGCAACTATGAAATATCAACCCTCGACATTGGGACCTTTTCCGTTTATTGCTTTCTAAAACCTATACCAATTAGCAAAATGAAACAGAAAAAAAACCTTATATTCTTCAAAATGCTACCTATTTAACATAATAATCCTAAAGTGGCTAAATTTAATAATCTTTTTACAATTTATTTTCAAAAGCGCGCTGTTTTTGAGCGAGACAAATTAGGTACAAATGAAATGGCCCAACTTCATGGGCCTAAAGATTATATTATTATTATGGGAAAGTACCGAAATTTTACATTAATTAGAGAGGCAATATACTGTAGAATATAAATGTACATACTATCAAAACGTTACTTGTCTCCAATAGTCAAATCATTCATTTTATTTTACACGGACGCATTTCTGGTGCGTCAGCGTAACAATGGCAGTTTTGTTGTCCGATAACAAATAATGTAAACGTCAAAAACTCTCGGACCAGCTATAAGTAGTTTTGTTTCAATAGCTTCTTAGAAATGTAACCCGAACCGTCGTAAGTGTAAACATCTGGCCTCACGAACAATAACAAAGCGATAAGCGCCGAGCGCAGCAAAAAAACCGGTGCGGTGTCATCAAGTCGACGGTTCCCGGGCTATTTGTATGAAGCGACATTTTGGGCGAAATTGACTTATATACATATTTGGAATCAGCGAATTTTTCCGCGTCGTTTGAGCTGGGTTTGGTGACGATCTGGGCACTTTTTTGTCGCTCAATACAATCGCATTTTCGGGGCCTATTTTGCACTGCGATGTATGTACCGACACAAAATTTTGACAAATTTAGGAACTGTGTACTTAAGCTCACTATGAAATACCAGAGAGTTATTTAAACCCTCTTTCCTGGATCAACAATTTACAGAAATGTACGTTAAACCAATTAGCCTCACCTTATAAATATTTTGAAATGTCGGTTCATACATTTAGCTTTATTTTATGAATACATAAGATTGTCGCCTAATACAATTAGCTTTACCTTACAAATACATAGCAAAGTCGCTTCATACAATTAGCTTTACCTTATAAATACATAAGAATGTCGGATAATACAATTAGCTAGATACTTGAATTTACTAGAAGTGTTCACTTCAAACATTAAGCTTATATGTAAATTTTAATATGACGGTCGCATGAGCCATTTAAGGATTCAACATTGAATGTGAATACGGCGAATAAACCTTCATTCCTTAATATAAAATTAAACTTGCACTGTCGCTTCAGTTACTACAAAAGCAAAAGTTTTGTACTTCAAACAAATTTAATAACAGAAGTATACACTTAATACAATCAAAATTGACTGTGGGTTGACTACTGAGGCGTTGGTTAAAACATTGGTTTTGGCACCGGCGCGCTGGCGCCGCGGCGCAACAAACCGTTCGAGAGTTTATATCCCCGCGCGCCGCCTCTTTAGTTGAAGCAAACCGTGGACTAGTTCGGACGTGTTATGTGTTTTATGGAAGCTCGGGCCGCGCAGTTTTTAGTCGTTAATACTGGATTTTTGGTGAGTTTTTATAGTCATGCATAAATTTATTGTTTTACATTTTTAAGAGTAACGCTGTTTAATGTTAACTTTACTTGCTTGATGAAGGTAGGTATAAATCGAAACAGACAATTAGTTATTAGTAACCTCCTTATATTTTCCTTTAATACGCCGCCGGTTTTCATGGTATAACCTTTTCTGACGTCCAGGGCCCGGTAATATTATCTAAGACAGTATTGTAACTCGGCTGTATTTTTGAAATAAATACCTACAGCTGCGCGCAGCTACGTACGTACGTAAACATGTGAAAGGGCTACTCGCCTCCAGAATTTTAATAACATTTGCCTACTTTGTTTTCATTTAGTTTTGTGATTGTAATATACTTTTTTATATAAACAAATAAAATATTTTGTGGATTTAATATATAAAAATGCGTGTTATTTTTTGATGGGTATATAAGTAGGTATTTAATAATAAAATCATGTTAATCTTTGAAAAACAAATCAGTGTATAGATAATATTTTTTTTTCGGTCGGATCAATATTTAACTAGTTATCCTATATTGAGTTGGATCTGGGTGTTGTGGTACTATCGGATATTCATAACATAAGTGCTTTGGCTTACTAGCATCTGGCATCAGAGCAATGCACTTACATGATGTTGTCCCACTTACCGTAATAACGAAATAATTAACTACATTTGTTAAAAAAACTGGTTACCCGCCTTATTTTATAAATCATTTAATATTCTTCTTGTTTTGCAGTTCGATATCCAATAATGGAATCGGAAAGGAGAAAAGTGTTCAAAAAGAAAATCCAATATTTCTTGGGGCCTGAAACACCAGAAAAAATAATGAAAACGGTTAAGGAAAATGAAGTGCAAGACCTTTCAAAAAAAGTTGTGAATCCGATGCCTGAAACGGTAACAGTTTTGGGTAGTCAGTCTTACATGGAACAAAACAAAGATCTGCTTATTCTGCAACCATTAGATTTAAAAAATGTATCCCAGAATGTAGAAAATGACCTGAAAACTAAAGATGAAGAACGGTGGTAAAATGTTTATCAAACTATTAATAACAAAACTCCGAAAAAAGCACCACGATCAAACAAAGAAAATGAGGCGAGAATTTAATTATTATTATTATTATAAATCAAGTAAATTAACTAATCCTACTAATATTATAAATTATAAAGAAAGTTTGTGATGTTGAATGTTACTCTTTCACGCAAAAACTACTCAACGGATTTTGATAAAACTTTACAGTAACATAGTTTATACATTAGAATAACACATAAGCTATAATTTATAATGCAAAAAAAAAAATTAAGTCCACACGGTTGAAGTCGCTAGTTTTGCATAATTCAAAAAATATTTAACGTTTCAGAATACAAAAAATAATGAAGATGAACTAATTGATGAATATACTACTGCCAACCCGAAAATTGATATGACTTACAGAAATATTAATCAGAGTCTTTTGGAGCCAGAAGAAGTGCACTATCAAGAAGACATTACTGCAAATAGTTCAGAAAACCTGGATATTAATAGTACAGAAAATAAAGACAAACCAGAAAATGTTGCAGGAACTAATTTAGTCAGCTGTGAACAAATAACAAAAACAATATTACAGCGAGATTCTAGTCAAGAAGCAGAAATAGAAAAAAAAGGATCTTCAGAAAATAGTGAACATCTCACACCTACGATATTGGAAGTAATTCCTGATAAAGATATGGATATTATTAGAAAATCATTAGAAGAAGAAAATGCTCAAGATGAAGACTTACCAAGTTTTCCTGAAAATGAAGAACCTCTACCTAAACAAAAAAAAAAGAAATCGTGCTGTAATGAAGAAAAGTTATGTGGATTTTTTATCTGATCAAGAGGATTTCGAATGGGATTCCTCATCGTGGAAAGAGACTGGTGATGAATCTTCGGATGAAATTGATCTTAGCCTAAAGAAAAGAAAGAAGAAAAATAAGAAACGATTAAAAGAGACAAGAGTTGGTGAGGATGGCATAAATAAAAGATACAGAACAAAAAAAAACGCAATAGAGAATTAAAACAGTCCGGCCAACAATATACGAAAAAAGATGGATCAATCACTAAAGAAAAACAACTACAAGAAAACCCTTGCGTTGGAAAAAAATGTGGGAATAATTGTGCCGAGATAGCTGACGATAGAAGAAAACAAATATTTGACCACTTTTGGTCGCTGTCCGCTGAAAGAAAAAAAGATTGGTTGGTAGGAATGGCATCAAAGATGGAAATTAAAAGAAAAAGATCGAAAGACTCATCTTCAAGAGAAAATACATTTAAATATTTTATCAACGATGGAGAGGGTCGACGTCCTGTATGCCAGCAATTTTTGCTGAAAACTCTCGATATTACTAAGAGATACGCTTACTACACCCTCTCAAATGCAATTATGGGATCAGCAAAAACTGAATCGAGAGGACGTATTGTTCCAAAAAATAAGACATCTGATGCAGTGAAGGCCTCAGCTGTCGATTTTATAAAACAATTACCGGCACTTCCTTCACATTATTGCAGGAAAGATACTACGAAATCATACCTGCCCGTAGAATTTAAGAATTTAAAAAATCTCTACCGCATTTATAAAGAAACTCATGCTAGCAAAGGGGTCGATTACTTGAGTGAGAGGCTTTTCCGTGACATTTTTAACATAGATTTCAATATTGGGTTCCATGTGCCAAAAAAAGACAAATGTCTTAAATGTTTACGTTTTGCAGGAAAAGATATAGCTGAGAGTGAAGAAATGAAGGAGCATTTGGAAGAAAAAGATGCATCAAAGAAAAGGTTAGAATGTCACAGAGAAATTGTGAAAAAGAATAGTTCTATTATATGCACCTCGTTTGACCTTCAAAAGGTATTGAACACCCCATATGGAAGCAGCATGTTACTATTTTATTCAAGAAAATACTCAGTTTTTAATTTATGTTTTTACGAAAGTGTGACTCGCCATGGTTTCTGTTATGTATGGGGTGAAACGGAAGCCAAAAGAGGTGGTAATGAGATTTCTACCATTTTGAATAAGTACATAAACAACGTTGATCAACGTGAAACAGTTAAATGTTTGATTTTGTACTCCGATTCATGCCCCGGGCAAAATAAAAACAAGATTGTATTGGCAGCAATTCATAACGCTTTGTTGATGTCGAAAAATTTAGAAACAATACAGATGAACTATCTGTTGCCAGGACACACAGAGATGACAGTAGATAGCATTCACGCTTCAATTGAAAATTCTGTTAGGCATACAACGGTTTGGGCACCATCACAGTGGCTGACAATCTGTCAGCTAGCTAGAAAGGAGCCTGAACCATATCAGGTGGAAGGGCTTACACACGAAGACTTTAAAAACTATGAAGAATTTTGTGACAAATATTTCAAGAGTAATCTGGCAGGTAAAATAAGCAAAATCCGTATAGCCACCTTCAAAAAGTCTTCGCCAAATGTGATGGTTGTCAAATATAACATGCAAGATAACGCAAAAGAAGAGTCTATACCAATTTATGCAAAACCAAAACAACTGAATGCCAAATATAAATCAAAGCTCCCTTTAACTAAAGCAAAATACAATGATCTGAAAAAATTATGTGACACTGGCGTCATCCCAAAAATATTTCATTCAGAATATATTAACCTTCCATCCAGCAATAATGTCAATGATGCACTCATAGATACTGATATTGAAGACGAAATGGAATAACCAAATTAATTTATTTTTTGGAGAAGGAATAAAAATAATAAGAAGGTTTCAAGAAGAAAAAAGAGTAAAGAAAGAAGAAACTATACCTAAAAGAATTAAGGAACGGTTTGGTTGAATTTTAATTATGACGTAATTTTTTATTATTGTGATTAATGAAACAAAATGTGATTGTAGTACAACTACATTAATTATTGTTATAGAAGTTTTTTTGTTGAGGAAGAGAAACATGGCACAGTTTCTAGATAGTGAAAGAAGATTCAAATGTTTTATTTTTTGTTATGTTTTTAATTTGCGAAAGGTAATGCCTAAAAGTATTAAGGAAAGATTTGGTTGAATTTTAATTATGGCGTTATTTTTTATTAATTGTGATCAATGAAACAAAATGTGATTGTAGTACAACTAAATTTATTATTGTTTAAGAAGTTTGTTTTGTTAAGGAAGAGAATCTAGGCACAGTTCCAAGATAGTGAAAAAAAATATGTTTTATTTTTTGTTATGTTTTTAATTGGAGAAAGGTTGGTATATGGAAGAATAATAAATACCTAAAGATATTTAAAATAAGTATAAGTTCGTTTTAATCATTTACAATGAGACTGTATACTACATAATTAAAAGACTGTTAATTTGTGATTCCTGTACAATTGTGATAAAAACCTTAAAAGTTACTTTGGTAAACTGAAAAGTTACTATAGTTCCTAGATGATAATTAAAATAAAAAAGTTCATTTGAGCAGTACAATCTGTTTTATTTCTCATTTCCTAATTATTTACAAGACAATTATTCCTAGGTACCTTTAAATTCAACATCGTTTTAACCGCCCATTTCAGAAAACTTCATTACTCAGGCATGATTAGAAACAAGTAAGTAAAAATGAAATCGGCGCTTAAACTAATTAGGCTATACACGAAATTGTATGGTATATGGCATTTAAATCATTAGGTCAGGTATGAAATATGAACAACTCTTCAATTTCATGCATTTAGCCTGGAGCTATTATTTTCAGTACTAGGCGGTTAAGTCATTTTACCTGGAGGAAGAATTAATAAACCTAGGCGGATAAGTCATATAGCCAGGAACAACAAATACTTATTATAGGTGGTTAAAACATTTGGCCTGGAACAAAATAAATAAATAAAAGGATCTTTTTGTATTAAACGACATGTATCTTTAGTAATAATAGGAATATCAGAAGAAAAACCTATTCAGATTATGTAGTGTATGTAACCTAATTTAACATATTGCGGAAGTTATGATTTTTTTTTTTCAAAAATCAAAACTTTAAACAGCTCTGGTGTAAAGTTTACAAAATGTCGCTTAATACAAATAGCCCGGGAACCGTCGAAGTGGCTCGGTCCGAGTACGTCATCCGGCGCGCGGTAGGTGCGGGGTTGGAAAGGTTAAATATTATTATTGGTTGTACGAGTATTAGCTGCCCTACCGCATTCGCACAGCCTACAATCGTGACGTTTTCACCATGTTCTGATGCTTGAATGAGAACCCTCCTCACTCCTTTTTTTGTGATAACAGTTGGTTGTTTATGCATTGTTAAGCAGCACTCCTTTTCGTCCATTAACACTCCAGTCACAACTATGTCAAAGACCCAAAAAGTGCTTGATGTCGTGAAAGATGATATGTGTGCTAATCTACTGTCCACTGAAGATGCCTAAGACCGTGCAAAGCAGAGACGTAAAAGTAGGAAGGCGGGCCCCAGGCGTCATCGCAAGCAACTGAGATCAACGCCGGGATGATGATTAAAATAATTAAAGAATTCTTTTTTTTACATTTACAGTAAACATATTTAAACTGAACTTTGTGATGTGCAATAAAAAGTTTTCTTTCAATCTTCATTCATATGAAATCACCACATACATCCCAAACCAACATAGACCCCCCTACCAACGCTCCGGGAACTTTCAGAAACGACTAAAAAAGTGCGTCAACTTGTACGTGGGTGGATTTCTCACGAGGTGTGGTTCTAAACCTTTTTATACCTTATTAAAACCCGTCTACCTACACCACATATGCCATGTGCCATTTGCTAGCATTGATGGCAATCTCCCAAGGTTAAATAATTTTCCAAAACTTGCATTTTTTGATCTAATTCTCTTTGCCCCTGGGATTTACCCAATTAAACAGGCACCTTCTTATTACGGAGAACATGTCAGAGCCAATGGAGAGTACAGAAAAGAGGTACCGGCAACCTATACATGAACTTGGTCTGAATAAATATCTTCTTCGTGGTAGTATACAATCAAGACACACTAGTCGAAAATCGTATTATACCTATATCTTGTTGACACTAACCATCTTCTATCACTAGAGCTGCACTTTGTTGGATACTATTGCAATTGTCTGGTAAGGTTTGGCATATCGTACGTTTTGAACTGTCAAATGAATACGATTGCTTTAAATAATTGGCCAATCAAAATTGGTCCAATCACCTGCATATTGCTTAGATGAGGTACTTTTTTTTTATCTCCACTACTTAGCCTTTGCAGAAGCAAATTATCCATGTACAATGTACATTCAGTTTAATTGAACTTTAATACTTAATTAACTGAAATTTTACAGAGTACCGTTGGCCCAAACATTTTTGGATGTATTATTTACAGAGAAATAATAGATTTTTTCAAGCAACTGGAGCAAGTAAAAGAGAGAATGGGGTGGCGAAGGGAATGTCAATTACAGATGGCGCCGCGACAATCGTTGGTAGCTCATTCAGCCGTTTGAGGTTATGCATCAATCATACTTTGTTTTCAAAATAAAATATTTTGGTGTTCCTGTGTGTGTCTTTCAAAAGTGCAAAAGAAAAGCTAAAACCAGGAAAGAAGGCTGTTATCGTAGCAAGGTAAGTATTGGATATTGACACAAATATCGAAACCATTTTATTGTGCCTAAATCACAACGTGAATGTAAATTTTTGTGGTTATTGTTTCAGATTAGAAACATATGATGTAAATTTTAATATAACAACCGAAGATAACGAAGATGATGTCCAAATGATTAGACCCATTAATGAACATTACAAAGACACTAATTTAAAACCATAAGTACTGCCTGCATTTACAAAACATCATATTCAGGCTTTTGCAGAAGTGTACAAAAAGAAAACAAGCAATGCTTGGCAAATGTATGAGAACCGACATTTACTCACAGCTCGTGCCGTCAGAGCTGGTGATTTTACATATCGCAGCTTTCCTACTATAGGGGCACATCTCAAAACTTAGTGATTTCGCCTTTTTATAATATCGCACCTTTGGGAACAAAGGGTCACTTCTGCAGGATTTCCAACTTTACAGGAGGAGCAAAAAACGTTTTTTTTTAGCGTAGTTCTTAAATAACTTAATACTGTTTTGGAGTATTAACGTGATTCTTACAGATTAACATTGATAAATTCTTAACAGATAAATCGTTACTATTTAAAAAAATCATACAAAAGACGATTTTGAGTAATAAGCCTTAAACTGAGGGGAGGGTACCAAAAGTGTCTTTTTGTTACAAATTGCTAATAGTTGTTTTGCAGAAATGTCCTTTATAAAAAATAATCAAATCTAAAAAGAAAGTTTAAGAGTATGTTAAGAGGTGATTACCTTTATGTTTCAGTAAAATTGAATATTATTGTAAACCAATAAAACTAAAACGAGCAGAAAAATACGAAAATACGAAAATTTAACATGATGTAACGATAACATCGAGGATTATTCAATAAAACAGGAGATATTATCAAGTTTTGTTTATTCAAAATCAAATAAATGACATCCAAATGAAAAAAATAATAAACATTTCGAAAGAAATTATATAATAAAGGCTTTCAAGTTATTCTATACGTGATAAAACTTAAGTAATACTGAATTGTTTTCAAAAATATATCATTCATTATCATACCTTATCAGTTTAGTAGGTATCTAAAGTCTTTATTTAAGTTGAAGTTGTACTTAATATTTAAAATCTGAACACATTTGGCATAGCCTACACGTTTCAATTAAATCTAAAACTTAAATCAATCATGTTCAGCCTTAATACGAAAGTAAATTTTCTTATACAACAAGTTTGGCGGACAAAAACTTATAAGATATTCATTAATGAATTCTGAAATTGACATAACACTTGAGCTTACTGATTCGCAGGGCTATGTCCGTTACCTTAGTTCTTCTACGTATCTCCTCGTTTCCGATTCGATCTCGTAGAGAAACACCGAGCATAGCCCTCTCCATTGCTCGTCGTGTGATTTTGAGCTTCTTTATGAGGCTCATAGTTAAGAGACCACGTTTCGGATCCGTATGCCAACTCACACTGGTAACACACACTGGTTGAGGACTTTCGTCTTCAGACACTGAGGTAATTGAGACGAGAAGACGCTCTTGCGCAGTTTCCCGAACGCTGACCAGCCTTTTTATTCCTGAAATCTGTCACCTAAAATCAAATTAATATTAAAGTAAGTATAGTAAGTAATTAGTAGGTATAGTTATTCTTTTCGGTCCGATACGTTAATCGTCAGCATTTTAGCCGTATAGATCTTATATATTTTGATTTGCTCACAATGCATTTTGTCCGCGTCCTTGGTAAGAAAATAATTAATATAAACATAATGCAATTTTACTACTCATGTAACATTTAAACATCAAGTAAATGATTATTGTATTCAGGTGCCCTTTTAGGTAAAAATCACAAATAAATCTATTAAATTAAGACAAGTATTAACAAACTGTCATTTTACTAAAAACATACTTTAATCAGTCAGGTATCAAACGAATGCCGAGAGTCGCATAACAATGGAATTTTTATTGTGTCTCGTTTACGCATACTTGACGAGTTAAGCTCTAATTTTATTAACCATTTACTTTAATATTAAAAAGACACTTTATATTAAAAACACCTTTTCTTTTACAAACAATGGAATGAAATATGTTTAAAACATTACTATTAAATAAAAATGCTTGTGATATTATCAAAACAAACGGGATTATTTAAATCCAAAAAAGTCACTTATATGCAAAAATATCACTACATAATACAAATAAAATGTCATTTATTTACAGAAGTGACGTTTTGGGTCCAATGATACGAAAAGTTTTATGGTTCGATGTCACTTATAAACAGAAGTGTCTTTATGTTTACAGCAAACAAATATCAAAATTGGTAACAAAATGTACTTTTTAAATAGAAGTAACGTTATTATTCCAAGGAATATGTAAGCATATAAGTCATAACTTACCGTAGTGCCGCTCTGTCAACAACGCGCAGGATCAGACTTTGGCTGTAAAGACACTACTGACCGGATGAGACGTTATATTTCAAGCAAACGGACCAATTACGCGAAATAACGTAACGTCCCCCCCGCCCTCAAAGCGATGTTTGTCACGCGATTATCACCGTTTTTACTGTGTATATAAAGTCGATTATCGCGGTTTTTTCTGTATATTTAAGTCGTTTTTATAAAATATTGCAGAAGTGACCCTTTGTTCCCAAAGGTGCGATATATGGGCACATAACAAAAACGCCTACACGATGCTCTTGACAGAAAGAGTCAGAGCATACTGTGGAACCGCGAAAACTATTTGTGTCTCTTTCACATTTCCGAGTGAAGCGTTTCGGTTTCCGCGATACAAGGAGCAATTTAGTGTCGTGTCTGTAGTTGAGGAAGGAGGACCGCTCGTGCAGTTATTCAATTGTGTTTGTGCCGGTCTATTACGGAAATTATGGGTAAGCATTGATTTTTATCTTCCAATTAGAGGGAAACTTTCATAGTTAGTTCCTTATATTAAGAAAAAACAGTAAAAAAAGAGGTAAAATTCAAAAAGTGCCTGTATACTGCAAAAATATTAGAATATTATTTTGTATAACTCAAATTGAATCTATATAATACAATAACGAAATAAATATCAAGTTTACAATTATGGTTGAATCTTTATATTACATAAACGGTGTTCATTACCACGTTTCATTGGGATATAACTAAATATAAAATGTAAAATTAAATTAAATTAAAGTTATTAAATTAGCTTGCTACTTAACTTGGTACCTGTTCTTATTTTACAGAAATATGGAGTCACGAGCTCAAAAAATTATTAACCTTTTGGCGCGTTCTGAAAGTCATAATGCTCAGGTAAACAAACGTCCCCTATTAGGAAGTTTCACAAAATATTGTAGGTACTTTATTGTAAAATTATAATTATTATTCTGTGTTCAATTCTAACTTTGTACAAAATCACACCTAACTAGGTACCTTTTAAAGTCAACTATGTTACTTATAATGTTTTAAAATTTAAATGAATCTATACAGATCGAGTCAGAGAATACGGGTTCTACGTCAGATATAAAACAACAAAATGGCTGTTTTAAAGCTCAACCAGTTGAAGACATTCAGGATCATACCCCTTTTGAAAATGTAGGTACCTACTTATTAAACTAAATACATCTTAAAAGTGTTATAGAGTAGAATTACAGTTGCCATTTACTATGTAATATTAGTTGGTATGTACATCGTTTTACAGTTTTTATGAGTATGCCTACTCAAAAAACACTTTCTCTATTCACAGATTAATTCAGAACCAGCAGAAATTTTAAATCAAGTTGACCCAAATCAGGACAGAAATGTTTTACAACCAATATCTGAAATGAATGCCCCAATCGCAAGTAGTTCTTCTAGTAGTTCAAGTTCTAGTGATTCTTCAAGTTCAAGTTCTAGTGATTCTTCGAGTTCAAGTTCATCCAGTCGAAGTAGCTTTCCAGTTAAGCCAATAGAACACAATCGTTCTCAAAATAGTTCACCTTCAATATTGATAGCTCAGTCCCAATCTGAACCTGCATCATCTTCACTTCGCGGAACACTAGCATCTTATCACATTTTACCAATAAACAGTGACGAGAGTGATGCTGACATAAGTGATGATGATCCTTCATTTAGAATAGAAAGGAATCAGAACAGGTCTCGTTCCTCTAGCACATCATCGACAACAAGTATTCATTCTGCTTCTAATAGTAACGATAACATCATTCCCAAAACTAGGAAACGTTAAGCTGACCCAACTAAGTGGAAGCAAAATAAGCAAAAAGTGCTTAGAAACATGGGAGAAAGTTACACTATGGTTCACACCAATAAAATCGTTCCTGCTCGATTGATGAAACCACCCTGCTACGAAAAATGTAGATTAAAATGTCGAGAAAACATTGACGACACTCAGCGGCTCGAACATTTCAAATCATTTTGGAAGTTAGGAGACCGGGGAAGAAGAGTGGGGATATAATTTTAATGTTGATGAACAGAAAAACAGCGTGACCTGGAACGATATAAAAGTTTTGAAGTTTAACAACGAAACACCTTTTTCCTTTTTATATAAAAGTTCGTATAAAGACGAGTTTAAGCAAGTTCAGGTTCGAAATAAAAGGAAGAAAATGATAGAATTGGGTGAGATTACACTTTCAAAAGCGTATTCGGGTCCTTTTGAACTAAACGCGAATAAAAAACGAGCTCTTAAAGATCTCATAAATAAAAATTTAATTGATCATTACCATGCCAATTACTACCGAGATATGTTAGATGGGTAATTTATTATGGTTCTTATGTGCCTAAAAGTATTTTTTGAAGATTTATTCTGATTAGTTTATAAAAAATATTATGATGACATTAGTTAATAATTCCTATGTACGTACGTACCTACTAAAATATTCACAGGGTATAATACATACTCGTATTCTAGGTTCCTACTTATTGTAAAAGTATTGTTTTATAATATTTTCTTTAATGTTTTGATAGGTTTATCGAGACTGATTTATGGTCATTATTATTAGGTGATAAGTTATGTTACATCTAAATGTACATACTGAAACATACTCGTAACAGTTTATATAGTTAAATTGAAAGTAAGTACAACTATACTTTTAAGTGATTTTAAGTACTCAATTGTCTATGTTGCCATAACTGCCAAAGTGTTTTGTAGTTAGCTAGGCAATGACTTAAATTGTTAGGACTGACTGACTTGAAATGTTGTGACTTAAATGATTAAAGTTATGTTGATTAGTGCCAAGTAAAATATACCTACTTAACTTATTTTGTATTTATCAATGTGATATTTCATTATTATGATTAGTAGGAATGCCCGAATTGTTCATGTTGCGGGTTGTCATACCTTAGTGTTTTGCAGTTGATTATGAAAGAACTGATTTAAATTATGTTGATTAGTGAGTAGTAAAAAATACTCTAATTGTTTCATTTTTGTTGTATTTATAAAACTTACCTACATGAAGAGCTAACTACTTTAATAACCATATTTCATAGGCATTATCTCTCTGTTAATGTTTTACGTTTATTGAGGAGTATAACCTTTTGTCTCCATTCAATTATTAAGAATATTTTGCTACTGTTGTGACTACCCACTACCTAGTCAGCGTGTGGAGGCAGCAATATTATAAAAACTATGTTCATGACATTTGTTACATACCTGTTAAGAAGAAAGTAAATTGGTTTTCTCGCAATAAATACTTTATAACACATTTTGTTGTGTATTATTTAATTGCAAAGATATAATATAGGAAACTAATAATGATTTTATTTCAACGTTTACTAATACAAACATCCAAGTACCAATAGAATAAATAAGTACATCCATCAGTTAGGGATATAAAGGCTCAAGTCTAAATAATGCCCATAAGGGACATAGCTTATTATATAAGGGCACAACTAAATAGGGTTTATTAATAAACGTTTTTATATCAATTTGAATAGTGCTGGAAGAAATTTAATATGCGCGAAATATTTCATACTTAATGGACATACTCTAATGTTTTTTTATGATTTCGCAATTATTAGTTTAATTTATTTATGTCAAATTTTGTGAAAATACAGGGGCTCAAAAATCTTTAAATGCGTTTTCCCAACAATCATGTTTTTCGAATTGTGCCCCTATAGTACGAAAGCTGCGATATATCAAATGTCAGTGCATGGCATCAATGAATAAGATTTTTTATGTGGTTGACATATAACTAAGGAATGTTAGTGGTTCCATTCTTGTTTTGTAAACTTTTTTTTGAAAGAAAGAAAGAAAGAAAGAAAATAAATTTATTCGACCTAAAATTCACAAAAAATTTACATTGAGAGATTACTTAATTCTGTTGGTACAATAAACAAAACGTCAAATTTAAATTGTTTATAGCTTCTCTATTTTATTACCATTCGAACGATACCCAACAGAAATATAATTCACCGCCTATAAATATAATTGACAGTAAATAAGTTTTGAAGGTGTTTTTTTTAAATGTGCGTTTTTTTATGTCGAGTTTAGTAATAAATCCTAAAAAAAAAAATTTGGCCCACTTTTTTTTTGTTTTGCAACAAAGATCTAAAAACTTATATATCTGTAATCCTTCTTTGTTTAATGTTTGTTGAGTTTTTTTTAAATGAGAATGAACTTTGTAAATGAAAATGCCTAGAAAATATAAAATTTAGACTACACAAATAAAAACAGGCCAAGTGCAAGTCGGACCGCGTATTGCCAAACTGTATACTGACCCAGACGCCCATAGTCTGTACTGAACTACGTCGTGCTCATTGAAAATTGGAGCAAAGTACATACGAGCTCAGACCAATCTGAGTAGGTATGCACTTTGCTCGCTTGTATGTAAAGCAAACTGTGACATGCGAATATCTGTAACTACCTATACAATGTGTTTAATAATTTCCCGTATATTTTTGTTATGTTGTTGTGTGTGGTTGTTATACCTATCCGTGAAACTGAACAACTTTCCCTAAAACATACCTATTGTGAATTATTTTGGGTTATAACGAAAGAAAACCCGTTGTACGAGTAAGTATTTTGAAAAATTTGAACTGTAACAATTATACGTACAGGCTGTTAAAAAAAATGTAAGTGTTTCCAATGACAGTATTTATTAATTTTTCATAAGAAAGATGTACTGACTGACACAATAAATTGTACCTATTTGTAATCGATGTTCACTGAAAATAATAAAGGGTTCCTTCAATCAACAACAAACAAATAAATTAATGAATCAAGAACAGAAAAATGTCATAATTACTATTTTTGATTTTTGCCTGTATTGTAACATCGAATTTTGGCTTTTACTACATTTCTTACTAAAGGGGTCACAGAAAGGGGTCGATATTGAAAAATAAAGTGTCTTTAATACATAAATTTGTGTAATCATGTATAATCATTATTAAAGTAAATGTAATCATTAATCAACTACAACTACCACATTAACCATCAATCTTTTTCAATGTTTCTTTGCATTCGGCTGATTTTTATTAATATTTTCTGATAAATTATGTTTTCGTTTTTTAGTTACGTCTCTGCCACTCTGTATACGTCCTTTTCCTTTAGTTATTCCTCTGTCTTTTCTCCTTGCAATAGAAGTTGGCTGAACACCAATTTTTAACTCTTTTGATCTACAATATTTAACTCTTTGTGCAAAGAAGTTTTTGGCTTGTTCCGAGGTTTCAATATCACTTAAAACTTTGTTTAATTTTCTAAGTAACATTAAGTTGCTGGGAGATGAGTCAGTTTGTAGTATATCAGCCAAGCGATCACATTGTTGTTTCATTGTATTTATTTCCTTTCTTATGTTTCTCTCATTTTGTTGAGAATTTTCTACTGGTATAATAACGATGTCAGACGAATTCATTAGTGTGGGTTGGACTGAAGAGCTGGCTACAACCTCCTCGAAAGAATTGTTACCACTGTTTAAGTCGAAGCTAGAATAGAAGTCCCCTGATGGTGTTTCATTTCCTAACGCCAGTTCTGCAAAGCTTTTCCTATCTTGCGATGTTATACGTGGTGATGTTTTGAAAATAATATTTAGTTTGTTTTCCATGAAACACAAATGTTACAGTATCTTCCACTGGAGCCTTCAGGGCATTCACAACATGCAATGTCTACAGATACCGTGTAAGATTGTTTAGGGTCCTTTTCCGATTGCACTTTGTATTCGTTTTCATTTATCTGGTAGTATTCGTTGAGTCCCTCTACTTTTTTGAAATATTTCATGTAAATCATATTTTTGTCACGTCGGGAGTGTGCAAAATCTAAAAGACGTAACTTGTGGTAGTTCTCAAAACTTTCCGTCATAAACTTTACCAGTGCGCAACTGTTGAAAACCTTCGACCTTTGCAACACTACATCCTTGAATATTCGAATAGAGGCTTCCACATAATTGTTTGTGTTGTTACCTCTAGTCATCAAGTCATTTCTGTAACACAGGCACCATTCTTTTCGTCTGGCCCATATATTGGTAAAATATTCAGTCAGCATAGTATTTGCTTTAACAATATGGTTCGATAACAATTTAGCAAAGTTTTCGGACGCCGATTCTTCACTTTCAGCATAAAGTACATCTTGAAAAGCTTTCATCACAACTTTTCTATTTTCTTTTGCAACTTTATGTTCAGAAAGCCATAGCCACCGCCAAACTGCTTGACAGATATGGAAGTGACAGAGTAATAAATTCGCTTGAGGGAAAACACATTTTAGAGCATTACGTTCCGCTTCGCTGTCGTCGTTCATTATAATAAGTGGTTGAAACTTTCTTGCTGAATCGTTTTCTAAAGCTTCTTTAACAGACATAAAGGCAAGAGTATAATTGGCTTCTGTATCAGCGGTGTGTAAAACACAACCTATGGGAACTGCACCAATTTTTAGAGATGCAAATATGAATGTCACTCGCGTTGATGTCTGGTCACAGGAACCGCTGGAATCTATGTACACCATTTCATCGGAAAATCCTTTTAAAAATAATCTCTTCATAATTGGAGTTATTATGACGATCACCATAGGATCTTCTTTAATCAGTACATGAATTCCTTTATCAGTAAAGGAAGCCAATTAGTTTTTCAAGACGGTAATAACATCGTGATCTGAACGTCCACCTAAATTTGTTTTACGCCATTTATCGTATAAATATCTAATATGACGATATGTAGGATTTTTTTGAGCATTAGCGACAGTTTGACTACCTTCAGTATTTAACACGATCATCTCATGATAGTGCTTCGCAATGGTGGGGGTCATACCTTGCTCGAAGTATTCATGGAACTGTCTTTGCACGGCTGGATCGCATCGTAAATACTTGTAAGCAGACGCAACGTGGATTTTATGCGAATGGTTAAAACAAATGTCAATAATAGTGTTTAATCCTTGTTTCAAAAAGGCGTCGTTTTTCTTAAATAGGAAGTTTACTGAAGCTTTGCATTGAAAATTTCTTGATTTACCATGTTTTTTATTGAATGATGAATGCTGACAACCATACTGTTTACGGAATTCATATCGCTTCACAGTAGGACTTCGCTTGACAATCCAATTTGTGTTCGAAAACTTGGAGAATTGTTGAACAAAACGCTTGCACTGTTCGCGCGGCGAATCGTTCTGCAGTGATGGCAGTTTGCACTGAATTTTTGCGTTAAATGTCTCATTATTCACATAATTGCTTTGTAAAATCGTAAATTCTATACACTGCTTCGCTAAGAATGTTTTTTATTTCACTTCACACATGTTTGAACACTCGATTGGCAAGTAATAATTGTTTTATTTGTGAAAGAATAACCTTGACACGTGTGTAATTGCTAATTAGGTCACGAACACTGACAAAAAGGCGTCAAGGTCGCAAGCGGCGCAAGTTTTAGAAGACAAGGCAGGCATGATAGCGCGCCGCGCGGGAATAAAAGAGATAAGATATGTCTGCACTCGCATGCATTTTGCTCTAAATTATCGATGCCATATTACATACTACACCAGACGCCGAAAAGTATGGACGTCTGGACTCGTATGTATTTTGCTCAAGTATTTTAAAGCAAAATGTATTTCGATTCAGACACGCTCTGAATAGGTATACAGTTTGCTCTTCAACTATAAAGGCAAACTGCGATCGAACTCAGAGCAACCCCGGTCTGGGTCAGTATACAGTTTGGCAATACGCAGTCGGACCCGCGCACTGAGGGTTCAGTGCCACCCTTAAACTGAATTCAGGATCCACTTACTTCCACCTTAAAGTGTTTGTATGAAAGACAAAGTTATATTTGCGGTTGATGAAAATATGCTGTAATTTTTATTTTATTTTGGCCTACTCTTTTTTGTTTTGCAACAAAGATACGGGATAAAGAGGCAGGAGTCAAGACATTCAACAACTGGTTGGAGCTGTAAAGGAGTGTTATACACTTTTCAACAAAACTAATCAAAATGAGGGTATACGAGGGGCGGCTGATAAATCCGCGGCCCGAGGTACTTAGCGTTGACTCATAATCTCACTTGTGTTAGTACTAGTAGCGACACTCCTTGGTAGTATAAATATAACCTTCTTTCGATAATGAGGTCATTAGTAAAATATCTGTTGAAGGACAAACATCATCATGTCAGCCGATTCGACAAATTTTAATAATATTGAACACCGCGTCGTGATAAAGTACTTCGTAAAAAAAGGAAAAACTCCGAAAGAAATTTTCGAAGACATGTCATCAGTTCTTCAGGAATCTGCGCCTTCGTATACCATGGTCAAAAAATGGGCTCGCTTATTTCAACAAGGACGAGAGAGCTGTGAAGATGATCCGCGCCCGGGGCGTCCTGTGACGGTAGTGACGGAGGAAAATATTCGTAAAGTCGAAAAATTAGTACTGGCCGACCGAAGAATAAAATTATGGCAGATAGCCGAGGAGTTGCAGATCAGTAAAGAACGGGTTGGAGAAATTATGCACGAGCATTTGAATATGAGAAAAATCAGTGCGCGTTGGGTACCAAAAATGCTTTCACCGTTCGACAAGCAACGGCGACTCGAGACAAGTAAGGATTTTTTAGAGCTAGTCGGGGACAATCTAGACGAAATTTGCGACCGAATCGTAACCGTAGATGAAACCTGGGTTCGCCAATACGATCCTGAATCCAAACAGGAGTCCATGCAATGGATGAAAAAAGGAGAAAGGCCGCCGAAGAAATTTAAGGTTGAAAAGTCGGCATCAAAGCTTATGGCGACTGTTTTTTGGGACAGCGAAGGTGTTTTGCTAATTGATTACCTGCCAAAGGGAACTACTATGAATGGTCAATACTATGCAAATTTATTGGCTCAGGCACGAGAGGCAGTCGTACAGAAGCGACGTGGGAAATTAGCACGCAGAGTGCTGTTTTTGCAAGACAATGCGCCTGTCCACACGGCGCGGGTTTCGAGGCAGGCCCTGAAGGACACAGGCTTCTCGGAAATTGACCACCCACCATACAGTCCAGACCTGGCTCCCAGCGACTATTTCCTTTTTTCCAATTTGAAAAAGGAGTTACGAGGTCGTAGATTTGCCGATGACAATGAAATGAAGGCGGCTGTAGAAAGCCATTTTGAGTGCAAGGAAAACGATTATTTTTTTGGCGGTTTAAAAGCGTTATACGCCCGATGTGAAAAATGTATTCTGCTTGAGAGAGACTATATTGAGAAATAAAAACAAAATACTCATACTTTTCTTTCATTTAATGCCTTAGGCCGCGGAGTTATCAGCCGCCCCTCGTATAATTATTATAAAGCCCCATTTCAATCAAAATGTTCATTCAAATGTTTTAAAAGTTGTATTTTTTATTTTAAGGTTATCTTATCTATCACTGTGATATAATATCATATGTGTAGTGTGTATGCTAATCATACACCCTAAAACTTGTCTATCTATAATCTCACTTTGTTTAATGCCTGTTGAGATTTTTTTTAAACTGAAATTAACTGAATTCAGGATCAACTTACTTCCACCTAGCGAAAATATCACAATATTTTTGACAACAAAATAACTTTTTTAATAGTGTTTGTATGAAAGACAAAGTTATATTTGCGGTTGATGAAAATGTGCTGTATCTCAAAAACTATCGGTTCGATCTCATACAAACCAATTTTCATAAAGTATTTGTTGAGATCTACATCATGTATTCTTTTCACTGAACTCAAATTATTAAAAAAAATTGTGACTTTTAGGTCACTTTGATTATTTAATTTTATCGACTAATCTGTTACGCACACCATTAACTATCGTAGCGCATACACATCACTGTTGGCTGTTCATCGGCACAAAAGAGCCGCGGCGATTGCGCTCTCTTTCTAACATCAAAAACGCCGCCCGCGCCGCGGCACCGCGCGAGACCCGCCGTCACTCCAGCTCGAGTGTTGCCACTTTGGGGAATTTGTCGCTAGATTTTCTGGGAATTCTGCATGAGCACAACGATTTTTGCATTTGCTAAGTCACTAGATATGGATTTGGGGATTTTTAGCGACTTTCTGGCAACATAATCTATGATGGGTCAGATATCGGAATATTTTTTTTATAAATTGTATGAGTCCATGAGTTGTCAAAAAAGATTCCTTGAGTTATTTATACCATGGTATATTATTGTTTATAGTATGGTATCACCCTTAATTTTAACTCACTTTAACACATACATCGTTACACGATCGGTACTCTCACTCTTTCGTACTGAATTAGTGATTTGATATCCCTGTCTGTGGTTATTCCCCGTATTGGCGGGGAAATCCCGTATCCCTGTCGGTCATAGTCATAGATAGTTTACCTTTGTTTGATCGTTCACTGTGTTTGTTTTACTGTTGCGGCGTGAATACGTATAAAAATAGTTTACGACTGTACATCGACTATCAGTATGGATGTTCCTTTGAAAAAGAAGGTTTATGGCCAAAAGTATCGCAAGGAATGGGAAATGATTGAAGAGTTTAAAATGTGGCTTAAACCTATTACGACAGACCCTATGAAGGCTCATTGTGCGTTTGCCGCACGGATTTACAAGCAAGAATAAATGATTTGCGTAAACATGCTGAGTCAAAGAAACATAAGGATAAATCTGATGCTCTTTCTAAAACACCTTTGAACACCCTAAAAGCGGAAGGTAGGCTAGCACTTTTTATAACAGAACATACTGCCATATCTCAAATTGATCACCTTACTGAAACTATAAAAAAGTGTTTTCCTGATTGCAAAGATGCCGCTAATATCAAAATGCACAGAACGAAATGTACTGAAGTGATTAAAAATGTTTTGGTTCCCCACTTCATTCAGACGCTAATAAATGACATCGGATCGCATAAGTATAGTATCTTGCTCGATGAGTCCACCGATCTTAACGTATCCAAATATTTGGGATTGGTGACACGTTATTTTAGCCCCGCAAGAAACACGGTCATTTCATCTTTTCTGGCTTTGGAACCTCTGATCGCAGCTGATGCTCGTGGTATTGTAAATGCTTTAGTGAACTGTTTGGAAAGACACGGGCTGCCACTGAAAAACATGATTGGATTGGGATGTGATAACGCGTCTGTTATGATCGGTATAAATAACGGCGTACATACAATTCTTAAAACCGAATACGGATTAACAAATCTGGTACTCGTGAAATGCGTATGCCATTCATTACAACTAGCCGTGTCTCATGCTTCTGAACACACATTGCCCAGAAATATTGAACTTCTTATCAGAGAAACTCACAATTGGTTTTCAAATTCACCTAAACGCAGAGAAGAGTACAAAGACCTGTACCAGTTGTGGCGAGAATCCTTTGAAAATTTTGAGATCTTGTGCAACCCGCTGGTTGTCAGTGGAGCAGGCAGTGACGAGGATTTTGGCGCAGTGGGATGATTTGAAACTGCATTTTTCACTCACTAGAGATAAATGTTACACTTCTGACATACTTCACGCAATGTTTTCGGACGAGGCTAATCACCTGTACCTCTGTTATTTGAGAAGCGTTTTGAATGATGTACAAATAGGAGTCCAAAGTTTTGCTGCCGGCCACCACGACCTGCACCTGCGTATGACGTACCTCTCGATCTTCCTCTTTGGCCGCGCCGATTCCCGTAACTCCTGGAATTGTTATTATTTTGATTAAAGCGATTGAAGTACATCATATTAGCGGAGCTAGAAGAAGACGTAATGTCCTCGTCCACAGCCGCTTGTATGGCATCTTTGAGAGAATTGTAGTTTCTTGCCGTTATCACGGTGCTAAGTCTTCGGTTTTTTAAGCCGTCTGCAAAACATCTAATAGCCTGCTTTTCGTTCAACGGTTTTAGAACCCCAAAAGCATGCTCATTACCTCCAGCCTGTGAAATAGTTAAGTCAACGAACATCTCTGAAATTTGCTTTCCATAGTCATCAATAGATAGATTATTTTGTTTGAAATCAAATAATTTGTGTTGGATTGCAGTCGCTGATTTTTTAGGCAACAAATGTGTTTTAATGTCTATGATCAGCGCATCAACAGATGAATAACTCGAATTGAGTTTTAATTTGGCGGCCTGAGTGATTCTATTTTTTAAAACAAAATTTACCAACCTTTTCTTTGAGTCCTCGTCGAGTTCTGAACTGTAGTATTCAATACTATCCACGAGCTGTTTTATACACGATTCGTCGTCTGATGGAGCTGGAAATAAACTTAATGCAACCTTTAAGTCAAACTTAGCCATTGTTTTATCAATTTCCGATTCACTTGAGCATAAAAATAATATTTGCTTGTATAATTTATCGAAATTTTCGCAAGTTTTTAATATAACAGCGTAGTCATCTGCCTTTACGCTACCTAAAACATTATTTAATTTTTCTAGGAAAATATTATATTCATTCTTTATACTGACAGCCTCTCGTAATTTAACTTCCAGAATAGGACCCGTACGTCTACTTGGACCGATCTTTATTAGATAAGTTCTAACTTCTTTTAATCTTTTAAAAATATCATTTAAAATAAGATCCATAAATGTTCATATCTATCTACATTAAATATAGCGAAAGGTATGCATACTTATATTTATAAATTTACCAGATAATCTTATTTACTTTTTAGTTTTCATAATATAACTAAATATAATTTTTAAAGTCCATAAGTCCGTCGGAGTAACACACTATTGAAATATGACACTTGATACGTTTCCACTGCACGATCTCACTATTACCGAGTTATTTACGTTTCACCAAATAGAGTAATGAGACGAACTTGGCACTTCCATTAAATTGTAGAGGTATGTTTTCCGTGTAATTGACATGTGTAAATAATACCAATAGCTTTGATTCTGGTCTGAACTCTTCTTAATAAAATGCCATCTGGGCCTTTAAACTTCGTCCTCCTTGGCTTCGAGCCTTGGGTCTCTTCGGAAATAAGCAATCGACCTCCTCAATGCGTGCCGATTTATTTCATTTGTCATCCATTTAATGTGACAATTCTTATATATTCTAAAAACAAGGTAGAGTAGACCCAGGAACAACAGCGTCAAAATAAGTAGCAATATAATGTTGGTGGTACTTGCGTGGACTTGGAGCTGCTCTACTCCCGAACCATTGCTGCCTCCAGATGCGTTTTGGGCCACCACGACCTCCTCCTTAGTTTGAGTTGAACCCATCGCTATAGTTGATTTTAGTAATCAAGCCACTAATTCTCGCCGAGTATAAAGGTCTAATGCAATACTTCCGATGCATCGTGAAGCGCGCGTCCTTATATGGATTAAGGAATTTGTAAACACCGATCGCGAGCCTCTGGCAGGGTCGCCATATGAGGTTGGGATAGTAAGAACACGATAGTTGGATACATACTGATTTATTGGGTGTCGAACAACAGTTTATATGACATACCATAGTAGTGAATACATCTATAAATATAATATTGATACACATACAACACGTCCTTATGGCATTGTAAAAAAAAATAACATAGGTTATTTTTTTTTTTAATCTAAGTTTTAACATCATTCTTAGGAAAATAAAACGATTACATAGCTACATGGAACCTGGATAATATGATTACAATTGGTTCCTGCTAGTCTAAAGAATAAGCTATTAGTAAATAGGATATTACTGCAATATAAATAATTTTGCAAATTAACATAGTTTTAAAAAAAAAAGTCGTTAAAATACATTAAAATTTATTCATAGTAAGGCTTTGTTCTGTTTTTATGTACAATTTCATGTTTGCCATTTATTACAATCTCTACATTTGGCGAAATATCTTTAATTACCTTATAAGGTCCTAAGTATAAAGTAGTAAGTTTATTACCTGTCTCACTCTTAACTAGTAATTTATCATTGGGTTTATATTTAACTGGATTTATATAAGTATCATACCTTTGTTTCGTTACTAATTTACTAGATATTAAATTATCACGCGCCTGTGTTTGCGAAACTTGCAATCTATATTTAAGTTCGAGAGGGTAGCTGTCATGATTATAAAGAGGTTCAATATTATTAGTGAGGTTGCTAGGCAAAGTACATTTTTTGCCATAAACTAACTCGAAAGGGGTGAATTTAGTAGATGTATTTACTGAAGTGTTGTAAGCAAAACACCAAAAAGGGAGCCAAGTACTCCACATTTCGGGATTCTGATCAGTTTGAATGCGTAAATATGCTGCCAAACTCTTATGAGAATTTTCAAGGGCACCTAAACTTTGGTGGTGATAAGCAGTTGAATTAAGTTTTTTAATTTTTAACAAATTACATACCTCTTTCATAGTGTCTTGCACCCCTGGGTTATCGGGTCTACTTTCATTTGTCTCATCCTGTCCACCTCATCAGTACTCCATTTTTCCTTGACAATCTCAATTCCGTATCCTGTAAGGAAAGTAGAGATTGTCTTATTGTTCAACACCTGGTCTCCAAAAATAAGTGTTAGGGCTTGCATGAACATTCGGAATGCATCCATATCAGAAATATTCTCAGAGGTGAACATATCCCCCATTGTGTTGCAAAATAGCGCAGCAACATCATGTGTATCAAAGGGCCCCTCAAGTGTTGCGACTGTGATTTGTGTCCTCCGTGCTACATGAGGGGTTACTGGGATTTTTGACTTATCCTCCGCAGACCTCGGGTCAAAAATCGATGCATTGCTGAGCATATGCATTTGAGGGGATTTAAGCTCCATTCTTAAGTGTTTAGGCAAGAGGTCTGAGATATCCGGAGTTGCAACAAGGTCCTCCTTCCTGGCTCCTTGATAGGAGTACCCTTTGGACTTACTAGTTGATGCCATGTCGTTTTCCTTTGGAATGTCAACAAGTTTGACCTCAGAGTAAATGTTTCAACAAGTTTGTCTGATACTCAACAGCAACGATTAAGTTATTAAGCAAAGCGTAATGAACAAATGTGATTGTTTTATATCATTTAGACTGAAAACGGTGCATTGATTTTAACATTAAGCTGGTAAAAGAAATCCAACAGAGGCTACCAAGTAACTTCTCTATATTAGAGAAAATGTCACAGCTTAGTCTTGACAATACACTTCGACAAGTAAAAGACAACTCAATTACAGAACTAGCTCCTGAAATGGGTGTGGATGCTGAAACAATTGATAAAATTTTACAACAATGGCAGACCATCAACTTCGTTAAATGGCAGAATACAAAAAAGATGATTAGCTTCTGGGCTGAAGTTCTGAAATATAAAAACGCAGCCGGAATAAATAGTTTCCAAGAACTAGCTGATTTCGCAATCTCAGTGATATCTCTCCCTCACTCCAATGCCGCAGTAGAGAGAATCTTCAGTACGATGAATATAATCAAAAGCAAGTTAAGAAACAGGATGCACATCAGAACATTGAACAGCATTATTTTTATTAGGAACAGACTGAAAGTCATGAATGAACAATGTTATACCTACGAACTCCCAGAAGAAGTAATTGCGGAAATAGGAAAAAATAAAAAGTATTCATTTAAACATTCTCAGAAGGAAGGTGATGGAGGCACTACTGCCGTATTTGCCGTCAACATCAACACAGGCAGCGGAAGGTTCGGAGGTCAGAGCAGACGTAATTGATGACGAGTTGATTCTAATTCTTGATGATTCTGTGTTTTTCTAAACATTCAATTTGTAAAAATACTTATTATAGTACTTATAATAAACATAATTGTAATAATCACGTTCATTTGTGTTTTCATTCCACGTTTCAATGAAGAACTGCGATAAATATCGATTTTTCATAAAATCATGACCGATCAGGATCTAGGGAATTCTAGAGAATTTTTAATGTCCTGAATTCTCCTAATCTAGCGAAATTTGATGGTACTTCTAGTGACTTGTTCGCAATGAAGGTGGCAACACCCTCGCTTCAGTGATCAGTCGAACTCGCATAGCTTGCGGACACGTACGTGATTATTCGCTCGCTCCGAGTGATCGCGTGCGTACCGTGTTAAAATGTCCGAAGCTTATTCAAATAACGAATTGGTGGAAATGGTGCGCTTGTATGCGATAAGTGGCAACAGTTTGCGTCAAGCGGTATTAATGATTGTAGCAATGTTTCCGAATCGACCGAAGCCGTCGCGTCAGGTGATGCTTGCTGCCACGTAGAGACTCAGAGACCATCGTCAGTTTCATCGCCAGTCAGCTTTCGAAACAGTGAGACAAAACGTTTATGTGTTGCGAAAACTAAAGCGAAATTCGCTTCGCCGTGCTAGACTGTGCCTTCATCAGAACGGAGGACACTTTGAACACTTGCTTCGCAGTATGTAACCTTTGTAAGTAGCAACTTGTAAATAACTAATTAAGTATAAATAAGATGATTTCAGCTTTTTAACCACGCCAAAAAAAACTAATTTATTAATTTGAAAAATGTGGAACAATGTTATGAATTATGATGTTATGAATTTATATGACGGTCCTAAGCCCGTTTAGTAGGAAGGAAAATCTGAAATCAATTCATTTACACGCAACGGGCGCGGGCAGCTAGGCCATGCCCACTTGGTTTATTCCTGTTGCGACTTTTCCACGTGCGAGAAAAAATGCTGTATTCCTATGTGTACTGCTAAACCAAATTTTCCTAAAATTTATTGAGCTTTATTTATGGGAGTCTCTTGTTTATCTAAAGTACTAGGTACTGTTCCCTTCTTTTGTGTCTTTGAATATGGCAAGGATGCAAAGTAACATCGTGTATAGAAAAACAGTTGCAAAAACTGGTCGGCAAATTGGTTTGAAATTTACAAAAGAAACGAGCGGATCGATTGGTAATCTATACTAATATTATAAAGCTGAAGAGTTTGTTTGTTTGTTTGTTTGTTTGTTTGTTTGTTTGAACGCGCTAATCTCCGAAACTACTGGTTCGAATTGAATAATTCTTTTTGTGTTGGATAGTCCAGTTATCGAGGAAGGCTATAGGCTATATAACATCACGCTACGACCAATAGGAGCAAAGATATAGTGGTAAATGTGTAAAAAACGGGAGAAAGAAGTCACTATTCCACGCGGACGAAGTCGCCGGCAAAAGCTAGTCTTGAATATGGTTGATGGAAAATTGTCTACTGTGATTTCAAACACTTCTTGAGCAGTTGTTTGCATTATTTGTCTTACAACCCTATGTAAAAGTAATGATTTAATCTTTGTTCTAACTTCATAGTAGATAAGATGTATAGAATGCATCTTACATATTTCATATAACGTGGATTTGAAAAAGTGGAAACGAGATGTGAAGAAAAATATGAGTAATATGACTCAAGAAGAATTCTGCAAACAAACAGGGTTGTTGATTGACGTAGTCAAACAGGCTCTCGGCACAACCAACGACAGTAACACTACCTATGAACAACTGGTTTAGAAAAGAAAAAAGTAAAAAAAAATAAACTTATTAGAAGAAAGGTGATAATCCTTAAAACAATCAACAACGCACAGAGGAACATTGCACTGCTCGCACTGATAGTGTGTTCTTGTGTTCTTGCGCCCTTGGCGATTGCACCAAAAGCAATCTTTTCTACTTTGGCGGTTATGCGTAATGTCATAAGGAGTGGATGGTACTCGCACGGGAAAGTGAAGAGAAGTCAGTGGTCTATAGCGAGACGATGATGGGGCACTGTAGCGGTGTCTTGCCGCCTGACGAAATTCCGGATACAGTGAAAGATGGTGCGTGAGTATATCTTCGACTAACCGAAAACGAAAATCTTGATGAAAATGGAAATAAACTTAATGCAACCTTTAAGTCAAACTTAGCCATTGTTTTATCAATTTCCGATTCACTTGAGCATAAAAATAATATTTGCTTGTATAATTTATCGAAATTTTCGCAAGTTTTTAATATAACAGCGTAGTCATCTGCCTTTACGCTACCTAAAACATTATTTAATTTTTCTAGGAAAATATTATATTCATTCTTTATACTGACAGCCTCTCGTAATTTAACTTCCAGAATAGGACCCGTACGTCTACTTGGACCGATCTTTATTAGATAAGTTCTAACTTCTTTTAATCTTTTAAAAATATCATTTAAAATAAGATCCATAAATGTTCATATCTATCTACATTAAATATAGCGAAAGGTATGCATACTTATATTTATAAATTTACCAGATAATCTTATTTACTTTTTAGTTTTCATAATATAACTAAATATAATTTTTAAAGTCCATAAGTCCGTCGGAGTAACACACTATTGAAATATGACACTTGATACGTTTCCACTGCACGATCTCACTATTACCGAGTTATTTACGTTTCACCAAATAGAGTAATGAGACGAACTTGGCACTTCCATTAAATTGTAGAGGTATGTTTTCCGTGTAATTGACATGTGTAAATAATACCAATAGCTTTGATTCTGGTCTGAACTCTTCTTAATAAAATGCCATCTGGGCCTTTAAACTTCGTCCTCCTTGGCTTCGAGCCTTGGGTCTCTTCGGAAATAAGCAATCGACCTCCTCAATGCGTGCCGATTTATTTCATTTGTCATCCATTTAATGTGACAATTCTTATATATTCTAAAAACAAGGTAGAGTAGACCCAGGAACAACAGCGTCAAAATAAGTAGCAATATAATGTTGGTGGTACTTGCGTGGACTTGGAGCTGCTCTACTCCCGAACCATTGCTGCCTCCAGATGCGTTTTGGGCCACCACGACCTCCTCCTTAGTTTGAGTTGAACCCATCGCTATAGTTGATTTTAGTAATCAAGCCACTAATTCTCGCCGAGTATAAAGGTCTAATGCAATACTTCCGATGCATCGTGAAGCGCGCGTCCTTATATGGATTAAGGAATTTGTAAACACCGATCGCGAGCCTCTGGCAGGGTCGCCATATGAGGTTGGGATAGTAAGAACACGATAGTTGGATACATACTGATTTATTGGGTGTCGAACAACAGTTTATATGACATACCATAGTAGTGAATACATCTATAAATATAATATTGATACACATACAACACGTCCTTATGGCATTGTAAAAAAAAATAACATAGGTTATTTTTTTTTTTAATCTAAGTTTTAACATCATTCTTAGGAAAATAAAACGATTACATAGCTACATGGAACCTGGATAATATGATTACAATTGGTTCCTGCTAGTCTAAAGAATAAGCTATTAGTAAATAGGATATTACTGCAATATAAATAATTTTGCAAAATAACATAGTTTTCAAAAAAAAAGTCGTTAAAATACATTAAAATTTATTCATAGTAAGGCTTTGTTCTGTTTTTATGTACAATTTCATGTTTGCCATTTATTACAATCTCTACATTTGGCGAAATATCTTTAATTACCTTATAAGGTCCTAAGTATAAAGTAGTAAGTTTATTACCTGTCTCACTCTTAACTAGTAATTTATCATTGGGTTTATATTTAACTGGATTTATATAAGTATCATACCTTTGTTTCGTTACTAATTTACTAGATATTAAATTATCACGCGCCTGTGTTTGCGAAACTTGCAATCTATATTTAAGTTCGAGAGGGTAGCTGTCATGATTATAAAGAGGTTCAATATTATTAGTGAGGTTGCTAGGCAAAGTACATTTTTTGCCATAAACTAACTCGAAAGGGGTGAATTTAGTAGATGTATTTACTGAAGTGTTGTAAGCAAAACACCAAAAAGGGAGCCAAGTACTCCACATTTCGGGATTCTGATCAGTTTGAATGCGTAAATATGCTGCCAAACTCTTATGAGAATTTTCAAGGGCACCTAAACTTTGGTGGTGATAAGCAGTTGAATTAAGTTTTTTAATTTTTAACAAATTACATACCTCTTTCATAGTGTCTTGCACCCCTGGGTTATCGGGTCTACTTTCATTTGTCTCATCCTGTCCACCTCATCAGTACTCCATTTTTCCTTGACAATCTCAATTCCGTATCCTGTAAGGAAAGTAGAGATTGTCTTATTGTTCAACACCTGGTCTCCAAAAATAAGTGTTAGGGCTTGCATGAACATTCGGAATGCATCCATATCAGAAATATTCTCAGAGGTGAACATATCCCCCATTGTGTTGCAAAATAGCGCAGCAACATCATGTGTATCAAAGGGCCCCTCAAGTGTTGCGACTGTGATTTGTGTCCTCCGTGCTACATGAGGGGTTACTGGGATTTTTGACTTATCCTCCGCAGACCTCGGGTCAAAAATCGATGCATTGCTGAGCATATGCATTTGAGGGGATTTAAGCTCCATTCTTAAGTGTTTAGGCAAGAGGTCTGAGATATCCGGAGTTGCAACAAGGTCCTCCTTCCTGGCTCCTTGATAGGAGTACCCTTTGGACTTACTAGTTGATGCCATGTCGTTTTCCTTTGGAATGTCAACAAGTTTGACCTCAGAGTAAATGTTTCAACAAGTTTGTCTGATACTCAACAGCAACGATTAAGTTATTAAGCAAAGCGTAATGAACAAATGTGATTGTTTTATATCATTTAGACTGAAAACGGTGCATTGATTTTAACATTAAGCTGGTAAAAGAAATCCAACAGAGGCTACCAAGTAACTTCTCTATATTAGAGAAAATGTCACAGCTTAGTCTTGACAATACACTTCGACAAGTAAAAGACAACTCAATTACAGAACTAGCTCCTGAAATGGGTGTGGATGCTGAAACAATTGATAAAATTTTACAACAATGGCAGACCATCAACTTCGTTAAATGGCAGAATACAAAAAAGATGATTAGCTTCTGGGCTGAAGTTCTGAAATATAAAAACGCAGCCGGAATAAATAGTTTCCAAGAACTAGCTGATTTCGCAATCTCAGTGATATCTCTCCCTCACTCCAATGCCGCAGTAGAGAGAATCTTCAGTACGATGAATATAATCAAAAGCAAGTTAAGAAACAGGATGCACATCAGAACATTGAACAGCATTATTTTTATTAGGAACAGACTGAAAGTCATGAATGAACAATGTTATACCTACGAACTCCCAGAAGAAGTAATTGCGGAAATAGGAAAAAATAAAAAGTATTCATTTAAACATTCTCAGAAGGAAGGTGATGGAGGCACTACTGCCGTATTTGCCGTCAACATCAACACAGGCAGCGGAAGGTTCGGAGGTCAGAGCAGACGTAATTGATGACGAGTTGATTCTAATTCTTGATGATTCTGTGTTTTTCTAAACATTCAATTTGTAAAAATACTTATTATAGTACTTATAATAAACATAATTGTAATAATCACGTTCATTTGTGTTTTCATTCCACGTTTCAATGAAGAACTGCGATAAATATCGATTTTTCATAAAATCATGACCGATCAGGATCTAGGGAATTCTAGAGAATTTTTAATGTCCTGAATTCTCCTAATCTAGCGAAATTTGATGGTACTTCTAGTGACTTGTTCGCAATGAAGGTGGCAACACCCTCGCTTCAGTGATCAGTCGAACTCGCATAGCTTGCGGACACGTACGTGATTATTCGCTCGCTCCGAGTGATCGCGTGCGTACCGTGTTAAAATGTCCGAAGCTTATTCAAATAACGAATTGGTGGAAATGGTGCGCTTGTATGCGATAAGTGGCAACAGTTTGCGTCAAGCGGTATTAATGATTGTAGCAATGTTTCCGAATCGACCGAAGCCGTCGCGTCAGGTGATGCTTGCTGCCACGTAGAGACTCAGAGACCATCGTCAGTTTCATCGCCAGTCAGCTTTCGAAACAGTGAGACAAAACGTTTATGTGTTGCGAAAACTAAAGCGAAATTCGCTTCGCCGTGCTAGACTGTGCCTTCATCAGAACGGAGGACACTTTGAACACTTGCTTCGCAGTATGTAACCTTTGTAAGTAGCAACTTGTAAATAACTAATTAAGTATAAATAAGATGATTTCAGCTTTTTAACCACGCCAAAAAAAACTAATTTATTAATTTGAAAAATGTGGAACAATGTTATGAATTATGATGTTATGAATTTATATGACGGTCCTAAGCCCGTTTAGTAGGAAGGAAAATCTGAAATCAATTCATTTACACGCAACGGGCGCGGGCAGCTAGGCCATGCCCACTTGGTTTATTCCTGTTGCGACTTTTCCACGTGCGAGAAAAAATGCTGTATTCCTATGTGTACTGCTAAACCAAATTTTCCTAAAATTTATTGAGCTTTATTTATGGGAGTCTCTTGTTTATCTAAAGTACTAGGTACTGTTCCCTTCTTTTGTGTCTTTGAATATGGCAAGGATGCAAAGTAACATCGTGTATAGAAAAACAGTTGCAAAAACTGGTCGGCAAATTGGTTTGAAATTTACAAAAGAAACGAGCGGATCGATTGGTAATCTATACTAATATTATAAAGCTGAAGAGTTTGTTTGTTTGTTTGTTTGTTTGTTTGTTTGTTTGAACGCGCTAATCTCCGAAACTACTGGTTCGAATTGAATAATTCTTTTTGTGTTGGATAGTCCAGTTATCGAAGAAGGCTATAGGCTATATAACATCACGCTACGACCAATAGGAGCAAAGATATAGTGGTAAATGTGTAAAAAACGGGAGAAAGAAGTCACTATTCCACGCGGACGAAGTCGCCGGCAAAAGCTAGTCTTGAATATGGTTGATGGAAAATTGTCTACTGTGATTTCAAACACTTCTTGAGCAGTTGTTTGCATTATTTGTCTTACAACCCTATGTAAAAGTAATGATTTAATCTTTGTTCTAACTTCATAGTAGATAAGATGTATAGAATGCATCTTACATATTTCATATAACGTGGATTTGAAAAAGTGGAAACGAGATGTGAAGAAAAATATGAGTAATATGACTCAAGAAGAATTATTTTTATTGTCGTATTGTATTCGAAAGCAACCTATACTTGAGAAATTTTAATTGTTAATTTTATTTAATTGGTTGATAACTATTATATTTGTGATTGGGTAATTTTATTTAATATCATGTATTTTTTTAAATCTGTTTAGTAATAAATTATATTTGTTTTTAAGTAATTAAGTAATATTTTTTTATAAATTATTTTTTTTAAGTAATAATTTTTATAAATTAATTTGTCTTTAAGTTTTAATTTCTGTATTGATATGGCGAGGAATAAATGAATATGAATATGAATATATGAATATGAATTCTGCAAACAAACAGGGTTGTTGATTGACGTAGTCAAACAGGCTCTCGGCACAACCAACGACAGTAACACTACCTATGAACAACTGGTTTAGAAAAGAAAAAAGTAAAAAAAAATAAACTTATTAGAAGAAAGGTGATAATCCTTAAAACAATCAACAACGCACAGAGGAACATTGCACTGCTCGCACTGATAGTGTGTTCTTGTGTTCTTGCGCCCTTGGCGATTGCACCAAAAGCAATCTTTTCTACTTTGGCGGTTATGCGTAATGTCATAAGGAGTGGATGGTACTCGCACGGGAAAGTGAAGAGAAGTCAGTGGTCTATAGCGAGACGATGATGGGGCACTGTAGCGGTGTCTTGCCGCCTGACGAAATTCCGGATACAGTGAAAGATGGTGCGTGAGTATATCTTCGACTAACCGAAAACGAAAATCTTGATGAAAATGGAAATAAACTTAATGCAACCTTTAAGTCAAACTTAGCCATTGTTTTATCAATTTCCGATTCACTTGAGCATAAAAATAATATTTGCTTGTATAATTTATCGAAATTTTCGCAAGTTTTTAATATAACAGCGTAGTCATCTGCCTTTACGCTACCTAAAACATTATTTAATTTTTCTAGGAAAATATTATATTCATTCTTTATACTGACAGCCTCTCGTAATTTAACTTCCAGAATAGGACCCGTACGTCTACTTGGACCGATCTTTATTAGATAAGTTCTAACTTCTTTTAATCTTTTAAAAATATCATTTAAAATAAGATCCATAAATGTTCATATCTATCTACATTAAATATAGCGAAAGGTATGCATACTTATATTTATAAATTTACCAGATAATCTTATTTACTTTTTAGTTTTCATAATATAACTAAATATAATTTTTAAAGTCCATAAGTCCGTCGGAGTAACACACTATTGAAATATGACACTTGATACGTTTCCACTGCACGATCTCACTATTACCGAGTTATTTACGTTTCACCAAATAGAGTAATGAGACGAACTTGGCACTTCCATTAAATTGTAGAGGTATGTTTTCCGTGTAATTGACATGTGTAAATAATACCAATAGCTTTGATTCTGGTCTGAACTCTTCTTAATAAAATGCCATCTGGGCCTTTAAACTTCGTCCTCCTTGGCTTCGAGCCTTGGGTCTCTTCGGAAATAAGCAATCGACCTCCTCAATGCGTGCCGATTTATTTCATTTGTCATCCATTTAATGTGACAATTCTTATATATTCTAAAAACAAGGTAGAGTAGACCCAGGAACAACAGCGTCAAAATAAGTAGCAATATAATGTTGGTGGTACTTGCGTGGACTTGGAGCTGCTCTACTCCCGAACCATTGCTGCCTCCAGATGCGTTTTGGGCCACCACGACCTCCTCCTTAGTTTGAGTTGAACCCATCGCTATAGTTGATTTTAGTAATCAAGCCACTAATTCTCGCCGAGTATAAAGGTCTAATGCAATACTTCCGATGCATCGTGAAGCGCGCGTCCTTATATGGATTAAGGAATTTGTAAACACCGATCGCGAGCCTCTGGCAGGGTCGCCATATGAGGTTGGGATAGTAAGAACACGATAGTTGGATACATACTGATTTATTGGGTGTCGAACAACAGTTTATATGACATACCATAGTAGTGAATACATCTATAAATATAATATTGATACACATACAACACGTCCTTATGGCATTGTAAAAAAAAATAACATAGGTTATTTTTTTTTTTTAATCTAAGTTTTAACATCATTCTTAGGAAAATAAAACGATTACATAGCTACATGGAACCTGGATAATATGATTACAATTGGTTCCTGCTAGTCTAAAGAATAAGCTATTAGTAAATAGGATATTACTGCAATATAAATAATTTTGCAAAATAACATAGTTTTCAAAAAAAAAGTCGTTAAAATACATTAAAATTTATTCATAGTAAGGCTTTGTTCTGTTTTTATGTACAATTTCATGTTTGCCATTTATTACAATCTCTACATTTGGCGAAATATCTTTAATTACCTTATAAGGTCCTAAGTATAAAGTAGTAAGTTTATTACCTGTCTCACTCTTAACTAGTAATTTATCATTGGGTTTATATTTAACTGGATTTATATAAGTATCATACCTTTGTTTCGTTACTAATTTACTAGATATTAAATTATCACGCGCCTGTGTTTGCGAAACTTGCAATCTATATTTAAGTTCGAGAGGGTAGCTGTCATGATTATAAAGAGGTTCAATATTATTAGTGAGGTTGCTAGGCAAAGTACATTTTTTGCCATAAACTAACTCGAAAGGGGTGAATTTAGTAGATGTATTTACTGAAGTGTTGTAAGCAAAACACCAAAAAGGGAGCCAAGTACTCCACATTTCGGGATTCTGATCAGTTTGAATGCGTAAATATGCTGCCAAACTCTTATGAGAATTTTCAAGGGCACCTAAACTTTGGTGGTGATAAGCAGTTGAATTAAGTTTTTTAATTTTTAACAAATTACATACCTCTTTCATAGTGTCTTGCACCCCTGGGTTATCGGGTCTACTTTCATTTGTCTCATCCTGTCCACCTCATCAGTACTCCATTTTTCCTTGACAATCTCAATTCCGTATCCTGTAAGGAAAGTAGAGATTGTCTTATTGTTCAACACCTGGTCTCCAAAAATAAGTGTTAGGGCTTGCATGAACATTCGGAATGCATCCATATCAGAAATATTCTCAGAGGTGAACATATCCCCCATTGTGTTGCAAAATAGCGCAGCAACATCATGTGTATCAAAGGGCCCCTCAAGTGTTGCGACTGTGATTTGTGTCCTCCGTGCTACATGAGGGGTTACTGGGATTTTTGACTTATCCTCCGCAGACCTCGGGTCAAAAATCGATGCATTGCTGAGCATATGCATTTGAGGGGATTTAAGCTCCATTCTTAAGTGTTTAGGCAAGAGGTCTGAGATATCCGGAGTTGCAACAAGGTCCTCCTTCCTGGCTCCTTGATAGGAGTACCCTTTGGACTTACTAGTTGATGCCATGTCGTTTTCCTTTGGAATGTCAACAAGTTTGACCTCAGAGTAAATGTTTCAACAAGTTTGTCTGATACTCAACAGCAACGATTAAGTTATTAAGCAAAGCGTAATGAACAAATGTGATTGTTTTATATCATTTAGACTGAAAACGGTGCATTGATTTTAACATTAAGCTGGTAAAAGAAATCCAACAGAGGCTACCAAGTAACTTCTCTATATTAGAGAAAATGTCACAGCTTAGTCTTGACAATACACTTCGACAAGTAAAAGACAACTCAATTACAGAACTAGCTCCTGAAATGGGTGTGGATGCTGAAACAATTGATAAAATTTTACAACAATGGCAGACCATCAACTTCGTTAAATGGCAGAATACAAAAAAGATGATTAGCTTCTGGGCTGAAGTTCTGAAATATAAAAACGCAGCCGGAATAAATAGTTTCCAAGAACTAGCTGATTTCGCAATCTCAGTGATATCTCTCCCTCACTCCAATGCCGCAGTAGAGAGAATCTTCAGTACGATGAATATAATCAAAAGCAAGTTAAGAAACAGGATGCACATCAGAACATTGAACAGCATTATTTTTATTAGGAACAGACTGAAAGTCATGAATGAACAATGTTATACCTACGAACTCCCAGAAGAAGTAATTGCGGAAATAGGAAAAAATAAAAAGTATTCATTTAAACATTCTCAGAAGGAAGGTGATGGAGGCACTACTGCCGTATTTGCCGTCAACATCAACACAGGCAGCGGAAGGTTCGGAGGTCAGAGCAGACGTAATTGATGACGAGTTGATTCTAATTCTTGATGATTCTGTGTTTTTCTAAACATTCAATTTGTAAAAATACTTATTATAGTACTTATAATAAACATAATTGTAATAATCACGTTCATTTGTGTTTTCATTCCACGTTTCAATGAAGAACTGCGATAAATATCGATTTTTCATAAAATCATGACCGATCAGGATCTAGGGAATTCTAGAGAATTTTTAATGTCCTGAATTCTCCTAATCTAGCGAAATTTGATGGTACTTCTAGTGACTTGTTCGCAATGAAGGTGGCAACACCCTCGCTTCAGTGATCAGTCGAACTCGCATAGCTTGCGGACACGTACGTGATTATTCGCTCGCTCCGAGTGATCGCGTGCGTACCGTGTTAAAATGTCCGAAGCTTATTCAAATAACGAATTGGTGGAAATGGTGCGCTTGTATGCGATAAGTGGCAACAGTTTGCGTCAAGCGGTATTAATGATTGTAGCAATGTTTCCGAATCGACCGAAGCCGTCGCGTCAGGTGATGCTTGCTGCCACGTAGAGACTCAGAGACCATCGTCAGTTTCATCGCCAGTCAGCTTTCGAAACAGTGAGACAAAACGTTTATGTGTTGCGAAAACTAAAGCGAAATTCGCTTCGCCGTGCTAGACTGTGCCTTCATCAGAACGGAGGACACTTTGAACACTTGCTTCGCAGTATGTAACCTTTGTAAGTAGCAACTTGTAAATAACTAATTAAGTATAAATAAGATGATTTCAGCTTTTTAACCACGCCAAAAAAAACTAATTTATTAATTTGAAAAATGTGGAACAATGTTATGAATTATGATGTTATGAATTTATATGACGGTCCTAAGCCCGTTTAGTAGGAAGGAAAATCTGAAATCAATTCATTTACACGCAACGGGCGCGGGCAGCTAGGCCATGCCCACTTGGTTTATTCCTGTTGCGACTTTTCCACGTGCGAGAAAAAATGCTGTATTCCTATGTGTACTGCTAAACCAAATTTTCCTAAAATTTATTGAGCTTTATTTATGGGAGTCTCTTGTTTATCTAAAGTACTAGGTACTGTTCCCTTCTTTTGTGTCTTTGAATATGGCAAGGATGCAAAGTAACATCGTGTATAGAAAAACAGTTGCAAAAACTGGTCGGCAAATTGGTTTGAAATTTACAAAAGAAACGAGCGGATCGATTGGTAATCTATACTAATATTATAAAGCTGAAGAGTTTGTTTGTTTGTTTGTTTGTTTGTTTGTTTGTTTGAACGCGCTAATCTCCGAAACTACTGGTTCGAATTGAATAATTCTTTTTGTGTTGGATAGTCCAGTTATCGAGGAAGGCTATAGGCTATATAACATCACGCTACGACCAATAGGAGCAAAGATATAGTGGTAAATGTGTAAAAAACGGGAGAAAGAAGTCACTATTCCACGCGGACGAAGTCGCCGGCAAAAGCTAGTCTTGAATATGGTTGATGGAAAATTGTCTACTGTGATTTCAAACACTTCTTGAGCAGTTGTTTGCATTATTTGTCTTACAACCCTATGTAAAAGTAATGATTTAATCTTTGTTCTAACTTCATAGTAGATAAGATGTATAGAATGCATCTTACATATTTCATATAACGTGGATTTGAAAAAGTGGAAACGAGATGTGAAGAAAAATATGAGTAATATGACTCAAGAAGAATTCTGCAAACAAACAGGGTTGTTGATTGACGTAGTCAAACAGGCTCTCGGCACAACCAACGACAGTAACACTACCTATGAACAACTGGTTTAGAAAAGAAAAAAGTAAAAAAAAATAAACTTATTAGAAGAAAGGTGATAATCCTTAAAACAATCAACAACGCACAGAGGAACATTGCACTGCTCGCACTGATAGTGTGTTCTTGTGTTCTTGCGCCCTTGGCGATTGCACCAAAAGCAATCTTTTCTACTTTGGCGGTTATGCGTAATGTCATAAGGAGTGGATGGTACTCGCACGGGAAAGTGAAGAGAAGTCAGTGGTCTATAGCGAGACGATGATGGGGCACTGTAGCGGTGTCTTGCCGCCTGACGAAATTCCGGATACAGTGAAAGATGGTGCGTGAGTATATCTTCGACTAACCGAAAACGAAAATCTTGATGAAAATGGAAATAAACTTAATGCAACCTTTAAGTCAAACTTAGCCATTGTTTTATCAATTTCCGATTCACTTGAGCATAAAAATAATATTTGCTTGTATAATTTATCGAAATTTTCGCAAGTTTTTAATATAACAGCGTAGTCATCTGCCTTTACGCTACCTAAAACATTATTTAATTTTTCTAGGAAAATATTATATTCATTCTTTATACTGACAGCCTCTCGTAATTTAACTTCCAGAATAGGACCCGTACGTCTACTTGGACCGATCTTTATTAGATAAGTTCTAACTTCTTTTAATCTTTTAAAAATATCATTTAAAATAAGATCCATAAATGTTCATATCTATCTACATTAAATATAGCGAAAGGTATGCATACTTATATTTATAAATTTACCAGATAATCTTATTTACTTTTTAGTTTTCATAATATAACTAAATATAATTTTTAAAGTCCATAAGTCCGTCGGAGTAACACACTATTGAAATATGACACTTGATACGTTTCCACTGCACGATCTCACTATTACCGAGTTATTTACGTTTCACCAAATAGAGTAATGAGACGAACTTGGCACTTCCATTAAATTGTAGAGGTATGTTTTCCGTGTAATTGACATGTGTAAATAATACCAATAGCTTTGATTCTGGTCTGAACTCTTCTTAATAAAATGCCATCTGGGCCTTTAAACTTCGTCCTCCTTGGCTTCGAGCCTTGGGTCTCTTCGGAAATAAGCAATCGACCTCCTCAATGCGTGCCGATTTATTTCATTTGTCATCCATTTAATGTGACAATTCTTATATATTCTAAAAACAAGGTAGAGTAGACCCAGGAACAACAGCGTCAAAATAAGTAGCAATATAATGTTGGTGGTACTTGCGTGGACTTGGAGCTGCTCTACTCCCGAACCATTGCTGCCTCCAGATGCGTTTTGGGCCACCACGACCTCCTCCTTAGTTTGAGTTGAACCCATCGCTATAGTTGATTTTAGTAATCAAGCCACTAATTCTCGCCGAGTATAAAGGTCTAATGCAATACTTCCGATGCATCGTGAAGCGCGCGTCCTTATATGGATTAAGGAATTTGTAAACACCGATCGCGAGCCTCTGGCAGGGTCGCCATATGAGGTTGGGATAGTAAGAACACGATAGTTGGATACATACTGATTTATTGGGTGTCGAACAACAGTTTATATGACATACCATAGTAGTGAATACATCTATAAATATAATATTGATACACATACAACACGTCCTTATGGCATTGTAAAAAAAAATAACATAGGTTATTTTTTTTTTTAATCTAAGTTTTAACATCATTCTTAGGAAAATAAAACGATTACATAGCTACATGGAACCTGGATAATATGATTACAATTGGTTCCTGCTAGTCTAAAGAATAAGCTATTAGTAAATAGGATATTACTGCAATATAAATAATTTTGCAAAATAACATAGTTTTCAAAAAAAAAGTCGTTAAAATACATTAAAATTTATTCATAGTAAGGCTTTGTTCTGTTTTTATGTACAATTTCATGTTTGCCATTTATTACAATCTCTACATTTGGCGAAATATCTTTAATTACCTTATAAGGTCCTAAGTATAAAGTAGTAAGTTTATTACCTGTCTCACTCTTAACTAGTAATTTATCATTGGGTTTATATTTAACTGGATTTATATAAGTATCATACCTTTGTTTCGTTACTAATTTACTAGATATTAAATTATCACGCGCCTGTGTTTGCGAAACTTGCAATCTATATTTAAGTTCGAGAGGGTAGCTGTCATGATTATAAAGAGGTTCAATATTATTAGTGAGGTTGCTAGGCAAAGTACATTTTTTGCCATAAACTAACTCGAAAGGGGTGAATTTAGTAGATGTATTTACTGAAGTGTTGTAAGCAAAACACCAAAAAGGGAGCCAAGTACTCCACATTTCGGGATTCTGATCAGTTTGAATGCGTAAATATGCTGCCAAACTCTTATGAGAATTTTCAAGGGCACCTAAACTTTGGTGGTGATAAGCAGTTGAATTAAGTTTTTTAATTTTTAACAAATTACATACCTCTTTCATAGTGTCTTGCACCCCTGGGTTATCGGGTCTACTTTCATTTGTCTCATCCTGTCCACCTCATCAGTACTCCATTTTTCCTTGACAATCTCAATTCCGTATCCTGTAAGGAAAGTAGAGATTGTCTTATTGTTCAACACCTGGTCTCCAAAAATAAGTGTTAGGGCTTGCATGAACATTCGGAATGCATCCATATCAGAAATATTCTCAGAGGTGAACATATCCCCCATTGTGTTGCAAAATAGCGCAGCAACATCATGTGTATCAAAGGGCCCCTCAAGTGTTGCGACTGTGATTTGTGTCCTCCGTGCTACATGAGGGGTTACTGGGATTTTTGACTTATCCTCCGCAGACCTCGGGTCAAAAATCGATGCATTGCTGAGCATATGCATTTGAGGGGATTTAAGCTCCATTCTTAAGTGTTTAGGCAAGAGGTCTGAGATATCCGGAGTTGCAACAAGGTCCTCCTTCCTGGCTCCTTGATAGGAGTACCCTTTGGACTTACTAGTTGATGCCATGTCGTTTTCCTTTGGAATGTCAACAAGTTTGACCTCAGAGTAAATGTTTCAACAAGTTTGTCTGATACTCAACAGCAACGATTAAGTTATTAAGCAAAGCGTAATGAACAAATGTGATTGTTTTATATCATTTAGACTGAAAACGGTGCATTGATTTTAACATTAAGCTGGTAAAAGAAATCCAACAGAGGCTACCAAGTAACTTCTCTATATTAGAGAAAATGTCACAGCTTAGTCTTGACATTACACTTCGACAAGTAAAAGACAACTCAATTACAGAACTAGCTCCTGAAATGGGTGTGGATGCTGAAACAATTGATAAAATTTTACAACAATGGCAGACCATCAACTTCGTTAAATGGCAGAATACAAAAAAGATGATTAGCTTCTGGGCTGAAGTTCTGAAATATAAAAACGCAGCCGGAATAAATAGTTTCCAAGAACTAGCTGATTTCGCAATCTCAGTGATATCTCTCCCTCACTCCAATGCCGCAGTAGAGAGAATCTTCAGTACGATGAATATAATCAAAAGCAAGTTAAGAAACAGGATGCACATCAGAACATTGAACAGCATTATTTTTATTAGGAACAGACTGAAAGTCATGAATGAACAATGTTATACCTACGAACTCCCAGAAGAAGTAATTGCGGAAATAGGAAAAAATAAAAAGTATTCATTTAAACATTCTCAGAAGGAAGGTGATGGAGGCACTACTGCCGTATTTGCCGTCAACATCAACACAGGCAGCGGAAGGTTCGGAGGTCAGAGCAGACGTAATTGATGACGAGTTGATTCTAATTCTTGATGATTCTGTGTTTTTCTAAACATTCAATTTGTAAAAATACTTATTATAGTACTTATAATAAACATAATTGTAATAATCACGTTCATTTGTGTTTTCATTCCACGTTTCAATGAAGAACTGCGATAAATATCGATTTTTCATAAAATCATGACCGATCAGGATCTAGGGAATTCTAGAGAATTTTTAATGTCCTGAATTCTCCTAATCTAGCGAAATTTGATGGTACTTCTAGTGACTTGTTCGCAATGAAGGTGGCAACACCCTCGCTTCAGTGATCAGTCGAACTCGCATAGCTTGCGGACACGTACGTGATTATTCGCTCGCTCCGAGTGATCGCGTGCGTACCGTGTTAAAATGTCCGAAGCTTATTCAAATAACGAATTGGTGGAAATGGTGCGCTTGTATGCGATAAGTGGCAACAGTTTGCGTCAAGCGGTATTAATGATTGTAGCAATGTTTCCGAATCGACCGAAGCCGTCGCGTCAGGTGATGCTTGCTGCCACGTAGAGACTCAGAGACCATCGTCAGTTTCATCGCCAGTCAGCTTTCGAAACAGTGAGACAAAACGTTTATGTGTTGCGAAAACTAAAGCGAAATTCGCTTCGCCGTGCTAGACTGTGCCTTCATCAGAACGGAGGACACTTTGAACACTTGCTTCGCAGTATGTAACCTTTGTAAGTAGCAACTTGTAAATAACTAATTAAGTATAAATAAGATGATTTCAGCTTTTTAACCACGCCAAAAAAAACTAATTTATTAATTTGAAAAATGTGGAACAATGTTATGAATTATGATGTTATGAATTTATATGACGGTCCTAAGCCCGTTTAGTAGGAAGGAAAATCTGAAATCAATTCATTTACACGCAACGGGCGCGGGCAGCTAGGCCATGCCCACTTGGTTTATTCCTGTTGCGACTTTTCCACGTGCGAGAAAAAATGCTGTATTCCTATGTGTACTGCTAAACCAAATTTTCCTAAAATTTATTGAGCTTTATTTATGGGAGTCTCTTGTTTATCTAAAGTACTAGGTACTGTTCCCTTCTTTTGTGTCTTTGAATATGGCAAGGATGCAAAGTAACATCGTGTATAGAAAAACAGTTGCAAAAACTGGTCGGCAAATTGGTTTGAAATTTACAAAAGAAACGAGCGGATCGATTGGTAATCTATACTAATATTATAAAGCTGAAGAGTTTGTTTGTTTGTTTGTTTGTTTGAACGCGCTAATCTCCGAAACTACTGGTTCGAATTGAATAATTCTTTTTGTGTTGGATAGTCCAGTTATCGAGGAAGGCTATAGGCTATATAACATCACGCTACGACCAATAGGAGCAAAGATATAGTGGTAAATGTGTAAAAAACGGGAGAAAGAAGTCACTATTCCACGCGGACGAAGTCGCCGGCAAAAGCTAGTCTTGAATATGGTTGATGGAAAATTGTCTACTGTGATTTCAAACACTTCTTGAGCAGTTGTTTGCATTATTTGTCTTACAACCCTATGTAAAAGTAATGATTTAATCTTTGTTCTAACTTCATAGTAGATAAGATGTATAGAATGCATCTTACATATTTCATATAACGTGGATTTGAAAAAGTGGAAACGAGATGTGAAGAAAAATATGAGTAATATGACTCAAGAAGAATTCTGCAAACAAACAGGGTTGTTGATTGACGTAGTCAAACAGGCTCTCGGCACAACCAACGACAGTAACACTACCTATGAACAACTGGTTTAGAAAAGAAAAAAGTAAAAAAAAATAAACTTATTAGAAGAAAGGTGATAATCCTTAAAACAATCAACAACGCACAGAGGAACATTGCACTGCTCGCACTGATAGTGTGTTCTTGTGTTCTTGCGCCCTTGGCGATTGCACCAAAAGCAATCTTTTCTACTTTGGCGGTTATGCGTAATGTCATAAGGAGTGGATGGTACTCGCACGGGAAAGTGAAGAGAAGTCAGTGGTCTATAGCGAGACGATGATGGGGCACTGTAGCGGTGTCTTGCCGCCTGACGAAATTCCGGATACAGTGAAAGATGGTGCGTGAGTATATCTTCGACTAACCGAAAACGAAAATCTTGATGAAAATGGAAATAAACTTAATGCAACCTTTAAGTCAAACTTAGCCATTGTTTTATCAATTTCCGATTCACTTGAGCATAAAAATAATATTTGCTTGTATAATTTATCGAAATTTTCGCAAGTTTTTAATATAACAGCGTAGTCATCTGCCTTTACGCTACCTAAAACATTATTTAATTTTTCTAGGAAAATATTATATTCATTCTTTATACTGACAGCCTCTCGTAATTTAACGTCCAGAATAGGACCCGTACGTCTACTTGGACCGATCTTTATTAGATAAGTTCTAACTTCTTTTAATCTTTTAAAAATATCATTTAAAATAAGATCCATAAATGTTCATATCTATCTACATTAAATATAGCGAAAGGTATGCATACTTATATTTATAAATTTACCAGATAATCTTATTTACTTTTTAGTTTTCATAATATAACTAAATATAATTTTTAAAGTCCATAAGTCCGTCGGAGTAACACACTATTGAAATATGACACTTGATACGTTTCCACTGCACGATCTCACTATTACCGAGTTATTTACGTTTCACCAAATAGAGTAATGAGACGAACTTGGCACTTCCATTAAATTGTAGAGGTATGTTTTCCGTGTAATTGACATGTGTAAATAATACCAATAGCTTTGATTCTGGTCTGAACTCTTCTTAATAAAATGCCATCTGGGCCTTTAAACTTCGTCCTCCTTGGCTTCGAGCCTTGGGTCTCTTCGGAAATAAGCAATCGACCTCCTCAATGCGTGCCGATTTATTTCATTTGTCATCCATTTAATGTGACAATTCTTATATATTCTAAAAACAAGGTAGAGTAGACCCAGGAACAACAGCGTCAAAATAAGTAGCAATATAATGTTGGTGGTACTTGCGTGGACTTGGAGCTGCTCTACTCCCGAACCATTGCTGCCTCCAGATGCGTTTTGGGCCACCACGACCTCCTCCTTAGTTTGAGTTGAACCCATCGCTATAGTTGATTTTAGTAATCAAGCCACTAATTCTCGCCGAGTATAAAGGTCTAATGCAATACTTCCGATGCATCGTGAAGCGCGCGTCCTTATATGGATTAAGGAATTTGTAAACACCGATCGCGAGCCTCTGGCAGGGTCGCCATATGAGGTTGGGATAGTAAGAACACGATAGTTGGATACATACTGATTTATTGGGTGTCGAACAACAGTTTATATGACATACCATAGTAGTGAATACATCTATAAATATAATATTGATACACATACAACACGTCCTTATGGCATTGTAAAAAAAAATAACATAGGTTATTTTTTTTTTTAATCTAAGTTTTAACATCATTCTTAGGAAAATAAAACGATTACATAGCTACATGGAACCTGGATAATATGATTACAATTGGTTCCTGCTAGTCTAAAGAATAAGCTATTAGTAAATAGGATATTACTGCAATATAAATAATTTTGCAAAATAACATAGTTTTCAAAAAAAAAGTCGTTAAAATACATTAAAATTTATTCATAGTAAGGCTTTGTTCTGTTTTTATGTACAATTTCATGTTTGCCATTTATTACAATCTCTACATTTGGCGAAATATCTTTAATTACCTTATAAGGTCCTAAGTATAAAGTAGTAAGTTTATTACCTGTCTCACTCTTAACTAGTAATTTATCATTGGGTTTATATTTAACTGGATTTATATAAGTATCATACCTTTGTTTCGTTACTAATTTACTAGATATTAAATTATCACGCGCCTGTGTTTGCGAAACTTGCAATCTATATTTAAGTTCGAGAGGGTAGCTGTCATGATTATAAAGAGGTTCAATATTATTAGTGAGGTTGCTAGGCAAAGTACATTTTTTGCCATAAACTAACTCGAAAGGGGTGAATTTAGTAGATGTATTTACTGAAGTGTTGTAAGCAAAACACCAAAAAGGGAGCCAAGTACTCCACATTTCGGGATTCTGATCAGTTTGAATGCGTAAATATGCTGCCAAACTCTTATGAGAATTTTCAAGGGCACCTAAACTTTGGTGGTGATAAGCAGTTGAATTAAGTTTTTTTAATTTTTAACAAATTACATACCTCTTTCATAGTGTCTTGCACCCCTGGGTTATCGGGTCTACTTTCATTTGTCTCATCCTGTCCACCTCATCAGTACTCCATTTTTCCTTGACAATCTCAATTCCGTATCCTGTAAGGAAAGTAGAGATTGTCTTATTGTTCAACACCTGGTCTCCAAAAATAAGTGTTAGGGCTTGCATGAACATTTGGAATGCATCCATATCAGAAATATTCTCAGAGGTGAACATATCCCCCATTGTGTTGCAAAATAGCGCAGCAACATCATGTGTATCAAAGGGCCCCTCAAGTGTTGCGACTGTGATTTGTGTCCTCCGTGCTACATGAGGGGTTACTGGGATTTTTGACTTATCCTCCGCAGACCTCGGGTCAAAAATCGATGCATTGCTGAGCATATGCATTTGAGGGGATTTAAGCTCCATTCTTAAGTGTTTAGGCAAGAGGTCTGAGATATCCGGAGTTGCAACAAGGTCCTCCTTCCTGGCTCCTTGATAGGAGTACCCTTTGGACTTACTAGTTGATGCCATGTCGTTTTCCTTTGGAATGTCAACAAGTTTGACCTCAGAGTAAATGTTTCAACAAGTTTGTCTGATACTCAACAGCAACGATTAAGTTATTAAGCAAAGCGTAATGAACAAATGTGATTGTTTTATATCATTTAGACTGAAAACGGTGCATTGATTTTAACATTAAGCTGGTAAAAGAAATCCAACAGAGGCTACCAAGTAACTTCTCTATATTAGAGAAAATGTCACAGCTTAGTCTTGACAATACACTTCGACAAGTAAAAGACAACTCAATTACAGAACTAGCTCCTGAAATGGGTGTGGATGCTGAAACAATTGATAAAATTTTACAACAATGGCAGACCATCAACTTCGTTAAATGGCAGAATACAAAAAAGATGATTAGCTTCTGGGCTGAAGTTCTGAAATATAAAAACGCAGCCGGAATAAATAGTTTCCAAGAACTAGCTGATTTCGCAATCTCAGTGATATCTCTCCCTCACTCCAATGCCGCAGTAGAGAGAATCTTCAGTACGATGAATATAATCAAAAGCAAGTTAAGAAACAGGATGCACATCAGAACATTGAACAGCATTATTTTTATTAGGAACAGACTGAAAGTCATGAATGAACAATGTTATACCTACGAACTCCCAGAAGAAGTAATTGCGGAAATAGGAAAAAATAAAAAGTATTCATTTAAACATTCTCAGAAGGAAGGTGATGGAGGCACTACTGCCGTATTTGCCGTCAACATCAACACAGGCAGCGGAAGGTTCGGAGGTCAGAGCAGACGTAATTGATGACGAGTTGATTCTAATTCTTGATGATTCTGTGTTTTTCTAAACATTCAATTTGTAAAAATACTTATTATAGTACTTATAATAAACATAATTGTAATAATCACGTTCATTTGTGTTTTCATTCCACGTTTCAATGAAGAACTGCGATAAATATCGATTTTTCATAAAATCATGACCGATCAGGATCTAGGGAATTCTAGAGAATTTTTAATGTCCTGAATTCTCCTAATCTAGCGAAATTTGATGGTACTTCTAGTGACTTGTTCGCAATGAAGGTGGCAACACCCTCGCTTCAGTGATCAGTCGAACTCGCATAGCTTGCGGACACGTACGTGATTATTCGCTCGCTCCGAGTGATCGCGTGCGTACCGTGTTAAAATGTCCGAAGCTTATTCAAATAACGAATTGGTGGAAATGGTGCGCTTGTATGCGATAAGTGGCAACAGTTTGCGTCAAGCGGTATTAATGATTGTAGCAATGTTTCCGAATCGACCGAAGCCGTCGCGTCAGGTGATGCTTGCTGCCACGTAGAGACTCAGAGACCATCGTCAGTTTCATCGCCAGTCAGCTTTCGAAACAGTGAGACAAAACGTTTATGTGTTGCGAAAACTAAAGCGAAATTCGCTTCGCCGTGCTAGACTGTGCCTTCATCAGAACGGAGGACACTTTGAACACTTGCTTCGCAGTATGTAACCTTTGTAAGTAGCAACTTGTAAATAACTAATTAAGTATAAATAAGATGATTTCAGCTTTTTAACCACGCCAAAAAAAACTAATTTATTAATTTGAAAAATGTGGAACAATGTTATGAATTATGATGTTATGAATTTATATGACGGTCCTAAGCCCGTTTAGTAGGAAGGAAAATCTGAAATCAATTCATTTACACGCAACGGGCGCGGGCAGCTAGGCCATGCCCACTTGGTTTATTCCTGTTGCGACTTTTCCACGTGCGAGAAAAAATGCTGTATTCCTATGTGTACTGCTAAACCAAATTTTCCTAAAATTTATTGAGCTTTATTTATGGGAGTCTCTTGTTTATCTAAAGTACTAGGTACTGTTCCCTTCTTTTGTGTCTTTGAATATGGCAAGGATGCAAAGTAACATCGTGTATAGAAAAACAGTTGCAAAAACTGGTCGGCAAATTGGTTTGAAATTTACAAAAGAAACGAGCGGATCGATTGGTAATCTATACTAATATTATAAAGCTGAAGAGTTTGTTTGTTTGTTTGTTTGTTTGTTTGTTTGTTTGAACGCGCTAATCTCCGAAACTACTGGTTCGAATTGAATAATTCTTTTTGTGTTGGATAGTCCAGTTATCGAGGAAGGCTATAGGCTATATAACATCACGCTACGACCAATAGGAGCAAAGATATAGTGGTAAATGTGTAAAAAACGGGAGAAAGGAGTCACTATTCCACGCGGACGAAGTCGCCGGCAAAAGCTAGTCTTGAATATGGTTGATGGAAAATTGTCTACTGTGATTTCAAACACTTCTTGAGCAGTTGTTTGCATTATTTGTCTTACAACCCTATGTAAAAGTAATGATTTAATCTTTGTTCTAACTTCATAGTAGATAAGATGTATAGAATGCATCTTACATATTTCATATAACGTGGATTTGAAAAAGTGGAAACGAGATGTGAAGAAAAATATGAGTAATATGACTCAAGAAGAATTCTGCAAACAAACAGGGTTGTTGATTGACGTAGTCAAACAGGCTCTCGGCACAACCAACGACAGTAACACTACCTATGAACAACTGGTTTAGAAAAGAAAAAAGTAAAAAAAAATAAACTTATTAGAAGAAAGGTGATAATCCTTAAAACAATCAACAACGCACAGAGGAACATTGCACTGCTCGCACTGATAGTGTGTTCTTGTGTTCTTGCGCCCTTGGCGATTGCACCAAAAGCAATCTTTTCTACTTTGGCGGTTATGCGTAATGTCATAAGGAGTGGATGGTACTCGCACGGGAAAGTGAAGAGAAGTCAGTGGTCTATAGCGAGACGATGATGGGGCACTGTAGCGGTGTCTTGCCGCCTGACGAAATTCCGGATACAGTGAAAGATGGTGCGTGAGTATATCTTCGACTAACCGAAAACGAAAATCTTGATGAAAATGGAAATAAACTTAATGCAACCTTTAAGTCAAACTTAGCCATTGTTTTATCAATTTCCGATTCACTTGAGCATAAAAATAATATTTGCTTGTATAATTTATCGAAATTTTCGCAAGTTTTTAATATAACAGCGTAGTCATCTGCCTTTACGCTACCTAAAACATTATTTAATTTTTCTAGGAAAATATTATATTCATTCTTTATACTGACAGCCTCTCGTAATTTAACTTCCAGAATAGGACTCAACTCCGCTAGAGGGCGCTGCTTGGTGTAAACATTGATTCAAATCGTTCCCGTGATTATTTCAAAAATAAATAATTAGAGATAAACTTTGTTGGTGATTTCTTCTGCAGAGTGCTTCGTGAGTGCTAATGTATGGATTCTGCTAAAAGTTTGGAATATAACTCTAGTCAGTGACAATAACAATTCATCAGTGGTTTATATGTGACTTGCTAGTGATTTTGCGATTAATCTCCAACGAAAACAATGTATAACTATATTAAATCGTCGGTGGTGTGTAAAAAACTAAGTGCTGTGATATTTTTTTTGAATACTTAACATATTACCATATTTTAGACAAAAACTGTGTTGTCAAATCGATTTTGCTTATTCATCCTCTGACTATATTTCTCAGTGGTGACATCTATGGACTTTTCTTTGCCGCACTTGACACTCGCTTGTTTGAATTGCTTTAGCGCTATTAGTGGATGATCTATCAGACTTGAACAAGTAGTACTTCACCTGCATAATAGAGGGCGCTGTATCACATTTTCGCTTGTTGCTTATTTGTGAGTGCCGAGCCGATGCCCGCCGCGAGTGGCTGTGTCGCGCGCTCCGAGAAATCGTCGAGTGCCACACGTAGACCGCGTGCCGCTAAGGTTATCGTGCGCTTTGCCTCCTTACGCGCTAATACATACGTTCTATCACGATAGTGATTATAGTGCTTATTGAGGTGTATGTACTCGCCCGTTATTATTGAATAACGGTAGCGAGTACAAACATAGTGAATGCCAGTGACCATAGTGCCTGTGCTAAATCCCGTATTCAGATTACCGCGATATAGACGCAATACCTAGGATAGTGACATTATTGTTTTGTGAGTGTTCTGTTGTGTTCGACAATGACGGGGCGACACTCCCGTACGCTGTCAGACCCACACCACGGTCGGGTGTATTCAAACCCTAGCCGCCGCCGGGACGACGCTAACATGCCCGTCTCCAGCGCACCTGCACCCGCCTCCTCCGGGGCCCTGGCCCAGCCGGTGCCGCCGCGCCTCGACAGTGCCGCATACGCCGGTGGGATTTCTGACGAATCCCATGCTGAAGTTGCGACACACCCCGAGGACCGTGACCCGACTCGGATAAGGAGCCCAGTAAGTGACGAAGAGGGAGCAGCGAGGGACGAGAAGCGTCCCCGGCTTGGACCCACTCCGTCGCCTCGCAAAAATGTGAGCCCCCGCAACGCGCCCGCCTCCCTCGACATGGAGGAGATTTTTGAGGACAGCCACAGCTCTCCTTCGCCACCAATGCTGCCGCCCAGCCTCCTGGACTCGACGTCCTACGGCACATTCGCCCCGACGCCGGGCTCCCACGAGCTCGCAACGCAGGCGCAGCTGTCTTACGCTAGGACAGCCGCAACGCCTGCCACACCACGCGCCCCGACGCCCCCTACGCCGCGCCCCCAAGCCGCCGCCCCCGTCCGCCCCCGCGGTTACCCGCCCATCGTGGTGGAGCGCCTGCCGGAGTGGACCCGCCACTTCGCCGAGCTGTCTAGAAAGCTTGGCCACGCCCCTAACGCGCGCCCGTTCAAATCGGGTGTTAGATTTATTCCCCGCTCTGCCGAAGAGTACAGAGCGGTGCAGCGGCACCTTACAGAGGCAGCGGAGCGGGACCCGGCCATCACCTGGTTCTGTTACGCGCCCACTGCCGAGCAGCCGACGAAGGTGGCCCTGAGGGGCCTGCCCCACGATACGCCGCCCGAAGACATCAAGGAGGCTCTGGAGGAAAGGGGATTCCTGGCCCAGTACGTCCGCGCCCTCCCACCACGCCGCGGGAAACCCGGCTGCATATTTTACGTGCAGCTGGAGCACCTCCCGCAAGAAGAAGTCGCCCGGCTCATGGCAGTCGACCAACTGCTGTACATGCCGGGCGTAACCGTAGAAGCCTGGAAGACGCGCGGCGGACCGGCGCAGTGCCACCGATGCCAGGCGTTCGGACACGCGTCGGCAAACTGCCATCGCCCTCAAAAGTGCGTGCGATGCGCGGGCGACCATCTCGCCCGTGACTGCGAACGCCCCCGCGACCAACCACCGACCTGCGCGAACTGCGCACAGGCCCACACCGCCAATGACCGACGATGCCCAGTGTTCCGGCGCGAGGCGCGTAAGAGGGGGATCAGAACACCACCTCCCTGTCCCATCTCGAAGCCAGCTAGCCAAGCGCCGCAACCGACTCAGCCCCAGACGTTGGACACTCCTGAGGCCCGCCCCGGCGCCACATTAGCACCGCCCGCCAATGACCCTATCGAGCGGGGTCATACAGCCCCTCGTCGTCGCCGCCGCCGCCGCCGCCGCGCCGGCTGCGGCAGAGACAACAAAGAGCACGATGTCGGCGCCCCTGCCGCTGCGTCGTCACCCAATGCGCTGACGGATGATCCATATCGCCCCCCACCAGCGCGCCCCCAGCCCTCGCCGGCCCCACAACTGGAGGCCGCAGTGCAGGCGTTCATGCGCCCGGCGGCGTCAGAGCACACCGACGGCCCTATACCACAGCGCCATCCTGGTGCCCCGACACGACAGCGCCCCCAAGCGCTCCACCGCCCCCTGACGTCTGAGCGCCCCCTGGCGTCCGAGCGCTCCCTGGCACACCAGCGTCCTCTAGCGCCCCAGCGTACCCTGGCATCCCAGCGCCCACCGACGTCCAACCGCCTCATGGCGACACAGCTTCCACGGGCGCCCCAGCGCCCGATGCCCCCCCGGCGACCTTTGGCGTCACTGCACCCCGTGGTGCCTCAGCGACACCTAACACCTCAGCGCCCCCCTGGCGCACCGCCGGTTGCCCCTCGCAAATTCGCGCCACAGCGCCCCTCGGCGCCCTTGCATGGCTGCACAGCTACAGCTGCCACAGAAGCGCCGCAGGCGGGCGAGCCAACCACGGCCCAGCGCGAGGGATGTCTTGCCCTCATCCGTGTGCTGCTGGAGACATTCTTCGGAGAAGACACCGAAGATGCCCTTCAGCTTCTGATGTCCAGACTCTTAGGCAGACACGTTCGATCGTAATCACCTAAGAGTCCTATACTGGAACCCCGGGGGCATAGACCCCCATAGAAACGAACTGCGCCTTCTCGCCCAGTCGCAGGATGTGCACGTCATCCTCCTGGGCGAAACCCATCTCATGCCAAATAAGACCTTCAGCGTTCCGAACTACCACGCATACAGGCGAGATGAGACGTCGCCTACGTCGAGGAAGGGGTACCGCGGCACGGCTGTACTGGTGCGGCGAGACGTGCTGCACGAGGAGCTGACCCTGACCCCCTACGATTCCACAGCCACCATAGGCGTGAGGATACGTGTAGACGGCAGGGAGCTCCGCCTTTACGCAGCCTATAAACCGCCTACACTTAAGGTATGCACGGATGACTTCCGTCCCTTATTCGAAGGGGACACTCCAACTCTGCTGGCGGGAGACCTCAACGCGAAACACCCAGAGTGGAATTCGCGTCTCATCAACCCGGCTGGCAGAGCTCTAAGTCAAGTGGCAGAGGAGGTGGGGTTTACAATCCAAGGCCCAGACTCCCCCACCCATATCCCTAGTAACGCTCAGCTACAACCAGACGTATTGGACATTGTCCTTTGCAAATCGCTTCCCAACCCTGTATCCGTGGAGGCACTCTATGACGCGGATACTCAACACCTCCCTATCCTAATAACAACCTCTCTTTCCCTGACTTTAGCCCTGCCCCGTCCCCCCCGCCTCCGGGTAGACTGGACCAGATACTCGACAGCGCTGGCTAACCTGAAACTGCCCGGCCCGCTGTCGAGCGCGGAAGACGTTGAGACTGCTGCCAGCCACATACTGCTCCGCATCCAGGAGGCAAAAGAGGAGGCGACGAGCGCGCCACCCAAGCGCACCGCCCGAAGAGAGGACCTCCCCCCTCGGCTAAAGGAGCGCCTGCGTGAGAAGCGGGAGCTACGCAGGCTGTGGGGCCTATACCGCTGCCCGAGGACGAAGACGGAGCTGAACAGGGTCACCGCTGAGTTCGCTCTGGCTGTGAAGGCTTGGCGAGGCGAGTCATGGGAGACTCGCATAGACCAAGCCACAGACAGCCTCGCGGATCTGTTTCTGCTCAACCGCCAACTTACCCGCACGACGCCCCCAGCATGCCCACTGCTAGACTGCGCAGGAAACCGAGTATACGATGCCCGAGGGAGGGCTGACCTACTGGCCGACCACCTGGCAGGGCAGTTCACTGCGCACCCAGCCAACCCGACCGCCGAGGAACACCATCACCACGTCGAGCAGCGCGTCAGCTATCTACTCGCAGCTGAACCCCCCCCGCTTCGGGGGGAAGATTTCATTTCCCCCGTCGAGCTGCGCAGAGCCGTCCTTCGGCTACCGAAGCGGAAGGCGCCAGGACCGGACGGAGTGACGACCGCGATGCTCACCCAGCTCCCCGACAAGGGTCTAGTTACCTTGACTAGACTCTTTAACGGCATCCTGCGGACGCACCATTTCCCGGAGGCGTGGAAGGAGGGCCGTGTCATTGTCCTGCCCAAACCAGGCAAGGACCGCCGCCATCCGCAGAACCACCGGCCTATAACTCTGCTGTCACACGTGGCGAAGCTCTTCGAGCGCCTACTGCTGCGTCGAGTCCGCCCTCACATTCCACTTCGTGAGGAACAGTTTGGATTCCGCAGCGGCCACTCTACGACTCTCCAGCTCACCAGAGTCCTTCACCAGCTCGCCGAAGCACAGAATCGGGGCCACGTCACTGTGGGGGTCTTCTTGGACGTCGAGAAGGCCTTTGACCGAGTCTGGCACCCCGGACTTCTCTACAAGCTCGGCGAGACCAGCCTGCCGCCAGCCTTGCTCCACCTTATCGCGTCCTTCCTGGAGAGACGCCACTTCAAGGTGGCTGTGGAAGATATTACCTCGGACCTTAAGCCCATAAAAGCCGGCGTGCCACAGGGCAGCTGTTTGTCTCCGTTGCTGTACGCGGCGTACACCAACGACATCCCGACCTTCACAGGATACCTAGGCGAGGGTGACCCAGACGCGATGTTGGCGCTCTACGCGGATGACAGCGCCTACTTCGTATCCTCGTGGAATCCCGTGTACGCTGCTGAGAAAACTCAACGGCTCTTGGACGCACTGCCTGCCTGGCTCGATCACTGGCGGATAGCAGTGAACGCCAGGAAAACCTCAGCCATACTCTTTGGAGGGGCAAGAAGACGACTACCACCACCACTCCAGCTGCGCGGGACCGACATAGAGTGGCTTCCTCAGGTCACTTATCTCGGGTGCCGTATGGACAGGTCCCTATGCATGAAGTGGCAAGTCAGCCACGCTATCCGCATGGCCAAAATGGCGCGGAATATGCTACGACCTGTCCTAAAATCTCGATTACCCCTGAGAACCAAACTCAGCGTCTACAAGACATATGTCCGGTCCCGCCTAACTTACGCTGCCCCAGCATGGTACGCCCTGTGCTCCAAAACCCTCCAAAAGGCGCTGCAGGCCCAGCAGAACATCTCGCTGCGGGTGATCACCGGAGCCGGCCGCTACGTCAGGAATGACGTCATTGCTCGCGACCTGTGCATGCCTACGGTGAAGGAGTTCGTTGTCGGACTCGCGCGTCGCATGTTCGACCGCGCAGACAACGGCCCTCACCGTCACCTACGTGGCATCGCGCCTCTGCATGCGCGACCTCCTGACGTCCAGCCAAGGCGGCCGTTGCCCAGGATGCTCCTGGTCGACGAGGACACAGACGTGCCCCCGTAAGCGGATGCCAGCCTTGCAGCGCCCACCACCGGACTTGACACTCCACGGACTCGACCCGCGTCGCCGTTTCATGCCGGCTGTGTTCGCCCGGGAACGCACCGAGGCTTGAGCTCGCCGGCACAACGATCGACGTGCACCTACCGGATCTGACGAACCACAGCCCCATTATCGCCCCCTATCTCCTGCCTTAACCCTGAGTGTCTCTGTCCTGCCAAAGAAGGCTTGAGTACCGGGGCCTGGACAAGCCCAATCACCCTGGACACTCCGCTGGAGGTGGAATGGCAGACACTCACGGGAACAGGAAGAGGGGCAGTTGCGAGTGGGGCACATCCAGCACCTTGCAGGCTGCGCGACAACGTGCGGCCATCCCAGAACACCGGGAGTCCTGCGGGGCTCCTGAGTTGAAGCCGGGGAAAAGGGCTATCGCCCGTCACCCCAACCGCCCAGAAAGGGCGAAGAAATCAACGACGACGACGCTTATTTGTGTTTTTGATTTTCTACACTTGCGCTAGGGGGCGCTACCTGCTTATTTAAACAAGACAGACATTGTTAAAATTCAATTAAAATGTCTTATAACTGTAGCGCATGTACGAACGCTATTGTGCCGCCCGGAGGATCTCTACGATGCGCGAATTGTCAGGAAAGTTTCCACATTCAATGTCTTAATATAGGAGTTGATCAATATAAGACGCTGACGCCATCATACAAAAAAAAGTGGATATGCCCTTCTTGCAGTAACGTTACTTGCAGACGACTTATTAACGCCGATACGCCAATTCATCAGCGTCAGATACCAGTGGGCGACAGCTCTATGAACATGTCTTTTGATCTTCCTGAGGATAACATTGCATCAGTATCCACTGTCTCCGAGGTCAGACCGAGTTCAGCTGGGAGTAATGTAGTGACCATGGACAAAATTAGTGCCCTCTTTGACCAAAAAATGAGTGCATCCCTTTCATCCTTCATGGTTGACTTTCGTATGGCACTAAGAGAGGATGTGGGCAAAATGGTTCGTGCTGAAATGAGTGGTGTAGTGCGGGAGATTAAGGATGATCTTAATGCGGCCACCGATTTTTTAACCTCAGAGCAGGAAACACTGAAATCACAGATAGCGAAGAAAGATAACACAATTAAAATATTAGAGGCGGATTGTGAACGAATGCACGCGGACCTCAAAAAGCTGACTAGTCGTATGTCAGCGATGGAGAAAACCACTCGTAGCTACAACGTCGAGATACAAGCGGTGCCAGAGACACGAAATGAGAATGTGACCTTGTTATTTAAGAAACTCTGCGACATTGTTAATCTTACTATTGAAGATAATTGTATACTAGCTTGCCGCAGGGTTGCTAAAATGGATAACACCTCAAAACGCGCTAGAAATATCCTGGTTACTTTGGCCTCGCCCCGATTGAAGGATTCGTTGTTATCTGCTGTCCAGCGATACAACAAGGCTCACCCTAAGGATACCCTGAACTCAAGGCACTTGGGTGTCTCCATTCAAACCGAAAAAATATACGTCGTCGAACACCTATCACCTGAATGTAAACAGCTCTTCGCTGCTGCCAGAAAGTTTGCACGGGATAAGCAATATAAATATGTGTGGGCTAAATATGGAAGAGTTTACCTACGTAAAGACGACAATAGCGGTAGCATTTATGTTAAAGATAGTGACACCTTAGATAATTTACCATAAGTATTAATTCTCACTTATGTTTAAATCAAATAACTTGCTTCGATGTTTTAGCTTTGATTCCCTTGCATATTTCTTAATGTTAGTATTTTATCAGAATGTTAATAGAGTTCGTTCAAAACTAACTGATATGTATCTCAATGTTTTAACTTGCAACTACGATATTATATGTCTCACGGAAACTAATCTCAATACTGGTGTATATGACGCTGAGGTATTGGACTCCAGATACAATATATTCCGGCGTGATCGGTCTTCAACCGATATTAGGAAAACTGATGGTGGGGGTGCAGTTATCGCTGTTAAAAAAGAGATTGTGGTTATAAGACAAGAAACGTGGGATAGTGTTGTGGAGGATCTATGGATCACTGTCTTGTCTCGCAGTGGCAAAAGAATAAATATATGTTTGTGTTATTTGCCTCCGGATTTACCGATTGATTTGTTGGAATCTTTTTATGTAAACTGTCATAAAATAATTTTAAACTCAAGTCCTACAGCGGAATTTGTTTGTATTGGTGACTTTAACTGTCCTTACTTACATTGGCTCAAGGAACCTGACTCATCAGCCTTAAAAATTTGTTCAGCTGACTCACAATTTGATAATAAGTCTCGTCTTTTACTCGAAACTATGTCACTCTGTCATTTGAAACAATTTAACGGCATTCTAAATAGTAATGGTCGTCTACTTGATTTGGTACTTTCTACCTTCGATATTCGGATTTATGGTGTAGATCCTGTTAGTCGCTTAGATAACCACCACCCTGCATTGGCTATGGACATTGAGAATAACTCTAGATCAAACTCAAAATACGTAAAGTGTAATGCTCGTAGGAGATATAATTTTCATAGATGTAGATTTTCTGATGTTCAGTCTGAATTATCGAGGGTTGATTGGCGCGCAGTGCTATCATCTTCCGACGTTGACATCGACCTTAAAACCTTTTACAGCATACTTAATGACATAATAAGTAGGAATACACCACTAACTAAGAAAAACAGTACCGTTAAATATCCGGCGTGGTTTAGCCCTGCCCTTAAGCATAGTATTGAAATGAAGATGAAATATCATAAGCGCTTTAAAAGGTTTGGTAATCCTCGCGATTATGACGAATTTGCGCATTATAGAGCTAAAAGTAAACACTTAATAAACACTTGCTACAGAAATTATCTGGCGTCGGTAGAGGACTCTATTGGCAGCAACATAAAGACATTTTGGAGATTCATCAATGCTAAAAAGAACGCGAATTCTATTCCTTTAACCATGACATTTGAGGGAGTTTCCGCGACCAACCCCTCTGAAGTTTGTGAGTTATTTTCAAAATATTTCGCCTCGGTTTTCGAAATTGATGATACCTCACAACCAACTGTCAGTGCAAATGTTGAATGTAAGTTCACTACTGATGTCCTAGCAGGCATAAAAATAACTAGTGACATGATATTAAGCAAGATAAAAAGTCTAGACACGAATAAGGGCTCCGGTCCTGATGATATACCTGCTCTGCTTGTTAAGAACTGCGGCAAAGAACTCTGCTTACCTCTCGAAATCCTGTTCAATAAGTCGTTAGAATGTGGAATCTTCCCTAGCCTCTGGAAAACTGCACATATTATCCCAATTTTCAAATCAGGTGATAAGTCCAACTGCGGCAATTATAGGCCCATAAGTATACTTTCTTGTCTGGCTAAACTATTTGAACGCGTGGTGTATGATGTTCTTTATGCTCATGTGAAGCCCTTTTTGTCCCCACAACAACATGGATTTGTTACGAACAAATCGACTATATCGAACCTACTCGAATATAAGAACTACTTATGCGGTGGGTTTGCCAGGAGAATGCAGGTCGACACCATTTATACTGATTTCGCTAAAGCATTCGACAAGGTCAATCACACAATTCTTTCTAGAAAACTAGCTGATTTCGGTATACATGGGTCACTTCTTCGCTGGTTCCAGTCTTATTTGAGTCGAAGAAGTCAGCTCGTTGCTTTAAAAGGTCATATTTCCAAACCAGTTGTGGTCACATCTGGCGTGCCCCAGGGCAGCCATTTGGGACCATTATTGTTCGTTATCTTCATAAACGATCTTATTGACGCCTTGTCTTCTCCGTGCCTCCTTTACGCAGATGACCTCAAGGTATTTACCACTGTTGACAATATTACAGATGCCTCCAGGTTACAATCGGATCTAAACATCTTATCTGACTGGTGTTCCTGCAACCTTATGCAACTTAACATTGGTAAATGCTTTGTAATAACTTTCACCACAAAAACGCAAAAACTTTTATTCAATTATACCCTTCGAGGTGAAGTGCTCACCCGTAGCAGCGTTGCAAAGGATTTAGGCATCATTTTTGATGAAAAGCTGACCTTCAAAGAACACTACAATTACATAATTGAGCGTAGCAATCGCCTATTGGGTTTCATCGCTAGAAATACCAAACTGTTTCGGAAAAGTAAGAGCTTTATTCACTTATACTACTCGCTTATCCGTAGTGTTCTCGAATATAACGCTGCAATCTGGTCTCCCTTTTACAAAGTCCACACTGATCGTGTAGAGGGGATCCAAAAGCGATTCCTGAGGGTTCTTAGCCATAGATGTGGCATGGGGCGTAAACTCTCATCCTATGAAGACCGCCTAAGCTATTTTCACATGACCCCCCTGTACCTGCGTCGGCAGGTGATTGACCTGATCTTGCTGTATAAAATACTACACAACCAAATAGATTCCCCTAACCTTCTCTCCTTACTAAATTTCAATACTAGATTTAGATCCCGCAACCGTAATTATAACATTTTTACTCTTCAAGTTTTTCTGAACAATACTTCATACTACAACCCCATAGTCCGAATGTGTCGCCAATACAACGAAATACTCGCCACAAATAGAGAAATAGACATATTTTATCTCAAATTGCGGCAGTTCCGGAGACAAATAAGCACTCATTTTGGCTTCCGATAGTATATTTATTTACTTTATAAATTGACTCTCTAAATGGGCCTCTGTTTCTTTTTATCGTAGGTTTTATAATCTGTGTTATATTGTTTCAATTTAAATTTCATTTCAAACCCGAGATTGTAAATGTGTAAGTTTGGTAACTAACAAAAATGTATTATTTTCTTAGTTTACACCCGTAGCGTTCTTTAGTTAAAGATTATCTTTTAATTTGAAAGCTTTTAGGCATACATATTTTTGGATTTCGATCTAGATCTGAACAATGTTATTTTAAGTATTTAAGCTTTTATGATTGATATCTGTTTTGTGTGCTATGATTAATAAAATAAAATAAATAAATAGGACCCGTACGTCTACTTGGACCGATCTTTATTAGATAAGTTCTAACTTCTTTTAATCTTTTAAAAATATCATTTAAAATAAGATCCATAAATGTTCATATCTATCTACATTAAATATAGCGAAAGGTATGCATACTTATATTTATAAATTTACCAGATAATCTTATTTACTTTTTAGTTTTCATAATATAACTAAATATAATTTTTAAAGTCCATAAGTCCGTCGGAGTAACACACTATTGAAATATGACACTTGATACGTTTCCACTGCACGATCTCACTATTACCGAGTTATTTACGTTTCACCAAATAGAGTAATGAGACGAACTTGGCACTTCCATTAAATTGTAGAGGTATGTTTTCCGTGTAATTGACATGTGTAAATAATACCAATAGCTTTGATTCTGGTCTGAACTCTTCTTAATAAAATGCCATCTGGGCCTTTAAACTTCGTCCTCCTTGGCTTCGAGCCTTGGGTCTCTTCGGAAATAAGCAATCGACCTCCTCAATGCGTGCCGATTTATTTCATTTGTCATCCATTTAATGTGACAATTCTTATATATTCTAAAAACAAGGTAGAGTAGACCCAGGAACAACAGCGTCAAAATAAGTAGCAATATAATGTTGGTGGTACTTGCGTGGACTTGGAGCTGCTCTACTCCCGAACCATTGCTGCCTCCAGATGCGTTTTGGGCCACCACGACCTCCTCCTTAGTTTGAGTTGAACCCATCGCTATAGTTGATTTTAGTAATCAAGCCACTAATTCTCGCCGAGTATAAAGGTCTAATGCAATACTTCCGATGCATCGTGAAGCGCGCGTCCTTATATGGATTAAGGAATTTGTAAACACCGATCGCGAGCCTCTGGCAGGGTCGCCATATGAGGTTGGGATAGTAAGAACACGATAGTTGGATACATACTGATTTATTGGGTGTCGAACAACAGTTTATATGACATACCATAGTAGTGAATACATCTATAAATATAATATTGATACACATACAACACGTCCTTATGGCATTGTAAAAAAAAATAACATAGGTTATTTTTTTTTTTAATCTAAGTTTTAACATCATTCTTAGGAAAATAAAACGATTACATAGCTACATGGAACCTGGATAATATGATTACAATTGGTTCCTGCTAGTCTAAAGAATAAGCTATTAGTAAATAGGATATTACTGCAATATAAATAATTTTGCAAAATAACATAGTTTTCAAAAAAAAAGTCGTTAAAATACATTAAAATTTATTCATAGTAAGGCTTTGTTCTGTTTTTATGTACAATTTCATGTTTGCCATTTATTACAATCTCTACATTTGGCGAAATATCTTTAATTACCTTATAAGGTCCTAAGTATAAAGTAGTAAGTTTATTACCTGTCTCACTCTTAACTAGTAATTTATCATTGGGTTTATATTTAACTGGATTTATATAAGTATCATACCTTTGTTTCGTTACTAATTTACTAGATATTAAATTATCACGCGCCTGTGTTTGCGAAACTTGCAATCTATATTTAAGTTCGAGAGGGTAGCTGTCATGATTATAAAGAGGTTCAATATTATTAGTGAGGTTGCTAGGCAAAGTACATTTTTTGCCATAAACTAACTCGAAAGGGGTGAATTTAGTAGATGTATTTACTGAAGTGTTGTAAGCAAAACACCAAAAAGGGAGCCAAGTACTCCACATTTCGGGATTCTGATCAGTTTGAATGCGTAAATATGCTGCCAAACTCTTATGAGAATTTTCAAGGGCACCTAAACTTTGGTGGTGATAAGCAGTTGAATTAAGTTTTTTAATTTTTAACAAATTACATACCTCTTTCATAGTGTCTTGCACCCCTGGGTTATCGGGTCTACTTTCATTTGTCTCATCCTGTCCACCTCATCAGTACTCCATTTTTCCTTGACAATCTCAATTCCGTATCCTGTAAGGAAAGTAGAGATTGTCTTATTGTTCAACACCTGGTCTCCAAAAATAAGTGTTAGGGCTTGCATGAACATTCGGAATGCATCCATATCAGAAATATTCTCAGAGGTGAACATATCCCCCATTGTGTTGCAAAATAGCGCAGCAACATCATGTGTATCAAAGGGCCCCTCAAGTGTTGCGACTGTGATTTGTGTCCTCCGTGCTACATGAGGGGTTACTGGGATTTTTGACTTATCCTCCGCAGACCTCGGGTCAAAAATCGATGCATTGCTGAGCATATGCATTTGAGGGGATTTAAGCTCCATTCTTAAGTGTTTAGGCAAGAGGTCTGAGATATCCGGAGTTGCAACAAGGTCCTCCTTCCTGGCTCCTTGATAGGAGTACCCTTTGGACTTACTAGTTGATGCCATGTCGTTTTCCTTTGGAATGTCAACAAGTTTGACCTCAGAGTAAATGTTTCAACAAGTTTGTCTGATACTCAACAGCAACGATTAAGTTATTAAGCAAAGCGTAATGAACAAATGTGATTGTTTTATATCATTTAGACTGAAAACGGTGCATTGATTTTAACATTAAGCTGGTAAAAGAAATCCAACAGAGGCTACCAAGTAACTTCTCTATATTAGAGAAAATGTCACAGCTTAGTCTTGACAATACACTTCGACAAGTAAAAGACAACTCAATTACAGAACTAGCTCCTGAAATGGGTGTGGATGCTGAAACAATTGATAAAATTTTACAACAATGGCAGACCATCAACTTCGTTAAATGGCAGAATACAAAAAAGATGATTAGCTTCTGGGCTGAAGTTCTGAAATATAAAAACGCAGCCGGAATAAATAGTTTCCAAGAACTAGCTGATTTCGCAATCTCAGTGATATCTCTCCCTCACTCCAATGCCGCAGTAGAGAGAATCTTCAGTACGATGAATATAATCAAAAGCAAGTTAAGAAACAGGATGCACATCAGAACATTGAACAGCATTATTTTTATTAGGAACAGACTGAAAGTCATGAATGAACAATGTTATACCTACGAACTCCCAGAAGAAGTAATTGCGGAAATAGGAAAAAATAAAAAGTATTCATTTAAACATTCTCAGAAGGAAGGTGATGGAGGCACTACTGCCGTATTTGCCGTCAACATCAACACAGGCAGCGGAAGGTTCGGAGGTCAGAGCAGACGTAATTGATGACGAGTTGATTCTAATTCTTGATGATTCTGTGTTTTTCTAAACATTCAATTTGTAAAAATACTTATTATAGTACTTATAATAAACATAATTGTAATAATCACGTTCATTTGTGTTTTCATTCCACGTTTCAATGAAGAACTGCGATAAATATCGATTTTTCATAAAATCATGACCGATCAGGATCTAGGGAATTCTAGAGAATTTTTAATGTCCTGAATTCTCCTAATCTAGCGAAATTTGATGGTACTTCTAGTGACTTGTTCGCAATGAAGGTGGCAACACCCTCGCTTCAGTGATCAGTCGAACTCGCATAGCTTGCGGACACGTACGTGATTATTCGCTCGCTCCGAGTGATCGCGTGCGTACCGTGTTAAAATGTCCGAAGCTTATTCAAATAACGAATTGGTGGAAATGGTGCGCTTGTATGCGATAAGTGGCAACAGTTTGCGTCAAGCGGTATTAATGATTGTAGCAATGTTTCCGAATCGACCGAAGCCGTCGCGTCAGGTGATGCTTGCTGCCACGTAGAGACTCAGAGACCATCGTCAGTTTCATCGCCAGTCAGCTTTCGAAACAGTGAGACAAAACGTTTATGTGTTGCGAAAACTAAAGCGAAATTCGCTTCGCCGTGCTAGACTGTGCCTTCATCAGAACGGAGGACACTTTGAACACTTGCTTCGCAGTATGTAACCTTTGTAAGTAGCAACTTGTAAATAACTAATTAAGTATAAATAAGATGATTTCAGCTTTTTAACCACGCCAAAAAAAACTAATTTATTAATTTGAAAAATGTGGAACAATGTTATGAATTATGATGTTATGAATTTATATGACGGTCCTAAGCCCGTTTAGTAGGAAGGAAAATCTGAAATCAATTCATTTACACGCAACGGGCGCGGGCAGCTAGGCCATGCCCACTTGGTTTATTCCTGTTGCGACTTTTCCACGTGCGAGAAAAAATGCTGTATTCCTATGTGTACTGCTAAACCAAATTTTCCTAAAATTTATTGAGCTTTATTTATGGGAGTCTCTTGTTTATCTAAAGTACTAGGTACTGTTCCCTTCTTTTGTGTCTTTGAATATGGCAAGGATGCAAAGTAACATCGTGTATAGAAAAACAGTTGCAAAAACTGGTCGGCAAATTGGTTTGAAATTTACAAAAGAAACGAGCGGATCGATTGGTAATCTATACTAATATTATAAAGCTGAAGAGTTTGTTTGTTTGTTTGTTTGTTTGTTTGTTTGTTTGAACGCGCTAATCTCCGAAACTACTGGTTCGAATTGAATAATTCTTTTTGTGTTGGATAGTCCAGTTATCGAGGAAGGCTATAGGCTATATAACATCACGCTACGACCAATAGGAGCAAAGATATAGTGGTAAATGTGTAAAAAACGGGAGAAAGGAGTCACTATTCCACGCGGACGAAGTCGCCGGCAAAAGCTAGTCTTGAATATGGTTGATGGAAAATTGTCTACTGTGATTTCAAACACTTCTTGAGCAGTTGTTTGCATTATTTGTCTTACAACCCTATGTAAAAGTAATGATTTAATCTTTGTTCTAACTTCATAGTAGATAAGATGTATAGAATGCATCTTACATATTTCATATAACGTGGATTTGAAAAAGTGGAAACGAGATGTGAAGAAAAATATGAGTAATATGACTCAAGAAGAATTCTGCAAACAAACAGGGTTGTTGATTGACGTAGTCAAACAGGCTCTCGGCACAACCAACGACAGTAACACTACCTATGAACAACTGGTTTAGAAAAGAAAAAAGTAAAAAAAAATAAACTTATTAGAAGAAAGGTGATAATCCTTAAAACAATCAACAACGCACAGAGGAACATTGCACTGCTCGCACTGATAGTGTGTTCTTGTGTTCTTGCGCCCTTGGCGATTGCACCAAAAGCAATCTTTTCTACTTTGGCGGTTATGCGTAATGTCATAAGGAGTGGATGGTACTCGCACGGGAAAGTGAAGAGAAGTCAGTGGTCTATAGCGAGACGATGATGGGGCACTGTAGCGGTGTCTTGCCGCCTGACGAAATTCCGGATACAGTGAAAGATGGTGCGTGAGTATATCTTCGACTAACCGAAAACGAAAATCTTGATGAAAATGGAAATAAACTTAATGCAACCTTTAAGTCAAACTTAGCCATTGTTTTATCAATTTCCGATTCACTTGAGCATAAAAATAATATTTGCTTGTATAATTTATCGAAATTTTCGCAAGTTTTTAATATAACAGCGTAGTCATCTGCCTTTACGCTACCTAAAACATTATTTAATTTTTCTAGGAAAATATTATATTCATTCTTTATACTGACAGCCTCTCGTAATTTAACTTCCAGAATAGGACCCGTACGTCTACTTGGACCGATCTTTATTAGATAAGTTCTAACTTCTTTTAATCTTTTAAAAATATCATTTAAAATAAGATCCATAAATGTTCATATCTATCTACATTAAATATAGCGAAAGGTATGCATACTTATATTTATAAATTTACCAGATAATCTTATTTACTTTTTAGTTTTCATAATATAACTAAATATAATTTTTAAAGTCCATAAGTCCGTCGGAGTAACACACTATTGAAATATGACACTTGATACGTTTCCACTGCACGATCTCACTATTACCGAGTTATTTACGTTTCACCAAATAGAGTAATGAGACGAACTTGGCACTTCCATTAAATTGTAGAGGTATGTTTTCCGTGTAATTGACATGTGTAAATAATACCAATAGCTTTGATTCTGGTCTGAACTCTTCTTAATAAAATGCCATCTGGGCCTTTAAACTTCGTCCTCCTTGGCTTCGAGCCTTGGGTCTCTTCGGAAATAAGCAATCGACCTCCTCAATGCGTGCCGATTTATTTCATTTGTCATCCATTTAATGTGACAATTCTTATATATTCTAAAAACAAGGTAGAGTAGACCCAGGAACAACAGCGTCAAAATAAGTAGCAATATAATGTTGGTGGTACTTGCGTGGACTTGGAGCTGCTCTACTCCCGAACCATTGCTGCCTCCAGATGCGTTTTGGGCCACCACGACCTCCTCCTTAGTTTGAGTTGAACCCATCGCTATAGTTGATTTTAGTAATCAAGCCACTAATTCTCGCCGAGTATAAAGGTCTAATGCAATACTTCCGATGCATCGTGAAGCGCGCGTCCTTATATGGATTAAGGAATTTGTAAACACCGATCGCGAGCCTCTGGCAGGGTCGCCATATGAGGTTGGGATAGTAAGAACACGATAGTTGGATACATACTGATTTATTGGGTGTCGAACAACAGTTTATATGACATACCATAGTAGTGAATACATCTATAAATATAATATTGATACACATACAACACGTCCTTATGGCATTGTAAAAAAAAATAACATAGGTTATTTTTTTTTTTAAATCTAAGTTTTAACATCATTCTTAGGAAAATAAAACGATTACATAGCTACATGGAACCTGGATAATATGATTACAATTGGTTCCTGCTAGTCTAAAGAATAAGCTATTAGTAAATAGGATATTACTGCAATATAAATAATTTTGCAAAATAACATAGTTTTCAAAAAAAAAGTCGTTAAAATACATTAAAATTTATTCATAGTAAGGCTTTGTTCTGTTTTTATGTACAATTTCATGTTTGCCATTTATTACAATCTCTACATTTGGCGAAATATCTTTAATTACCTTATAAGGTCCTAAGTATAAAGTAGTAAGTTTATTACCTGTCTCACTCTTAACTAGTAATTTATCATTGGGTTTATATTTAACTGGATTTATATAAGTATCATACCTTTGTTTCGTTACTAATTTACTAGATATTAAATTATCACGCGCCTGTGTTTGCGAAACTTGCAATCTATATTTAAGTTCGAGAGGGTAGCTGTCATGATTATAAAGAGGTTCAATATTATTAGTGAGGTTGCTAGGCAAAGTACATTTTTTGCCATAAACTAACTCGAAAGGGGTGAATTTAGTAGATGTATTTACTGAAGTGTTGTAAGCAAAACACCAAAAAGGGAGCCAAGTACTCCACATTTCGGGATTCTGATCAGTTTGAATGCGTAAATATGCTGCCAAACTCTTATGAGAATTTTCAAGGGCACCTAAACTTTGGTGGTGATAAGCAGTTGAATTAAGTTTTTTAATTTTTAACAAATTACATACCTCTTTCATAGTGTCTTGCACCCCTGGGTTATCGGGTCTACTTTCATTTGTCTCATCCTGTCCACCTCATCAGTACTCCATTTTTCCTTGACAATCTCAATTCCGTATCCTGTAAGGAAAGTAGAGATTGTCTTATTGTTCAACACCTGGTCTCCAAAAATAAGTGTTAGGGCTTGCATGAACATTCGGAATGCATCCATATCAGAAATATTCTCAGAGGTGAACATATCCCCCATTGTGTTGCAAAATAGCGCAGCAACATCATGTGTATCAAAGGGCCCCTCAAGTGTTGCGACTGTGATTTGTGTCCTCCGTGCTACATGAGGGGTTACTGGGATTTTTGACTTATCCTCCGCAGACCTCGGGTCAAAAATCGATGCATTGCTGAGCATATGCATTTGAGGGGATTTAAGCTCCATTCTTAAGTGTTTAGGCAAGAGGTCTGAGATATCCGGAGTTGCAACAAGGTCCTCCTTCCTGGCTCCTTGATAGGAGTACCCTTTGGACTTACTAGTTGATGCCATGTCGTTTTCCTTTGGAATGTCAACAAGTTTGACCTCAGAGTAAATGTTTCAACAAGTTTGTCTGATACTCAACAGCAACGATTAAGTTATTAAGCAAAGCGTAATGAACAAATGTGATTGTTTTATATCATTTAGACTGAAAACGGTGCATTGATTTTAACATTAAGCTGGTAAAAGAAATCCAACAGAGGCTACCAAGTAACTTCTCTATATTAGAGAAAATGTCACAGCTTAGTCTTGACAATACACTTCGACAAGTAAAAGACAACTCAATTACAGAACTAGCTCCTGAAATGGGTGTGGATGCTGAAACAATTGATAAAATTTTACAACAATGGCAGACCATCAACTTCGTTAAATGGCAGAATACAAAAAAGATGATTAGCTTCTGGGCTGAAGTTCTGAAATATAAAAACGCAGCCGGAATAAATAGTTTCCAAGAACTAGCTGATTTCGCAATCTCAGTGATATCTCTCCCTCACTCCAATGCCGCAGTAGAGAGAATCTTCAGTACGATGAATATAATCAAAAGCAAGTTAAGAAACAGGATGCACATCAGAACATTGAACAGCATTATTTTTATTAGGAACAGACTGAAAGTCATGAATGAACAATGTTATACCTACGAACTCCCAGAAGAAGTAATTGCGGAAATAGGAAAAAATAAAAAGTATTCATTTAAACATTCTCAGAAGGAAGGTGATGGAGGCACTACTGCCGTATTTGCCGTCAACATCAACACAGGCAGCGGAAGGTTCGGAGGTCAGAGCAGACGTAATTGATGACGAGTTGATTCTAATTCTTGATGATTCTGTGTTTTTCTAAACATTCAATTTGTAAAAATACTTATTATAGTACTTATAATAAACATAATTGTAATAATCACGTTCATTTGTGTTTTCATTCCACGTTTCAATGAAGAACTGCGATAAATATCGATTTTTCATAAAATCATGACCGATCAGGATCTAGGGAATTCTAGAGAATTTTTAATGTCCTGAATTCTCCTAATCTAGCGAAATTTGATGGTACTTCTAGTGACTTGTTCGCAATGAAGGTGGCAACACCCTCGCTTCAGTGATCAGTCGAACTCGCATAGCTTGCGGACACGTACGTGATTATTCGCTCGCTCCGAGTGATCGCGTGCGTACCGTGTTAAAATGTCCGAAGCTTATTCAAATAACGAATTGGTGGAAATGGTGCGCTTGTATGCGATAAGTGGCAACAGTTTGCGTCAAGCGGTATTAATGATTGTAGCAATGTTTCCGAATCGACCGAAGCCGTCGCGTCAGGTGATGCTTGCTGCCACGTAGAGACTCAGAGACCATCGTCAGTTTCATCGCCAGTCAGCTTTCGAAACAGTGAGACAAAACGTTTATGTGTTGCGAAAACTAAAGCGAAATTCGCTTCGCCGTGCTAGACTGTGCCTTCATCAGAACGGAGGACACTTTGAACACTTGCTTCGCAGTATGTAACCTTTGTAAGTAGCAACTTGTAAATAACTAATTAAGTATAAATAAGATGATTTCAGCTTTTTAACCACGCCAAAAAAAACTAATTTATTAATTTGAAAAATGTGGAACAATGTTATGAATTATGATGTTATGAATTTATATGACGGTCCTAAGCCCGTTTAGTAGGAAGGAAAATCTGAAATCAATTCATTTACACGCAACGGGCGCGGGCAGCTAGGCCATGCCCACTTGGTTTATTCCTGTTGCGACTTTTCCACGTGCGAGAAAAAATGCTGTATTCCTATGTGTACTGCTAAACCAAATTTTCCTAAAATTTATTGAGCTTTATTTATGGGAGTCTCTTGTTTATCTAAAGTACTAGGTACTGTTCCCTTCTTTTGTGTCTTTGAATATGGCAAGGATGCAAAGTAACATCGTGTATAGAAAAACAGTTGCAAAAACTGGTCGGCAAATTGGTTTGAAATTTACAAAAGAAACGAGCGGATCGATTGGTAATCTATACTAATATTATAAAGCTGAAGAGTTTGTTTGTTTGTTTGTTTGTTTGTTTGTTTGTTTGAACGCGCTAATCTCCGAAACTACTGGTTCGAATTGAATAATTCTTTTTGTGTTGGATAGTCCAGTTATCGAGGAAGGCTATAGGCTATATAACATCACGCTACGACCAATAGGAGCAAAGATATAGTGGTAAATGTGTAAAAAACGGGAGAAAGAAGTCACTATTCCACGCGGACGAAGTCGCCGGCAAAAGCTAGTCTTGAATATGGTTGATGGAAAATTGTCTACTGTGATTTCAAACACTTCTTGAGCAGTTGTTTGCATTATTTGTCTTACAACCCTATGTAAAAGTAATGATTTAATCTTTGTTCTAACTTCATAGTAGATAAGATGTATAGAATGCATCTTACATATTTCATATAACGTGGATTTGAAAAAGTGGAAACGAGATGTGAAGAAAAATATGAGTAATATGACTCAAGAAGAATTCTGCAAACAAACAGGGTTGTTGATTGACGTAGTCAAACAGGCTCTCGGCACAACCAACGACAGTAACACTACCTATGAACAACTGGTTTAGAAAAGAAAAAAGTAAAAAAAAATAAACTTATTAGAAGAAAGGTGATAATCCTTAAAACAATCAACAACGCACAGAGGAACATTGCACTGCTCGCACTGATAGTGTGTTCTTGTGTTCTTGCGCCCTTGGCGATTGCACCAAAAGCAATCTTTTCTACTTTGGCGGTTATGCGTAATGTCATAAGGAGTGGATGGTACTCGCACGGGAAAGTGAAGAGAAGTCAGTGGTCTATAGCGAGACGATGATGGGGCACTGTAGCGGTGTCTTGCCGCCTGACGAAATTCCGGATACAGTGAAAGATGGTGCGTGAGTATATCTTCGACTAACCGAAAACGAAAATCTTGATGAAAATGGAAATAAACTTAATGCAACCTTTAAGTCAAACTTAGCCATTGTTTTATCAATTTCCGATTCACTTGAGCATAAAAATAATATTTGCTTGTATAATTTATCGAAATTTTCGCAAGTTTTTAATATAACAGCGTAGTCATCTGCCTTTACGCTACCTAAAACATTATTTAATTTTTCTAGGAAAATATTATATTCATTCTTTATACTGACAGCCTCTCGTAATTTAACTTCCAGAATAGGACCCGTACGTCTACTTGGACCGATCTTTATTAGATAAGTTCTAACTTCTTTTAATCTTTTAAAAATATCATTTAAAATAAGATCCATAAATGTTCATATCTATCTACATTAAATATAGCGAAAGGTATGCATACTTATATTTATAAATTTACCAGATAATCTTATTTACTTTTTAGTTTTCATAATATAACTAAATATAATTTTTAAAGTCCATAAGTCCGTCGGAGTAACACACTATTGAAATATGACACTTGATACGTTTCCACTGCACGATCTCACTATTACCGAGTTATTTACGTTTCACCAAATAGAGTAATGAGACGAACTTGGCACTTCCATTAAATTGTAGAGGTATGTTTTCCGTGTAATTGACATGTGTAAATAATACCAATAGCTTTGATTCTGGTCTGAACTCTTCTTAATAAAATGCCATCTGGGCCTTTAAACTTCGTCCTCCTTGGCTTCGAGCCTTGGGTCTCTTCGGAAATAAGCAATCGACCTCCTCAATGCGTGCCGATTTATTTCATTTGTCATCCATTTAATGTGACAATTCTTATATATTCTAAAAACAAGGTAGAGTAGACCCAGGAACAACAGCGTCAAAATAAGTAGCAATATAATGTTGGTGGTACTTGCGTGGACTTGGAGCTGCTCTACTCCCGAACCATTGCTGCCTCCAGATGCGTTTTGGGCCACCACGACCTCCTCCTTAGTTTGAGTTGAACCCATCGCTATAGTTGATTTTAGTAATCAAGCCACTAATTCTCGCCGAGTATAAAGGTCTAATGCAATACTTCCGATGCATCGTGAAGCGCGCGTCCTTATATGGATTAAGGAATTTGTAAACACCGATCGCGAGCCTCTGGCAGGGTCGCCATATGAGGTTGGGATAGTAAGAACACGATAGTTGGATACATACTGATTTATTGGGTGTCGAACAACAGTTTATATGACATACCATAGTAGTGAATACATCTATAAATATAATATTGATACACATACAACACGTCCTTATGGCATTGTAAAAAAAAATAACATAGGTTATTTTTTTTTTTAATCTAAGTTTTAACATCATTCTTAGGAAAATAAAACGATTACATAGCTACATGGAACCTGGATAATATGATTACAATTGGTTCCTGCTAGTCTAAAGAATAAGCTATTAGTAAATAGGATATTACTGCAATATAAATAATTTTGCAAAATAACATAGTTTTCAAAAAAAAAGTCGTTAAAATACATTAAAATTTATTCATAGTAAGGCTTTGTTCTGTTTTTATGTACAATTTCATGTTTGCCATTTATTACAATCTCTACATTTGGCGAAATATCTTTAATTACCTTATAAGGTCCTAAGTATAAAGTAGTAAGTTTATTACCTGTCTCACTCTTAACTAGTAATTTATCATTGGGTTTATATTTAACTGGATTTATATAAGTATCATACCTTTGTTTCGTTACTAATTTACTAGATATTAAATTATCACGCGCCTGTGTTTGCGAAACTTGCAATCTATATTTAAGTTCGAGAGGGTAGCTGTCATGATTATAAAGAGGTTCAATATTATTAGTGAGGTTGCTAGGCAAAGTACATTTTTTGCCATAAACTAACTCGAAAGGGGTGAATTTAGTAGATGTATTTACTGAAGTGTTGTAAGCAAAACACCAAAAAGGGAGCCAAGTACTCCACATTTCGGGATTCTGATCAGTTTGAATGCGTAAATATGCTGCCAAACTCTTATGAGAATTTTCAAGGGCACCTAAACTTTGGTGGTGATAAGCAGTTGAATTAAGTTTTTTAATTTTTAACAAATTACATACCTCTTTCATAGTGTCTTGCACCCCTGGGTTATCGGGTCTACTTTCATTTGTCTCATCCTGTCCACCTCATCAGTACTCCATTTTTCCTTGACAATCTCAATTCCGTATCCTGTAAGGAAAGTAGAGATTGTCTTATTGTTCAACACCTGGTCTCCAAAAATAAGTGTTAGGGCTTGCATGAACATTCGGAATGCATCCATATCAGAAATATTCTCAGAGGTGAACATATCCCCCATTGTGTTGCAAAATAGCGCAGCAACATCATGTGTATCAAAGGGCCCCTCAAGTGTTGCGACTGTGATTTGTGTCCTCCGTGCTACATGAGGGGTTACTGGGATTTTTGACTTATCCTCCGCAGACCTCGGGTCAAAAATCGATGCATTGCTGAGCATATGCATTTGAGGGGATTTAAGCTCCATTCTTAAGTGTTTAGGCAAGAGGTCTGAGATATCCGGAGTTGCAACAAGGTCCTCCTTCCTGGCTCCTTGATAGGAGTACCCTTTGGACTTACTAGTTGATGCCATGTCGTTTTCCTTTGGAATGTCAACAAGTTTGACCTCAGAGTAAATGTTTCAACAAGTTTGTCTGATACTCAACAGCAACGATTAAGTTATTAAGCAAAGCGTAATGAACAAATGTGATTGTTTTATATCATTTAGACTGAAAACGGTGCATTGATTTTAACATTAAGCTGGTAAAAGAAATCCAACAGAGGCTACCAAGTAACTTCTCTATATTAGAGAAAATGTCACAGCTTAGTCTTGACAATACACTTCGACAAGTAAAAGACAACTCAATTACAGAACTAGCTCCTGAAATGGGTGTGGATGCTGAAACAATTGATAAAATTTTACAACAATGGCAGACCATCAACTTCGTTAAATGGCAGAATACAAAAAAGATGATTAGCTTCTGGGCTGAAGTTCTGAAATATAAAAACGCAGCCGGAATAAATAGTTTCCAAGAACTAGCTGATTTCGCAATCTCAGTGATATCTCTCCCTCACTCCAATGCCGCAGTAGAGAGAATCTTCAGTACGATGAATATAATCAAAAGCAAGTTAAGAAACAGGATGCACATCAGAACATTGAACAGCATTATTTTTATTAGGAACAGACTGAAAGTCATGAATGAACAATGTTATACCTACGAACTCCCAGAAGAAGTAATTGCGGAAATAGGAAAAAATAAAAAGTATTCATTTAAACATTCTCAGAAGGAAGGTGATGGAGGCACTACTGCCGTATTTGCCGTCAACATCAACACAGGCAGCGGAAGGTTCGGAGGTCAGAGCAGACGTAATTGATGACGAGTTGATTCTAATTCTTGATGATTCTGTGTTTTTCTAAACATTCAATTTGTAAAAATACTTATTATAGTACTTATAATAAACATAATTGTAATAATCACGTTCATTTGTGTTTTCATTCCACGTTTCAATGAAGAACTGCGATAAATATCGATTTTTCATAAAATCATGACCGATCAGGATCTAGGGAATTCTAGAGAATTTTTAATGTCCTGAATTCTCCTAATCTAGCGAAATTTGATGGTACTTCTAGTGACTTGTTCGCAATGAAGGTGGCAACACCCTCGCTTCAGTGATCAGTCGAACTCGCATAGCTTGCGGACACGTACGTGATTATTCGCTCGCTCCGAGTGATCGCGTGCGTACCGTGTTAAAATGTCCGAAGCTTATTCAAATAACGAATTGGTGGAAATGGTGCGCTTGTATGCGATAAGTGGCAACAGTTTGCGTCAAGCGGTATTAATGATTGTAGCAATGTTTCCGAATCGACCGAAGCCGTCGCGTCAGGTGATGCTTGCTGCCACGTAGAGACTCAGAGACCATCGTCAGTTTCATCGCCAGTCAGCTTTCGAAACAGTGAGACAAAACGTTTATGTGTTGCGAAAACTAAAGCGAAATTCGCTTCGCCGTGCTAGACTGTGCCTTCATCAGAACGGAGGACACTTTGAACACTTGCTTCGCAGTATGTAACCTTTGTAAGTAGCAACTTGTAAATAACTAATTAAGTATAAATAAGATGATTTCAGCTTTTTAACCACGCCAAAAAAAACTAATTTATTAATTTGAAAAATGTGGAACAATGTTATGAATTATGATGTTATGAATTTATATGACGGTCCTAAGCCCGTTTAGTAGGAAGGAAAATCTGAAATCAATTCATTTACACGCAACGGGCGCGGGCAGCTAGGCCATGCCCACTTGGTTTATTCCTGTTGCGACTTTTCCACGTGCGAGAAAAAATGCTGTATTCCTATGTGTACTGCTAAACCAAATTTTCCTAAAATTTATTGAGCTTTATTTATGGGAGTCTCTTGTTTATCTAAAGTACTAGGTACTGTTCCCTTCTTTTGTGTCTTTGAATATGGCAAGGATGCAAAGTAACATCGTGTATAGAAAAACAGTTGCAAAAACTGGTCGGCAAATTGGTTTGAAATTTACAAAAGAAACGAGCGGATCGATTGGTAATCTATACTAATATTATAAAGCTGAAGAGTTTGTTTGTTTGTTTGTTTGTTTGTTTGTTTGTTTGAACGCGCTAATCTCCGAAACTACTGGTTCGAATTGAATAATTCTTTTTGTGTTGGATAGTCCAGTTATCGAGGAAGGCTATAGGCTATATAACATCACGCTACGACCAATAGGAGCAAAGATATAGTGGTAAATGTGTAAAAAACGGGAGAAAGAAGTCACTATTCCACGCGGACGAAGTCGCCGGCAAAAGCTAGTCTTGAATATGGTTGATGGAAAATTGTCTACTGTGATTTCAAACACTTCTTGAGCAGTTGTTTGCATTATTTGTCTTACAACCCTATGTAAAAGTAATGATTTAATCTTTGTTCTAACTTCATAGTAGATAAGATGTATAGAATGCATCTTACATATTTCATATAACGTGGATTTGAAAAAGTGGAAACGAGATGTGAAGAAACATATGAGTAATATGACTCAAGAAGAATTCTGCAAACAAACAGGGTTGTTGATTGACGTAGTCAAACAGGCTCTCGGCACAACCAACGACAGTAACACTACCTATGAACAACTGGTTTAGAAAAGAAAAAAGTAAAAAAAAATAAACTTATTAGAAGAAAGGTGATAATCCTTAAAACAATCAACAACGCACAGAGGAACATTGCACTGCTCGCACTGATAGTGTGTTCTTGTGTTCTTGCGCCCTTGGCGATTGCACCAAAAGCAATCTTTTCTACTTTGGCGGTTATGCGTAATGTCATAAGGAGTGGATGGTACTCGCACGGGAAAGTGAAGAGAAGTCAGTGGTCTATAGCGAGACGATGATGGGGCACTGTAGCGGTGTCTTGCCGCCTGACGAAATTCCGGATACAGTGAAAGATGGTGCGTGAGTATATCTTCGACTAACCGAAAACGAAAATCGCGATGATCTTGGTGCCGGCTCGTCGACTTTTGGACGATTATTCGGGAATTTAGGATTGATCAATTTAATAAGCGTTTAAAAAGCTTCATATACCATTTAGTGCACCTTTTGCGCTCAAGCAGGTACGGCTCCAGCATTTGGTATTTAAGGTCGACACCACCCATGAACATGTTGTAGTCAAGCACCACTTGGGGCTTGAACGTATAGAGGGTTCTGACGAGACGGCCAGGCCCTGGCTTAACCCGTGGCACGTAGAAATAGTTGTAACCTTTTTCTTGTCATGCCACGCCATGACACACACGTGACCAGCATGCCGACCGAGCATTTGTCTCTGTTTGAGCTTGCTGAGAGAGAGAAGTGGTGGTACATGTTGCCTATTTGGTCGCAAGGTACCGACTACATCGGTACCGTTGCGCTTTAGAAATCTAGCTAGTATGGGAGAGTTAAACAAGTTGTCCATCAAGAAGCTTATATACAAACTGGAGATTGCATTAGGAAGAAAAGACTGAAGCTAAAAAATTTGACCTTAAATGACGTCATGGTTATTTGCTGTCTCTTTCAGTGGGGTGACAACACGTTATAAAATAATAAAGGAAGCTACGATCAAAAGTGAGCGACTTTATTATACATAATAAATAATATGTTAAGGATATTACTTAATATATTAAGGATAAAAAAAAACATCTCTTATCTGAAAAAATAATAATAATAGGAATGAAGGAATTTTGCAATACATTGCGTTGCGGTGCGGCCATAGACTTGTATGTATTTTGTAACATAGAGGTCGTTGGGTGCGGCCCGCCCCGATTATGGAAAAATTACGGGACTTGTTTTTTTGTGCCCAGCAGAACTTTAGTTGAAAATAATAATAGTAAACTGTTGGTAAGAAAATAAACTACATTTATTTTTTTAAATAATTTATTTAAGTAGGTAGCCAATTTTTCAACTAAGTTATAGTAGTTGAGATTAGAGTTTCATCTTAATAGGATACATACCTACTATACACCGTGTAATATTTTATACAGTGTGGCCTGCCCTACCGGGTTATTCTCTTTTTCTTTTTTCATTCACTCACTCAAAAGGAAAAGCGAATCCATGATATTGGAATCGCACCCACTAAATTATTATACTGTTGATTAAAAAACTATAAAAAAAAATAACATTATGTAAGTACTCAAATCGTATAATTCGTTACTTATTTATAAAAGTTTACAATCATTTTCAATACACACTTAAAAGTCTAATCAATTGACTGGCATTGATTGGCATTGTGACTTCAACAGTATTAGATGTAGTCTCTGAAGTTCATTATATTAGTTTTATCATCATTTAATCTCCGCCGTTTAGAGGATGGTTCATTTTCATCAACCTATTTAAAAAAACATACACTGTCATAAGCAAGCATCATAAAAATGAATATGGGGTTAATTCTTATAAATCTTTTCTTTACATAAACGGGGACGGCCATCTAACAATATTATAACTAGTTTGTTGAAAAGTTTTTTATTATTTATCTTATTAGTATAGACAAACAATTTATAGTATTTTACACTAATAAGAATTCATCTTGTAATATTGATATAATTTTTACTTACAACACTTTTTTCTAAAGTTGGCTGTGTCAATTTTGCTTCACTTACATTTGCATAATATGTAGTGTTAGAACTTGAAGGTATATTATTACATTCCTGAAATAGGGAAAAAAAACATTTCAAGTCAATATTTGTCACACACACAGGCATCCTTCCAAAACATTAAGAGATCCCAGGTCTTGGATTAAACTATGATGGACGTGTAAAAATTTCACATATTTGTTAAGTTTGTGTCACAGAACAGTTGCGAGTTTTCAAGCTCCCAACAACTAAGAATATCAACATTAATCTTTATGATGATTCACCATGACAATGAAGTCCACACAAACAAAGCAAGTTTTGATAAATTTTGTTTAGTTTGAAGATCAGTCATTCATGGTTTTATGAATTAGTGAATAAGTTAGCACTTTAGTAAATATAAATATTATCTAGCTACAAAAATTAAAACCTCATTAACAACAATTTTGGATGTGATTATTACTTACTAATAGGTTGCAACATTTGCACGGCTGGTAGGCATAAAATGGTACTGCGGTTTTGAGTAGATGGCCTGGTCTCTCAGGCTCATCGGGTCTGAAGTGTGCACTATAAATCCTGGCAGATGCATAGAATTTGCCTTTTATAATGGTATTTTGCATAACCAAGCATTTTTAATTTTTTGGTCTCTCGGGAAACTAAAATAAAACAGCAATATATAATACACCAAATTAATCATGTTGCGCTAACCATCCTACCTACAAACAAAAGTAGTTATTGAGGAAAAATAAGGGATTATGATCCTTGTGTAAGAGGTATCAGACAATTTTATCATAAGAGACATCACTTTAGTGCTACCTAACCCTAAGAAAAATCTTTTCTAAATTGATGCGAACCAGTAATCAAACCCAGCCCATGGATTAAAGGTTAATTACTGCATACTTTCTACCTACTAAGCCAATTAAGTCAATAAATATGAAGAATAATAAAAGATTTTCGAGGAATTACTTTCCCAGTCAAAGATAGGATCTGAACTTAGGGTTGGAGTGTAGCAAAGAGTGTGCAAGGCGTTTGGGACTTTTCGTAATTTTAGCGTAATTTTTCAAAGTCCAAAACGCTTTGATAAAATTCGCACATATTTTCCCACTAAACTATGCATCGGATAGAAAAAAATATAAGAACAAAAAGTGCTTATATTAAGCCCTTGTTAACGTTAATAAACAAAGATTCCAGATTTATTAGGTTTGAAACATTTTCGTGAAAATTTTTATAAGTCCAAAACGCCTGGATAATTCGGTCGCATTTTTTCGCTTAACTATGAGTGGGATAAAAAAAGTATTTAGAATAAAAAGTGTTTATTTGAAGCTCTTTTATACGATAAAATACATTGTTACAAATTTTATTAGATTTCATAATTTTTCGTGAAAATTTTCTAAACGCACGCGACGTAAAATATGGTTACCCTTGTCTTATTACTACGACAAAAAAGTATTTCTTATAAGTTCAGTTTTTATGTATTAAGGCTTATTATTTTATAAAAGTGAGTAGTCAGATATATCACGAAGTGCATATTCTAGTAATTGTTTACGTTTAATACATTAAAAACATAAACGTAGTCCTCAATATCTCTAAAATAGAAGTACTATCATGAAGCACAGAAAATATGAAAAAAATGTGTATACCTGTGGAATTTCACGCTACTTTTTGGATGCTAGACGTTTCCACAACCACGAACCACACAACTCATGATGATTTGCACCAAAACACGGCATATATTTCAAAAATTCCTGAAATGAATATTCGAAGTGAAAGAGATTCTTTTGACAGCCGGGCGTTATGGTTTTGACAATATGCTTTGGTGTTGCCAAAATACGTCAATAAGATTACCACACAGTCGGGGGAAAAGCTGCATAAAAAAATATTTTTTTGCAGCTTGTTACAAGCAAGCTCTAAAAATATTTCATTAACCATAACCATTAATTTCTTATGTGAAAAAGTATTACGCACTGCCCTTCTTCGTAGGTTTATTAATTGCAAGAAAAACAAAGAATGGCTTGGGGAATATTCTCCATGAACCTGGCTACACTATTCATTGAGTGAGTGAGACAGAAGACAACCGTAAAGGTCAAATGAGTTCAATTTTTTTGGCTTCAAAATATTGTTCGTATTGCAATCTCCAGTTTGTATCTAAGCTTCTTGTTGTCCATAAAAAGTCTGTATCCTTTATGGAGCAGTGGCTCGATAAGCGTAAGCACTACGCCCGTGCTTTTGGGTAGTGAGGAGTAGCGGCCAGTATCGACCGACTTATGCTTTCCTGTAAACACGAAAAACGTCCACAAGTATCCCGTAACGCTTTCGCAAAGTTTGAATGTTTTAATTCTGAACTTTGCGACTTTGCTACGGATATATTATTTTATCACAAAATTAGACTCTCATCAATGAACACATTTTTTGATAGAGTGTACGCGTCTTTGAATTTTGTGTTGAGCTGTGTCAATATTGGCCTGATTTTGGCCATCCGGTCGGCGTCACGGGTCTGGTCTATGTTTGCGGGGAACATATAATCATCCGGGTCACTGTCAATGAAATGAAGAGCTCTCATTAAAGCGCTTTAAAGGTACGTAAATTTCGCAAATAAAAAATTGTGATTTCGCATTTAAAAAAACTCAAAATAGAAAATTTCGCATTTATTTCGCAAAATAAAAATACAATGTTAAAAACTCAATTAAAGGCTAGCATTGTTGTAATTTCTACATTTTCATCTTTCATTGTTTGCCTGCGATCAGTTACGACAATGTTGTAGATGTAGGTACGTACTTACGTCTCAAATTATCTCCAGAAGGCAGGTTACCCGAGCCAGGCACATATTTTTCCATGTAACTGCGAACAGCTGGATGGTCTATTTTATTCAACGGAATATTTGCCTTTAAACACATTTTTACAGTGTCAAGCACAAATTCCTTTTTCTCCGTTTTGGCACGCTTTTGCACTTCAAAAGCACCAACTATTGTGGATTGCCTTTTTATTCCAGAGGACCCTGGTTGAGGATCAGATTTCTTTCTTAAATGGGTAACAGAAGTCGTATGCTTCTTCAAAGTATCCAACTTCTCTCCTTCCAAACGCATGTTGCAGTATTTGCACATTACGATGTTAGTATCGCTTAAATACAAGCCATCCTCTTTGAACTTTTTTACTCGTTCAGATAATTCTACTTTCGGGCGGCCCATATTGACGTTAGTAAGTAACACGACTATACCATACGCGCATGGGCGAGTGACTGATTGAATTGAAAGACAAAAGACGGACGGACGCCAAACCACGCGCCGATTATCACTCGCTCGCTCTTCATCTACGCAACAAATTGTGCCGTCTCTGTCTGTTTTGAAAAATTATCCACTCGATTCGCGCGGGAACGCCAGAGCGTTCCGTTACCCGTAAGTGCGCTCTCGGGTCGGGTATCGACGAAATAATTGTTAGAAAGCGCGTCTGATCAACATTTGAAGGCACGTAACGTAAAAAGGTGCAAAAGTATTTAATTTTCATATTTCGCTTTTATCGCAAATAAAATGCAGATTTCGCTTTTATCGCATCTATTTCGTAAAAACGAAATTTACGTACCCTTACAGGCGGTATCAGTGATACCGCCTGTGAGTAAACATACGTTCCGGCGTATGTTATCAGCCGTGTTCCGACACGGCTGTTTCCAGGAAGGGGTTTATGCTGAAACAGCTTTTGAAGGTTGGCATACGGATGATGCCCAACATCATCCAAAAGCTAAACAGCACCAAAATTTCGTGGATGTTTGTGAGCAGCCATTCTGTCTGGAAAGAGGCAGAAGAATTTTTTTCAGCGTACGAATTGATCTCCTTAGCGATGAGCTCCAGTATCTCATTGTCCGAATAGGCCCTAAAAGCACTATATGGAGACGTATGAGGCTCGGTGGGACCAGTTTGCTCAGGAGTAAAAGGTTCTTCTACGGGCAGAAAACTGTCCATATAAGACCACTCGAACTGTGCGTCGGCAGCTGAAAAAATCTCTCCCACCTCTGCATCTGCGAAGACTTCATCCTCGTCGCTCTCTAAATCGTCAGGAACAGCCCTCCTACCACTAGCCACTCTACGACCCTCCCGCTGGCGAAGCAATGCCTCGATCGACTGACGCTCTAAGTTCGACTACCACGCGACTCATTATGAGTCTAAACTAACTTTTAACTACTCATCCTTTCATTAAATTTTTTTTTTGCAAAAAAGGCAAAATAATGGTTTAAGAAGTATATGAATCAAAATCGACACTAATATTTTGCTCACCTTTGATGAATGGGCTGTGCCATTCATCAAAGGTGAGCAAGGTGAGCATTCATCAAAGGTGGTGTGGTAGTCTATAAAAAAAGATAAGAATTGTTAGTTTTCGTTATAAAGTGGAAAATGATTTCGTAAGCAAGTTCATCAATACCTTAGGGGGGGCAAGGGGAGCAGGACTTGCTCTCAGCGGCGAGCGCGACCTGCGGTGCGGCGATGGTAGTCTGTAATAAACAAATAAGTCATAAATTTCTTGAATAATATAGGGATTTCTCTATTAACATTTACTCAGATTTTACTCACTCAGATAGTGAGAGAGCATCAAGATCTGGTGGGGTCGGCGAGCACGAGGCTTCTCCAAGACTAATTCCAAGCAGTAGTAGCATACATTCCGAAAAATTCCAAGAATATTTCATAAACACCACAATAAATATAATTATTTACAGTTGGTGCAGATTCATCAATAGAATTTTAACTGTAGAAATCAAATATGAAGGCGATGATGAGACGAAAACGTTTGCTCAAAACTATTACTCAAAGAGGAATTGATGAAAACAATAGTTGTACCAATTGTCAAGAATAAGAATGGGGATGACTCGGACAAGAGCAATTATAGGCCGATATCGTGGGCTACTATCACCGCGAAGGTTTTGGACGGATTGCTTGACACACAGCTGAGAAAACATCTTAAGTTACACGACGCACAGTTTGGCTTTAGGCCCGGACTTTCCACAGAGGCTGCCATACTGTGTCTCAAGCAAATTGTTTAAATATTTATAATACTTACAGTTTCCCACGGCTTCTTCACCCGCATAAATTTCACAAAATATAGATATGTATTTTTGAGTCTCTCTTCTCACAAATTAGTGTGTATATATAATATAGCAAGTAAGAGTTGAATTTGCGAAACGATGTAACTTATTCTTATGAACTTTCCTAAAGCACATGTTTTGGCTTACAGTTACTGTTTTGTGTTCTAATAAAAAATAAATAAAAAAAATAAATAAACCGTTCAATACTACACGACCAGAAACACGCCAGTTTTCGCTTGCTTTCTGGATATGTCAAACGCCTTCGATCTTGTGTCTTATGGTGTTCTGTGGCACAAAATGCGCTCAGAGTCAAACTTGCCCCAAAAGCTTATCTCTATGTTTGAATTTTGGTACAACGGTCAGACCAACTATGTAAGGTGGGCTAATTCATTTTCTGAGAGGTTAGAATGTGGGGAGGGTTTAACATCTCCTGCCCTTTTTAGGGTTCCGTAGCCGAATGGCAAAAAACGGAACCCTTATAGTTTCGTCAAGTCTGTCTGTCTGTCCGTCCGTATGTCACAGCCACTTTATTCTTAAACTATAAGCATCACACCATTGAAACTTAGTAGGTAGGAGTATCTTGTTCACCGCTTTCCGATTCAGATACTAAACATAAAAAAAATGTTATTTAAGGGAGGGCTCCCTAACTAAAACCTTTAAATTTGTGAAAGTTATGCGGGGGCCCATGGGCTCAGGTATGACTAAAAAAGAGCGAGGTAATGATTTTTAAGGCTGGCACAAAAACGTACTGTATACCCACTATCACGCTCGCTGGCACAGCTCTGCCGAAAGTGAGTGAATTTAAATACCTGGGCCACTGGGTTACCGAAGACTTAAATGACGATATTGACGCTCCCTCTCGATATTGAAAGGGAGTGTAGGCTCTGATACTGAAAGTGAAAGTGAAGATGAAGATGAAGAATAAGAAAAAAGTAATTGAATTGTTGGAAATCGGAAGTTGTTGTAAGTTATATTTATATTTAAATAAACAAGTTGATTTTTTAAACAAATTTCATTTATCATCGAACTAAAATGTAAGGCAGAAAAAAAACAAATTTAGAAAAAAACAGCGGTGCTGAGTTTTTTTTCAAAAAACGGAAAAAACCACATTGTTTTTTTTTTCATTTAACATTAATAGTTACTACACGACTAAGGCCCCTGGAGGAAAATGTATACTTGGCAAAAGCTACAATTTTAGATCCGCGTTTCAAGAGGATTCACTTCAGTTCCACACTGGCCGTTTTAAAAGCAATAACTGAGCTTTCAGATGAAATACGCGTAGAACACAGGCGACGAGGACAGCTTTCGCCTAATCTTAATACTGACACAATTCCTGAAACAAAATTCTTCAACGTCAGAATCATTATGGTCTCGACACGAAAAGCTTAATTAAGTTTGTATGGTGACAAAACACTATAAAAACAAAAATAAACTACGTAAACGTCATATTCCAGCACGATGGAGCGCCCGCTCACTTTAAAAGAGCATCTAAGTAGCCACGCACTCTGCGTGACTACTTAGATGCTCGATTTACGCAGTGGATTGGAAGAGGAGTTTTGGTGCCGTGGCCAACTCGTTCCCCAGATTTGACAGTCCTGGATTTTTTTAATGGGGTTACGTGAAAAGCTTAGTTAACGCTGTCGAATGCAGTAAACGAGAAGAAATGGAGGAAAAAAATAATGCAGCGTTTGCTTCGATAACCCCGGTGATGCTACAGAACGCGAGGGCATCGATGTTGCGTTAGATAAACAAGGCGGGCACTTCGAGCCTTTCTTGTAGTGGGTATTTGTGGGATAAAACAAAAAGTGCGCGTTTTAATGGCTGTATTATTCCGTCCCTTACTTATGTTGTTTATTCTGTGATAAGTATTTGTGTTTGCGACTGATTACGATTACTTGTAAGTAGGTACCTACAGTATTTAAAATTAAACACATTTTTATTTACGTACGTACGTAAGGAAATTCAGTCAGACTGGCATAAGATAATATAAAGGACAGGCAGAAGCAGATAGGCAGGCACGCAGTAAAGTAATAATCGTTCTTTTTGTAGTATGCTGTAGTGAAGTAGGTAAAGTAATTGAATAGTTAGTTTGATCCGCCCGTGCGGCAGTTCGGCGCGGGGGTGCGGCGCGCGGGCCGCGGGTCAGAGGTCACCGACCCGGTGCATGCGCTTGTAAATAAATAACTAGGGTTGTCCAAAATATTGACATATTTCGTGAAAAAAATGTATGGAAAAAAATGTTTACAGATTTAGTAATAAGATTTTGTCTGTGGAATCTTTACTTGATATATGTACGTATGTACATAATTTAATATTATTGCTTATTTATTTTACACGTTGTAGAGGTTGCAATCTATCCCACAGAGCAGAACATGTATCATTTACTGCCCTCGAAATTGTGACTTCACTTATTCGATAATTGTAACCTAGCGTTCTAAATGAGTCGCCCGTTGCCAAATATACAGGGTGTTTCATGTAACGTGTCAAGCCGATGCGTGGTAATAGGTGAGTACCATACCTATCCATTTCACCCCCATGTATGTTAGACAAATATTTATAGTTTAGGAGTTATAATTTTTTTTCGATATTTTTCATGATGCACCTAGACGATATCTTTAAAAAATTATAACTTTTTTTTGGGTCCACTTTTCTCAGATATTTTGATCTCAATAGAATGCCCATTATTTGCAATATTATGAGTAAAATAATCGCCATCCTAACTTAGACACAAGATACAAAATTATTGATCGATACTAAAAAATATTGCATTAAGCAGAACCGAATAGAATTTTCAACATACATTTAAAAATATAAAAAAGGTTTTCCATAATTTCTGACTAATTTTAAAAACTGCTTGACTTCATAAACTTTCATTAAAATACAAAAAACGATCTACTTAATGGGTAATTTTTAGTTTAAATCGGCCGTTGAATGTGGCATATCGGAAATATCTTGATTTTCATAATTTTTATTTTTATTGTTACCTTTGCATATTTTTATCAAATCTGATATTTAGTGTCACTCTTTGTTTAAATAGAGCTCATTTGATAACAAGTACATACATTATGTACCTACTACTAACTTTAACCACGACCATATGAGTTAATGAGGGATCCAAAATTTTACTTACATTGCACTCAAATTTCGTACTTTATTAACAACAAATAAACAAGAAACAATTGAAACTAAGACATGCATCGTAAAAATAATCTACAACCAATCACAAACTAAATCATTTCCTTGTGGCGTGGGATAGCTATACTAATCCTATAAGGTAGGGACTAGCGAGCACTAATAATTATTGGCAGTAGCAGCATTTTATTTTGGCGCAATCACATAATCACTAACTGCTCCAGCTTTGAGGGCTGAGCCCGACCCAAAATGAAAATTCTGCTTGGGCAAAAAGCTAAAGCTGGCTAGTTCTTAGCTCAAAGGATTAGTTTAGCTTTCCCAAGCCTCAAGGAAATGATTTAGTTTGTGAATTAATGGGTTGTAGATAATTTTTATGATGCATGTCTTAGTTTCAATTGTTTCTTGTTTATTTGTTGTTAATAAAGTACGAAATTTGAGTGCAATGTAAGTAAAATTTTGGATCCCTCATTAACTCATATGGTCGTGGTTAAAGATAGTAGTAGGTACATAATGTATGTACTTGTTATCAAATGAGCTCTATTTAAACATAGAGGGACACTAAATATCAGATTTGATAAAAATATGCAAAGGTAACAATAAAAATAAAAATTATGAAAATCAAGATATTTCCGATATGCCACATTCAACGGCCGATTTAAACTAAAAATTACCCATTAAGTAGATCGTTTTTTGTATTTTAATGAAAGTTTATGAAGTCAAGCAGTTTTTAAAATTAGTCAGAAATTATGGAAAACCTTTTTTATATTTTTAAATTTATGTTGAAAATTCTATTCGGTTCTGCTCAATGCAATATTTTTTAGTATCGATCAATAATTTTGTATCTTGTGTCTGAGTTAGGATGGCGATTATTTTACTCATAATATTACAAATAATGGGCATTCTATTGAGATCAAAATATCTGAGAAAAGTGGACCCAAGAAAAAGTTATAATTTTTAAAGATATCATCTAAGTGCATCATGAAAAATATCGAAAAAAAATTATAACTCCTAAACTATAAATATTTGTCTAACATACATGGGGGTGAAATGGATAGGTATGGTACTCACCTATTACCACGCATCGGCTTGACACGTTACATGAAACACCCTGTATATAAACAATACATGATAAACATTTTGAATTTTTGTTCTTGTCCATTGACCTTTGACATTTAAATACATACAAATAGTACCAATCTTTGAAGCTTTTAATGAAAAACCATCACCTACCTTTATATCAACAGGATTTTCTAAGGTCTTTTGCTCATTAAAATAACTATCATCATTTACAATGTGATCTGAGCAACCACTGTCTAACAACCATGGTAAATTGTCCTTATTAGTATGGTTCCCATTATTCGAACATGCCATAACTTCCACGTTGAACGTCCGATTGTCCTCCACTGTTGAATTTCCCGCCATTTTCCTTGGATATGATGCTCCTTTTCTTGCTTTGCCTCTCTGGTAATTTCCTCTTGGGTTGTAGTTGCCTCTAGGGTTATTGTTTCATTTAAAATTGTAATTAACTCACCATTTAAGTATTTCTGTTCTTGTATATTTCATCTGTGGGCAATCTCTCTTCATATGACCTTTTTCACCGCAGCCACAACAAATAAATGATTCCAGACACAGCTTTTCTTCAATGTAATCTACGGTTCTCTCTCTCTCTCTGGCAATGCATCAACAACATCAATTATGTGTGAGCGGCTTTTAGGTAAGCATAACAGTAAGTAATTTACCCTCGTAAAACCCAAGCTTAAAATTTCCCTTTATGCGACCCAGTGTCCTCAAGCAAGGACAAAAAAATTAAAAAGGCTTCGGACCCAAGTCGATTTTCTTAAAAATGAACCCTAAATTTATGGAATTCTACATTGGGACATATTGATGGCTACATTATGACTATGAATGATTATTTTTAGATATTTAAAAATACAATATATTTTGTTCTTGCATGAGGACATTGGGTATTACTTGCAAACGTATCCTTGATTTATTTGTGCTCATGTTGTAAGTATCATAAAACCATTCGAAACAGCAACAATGAAATAATTACGACCAACATCACATTTAGTTTGTCCTTACAGTCTAAATATAACAATAAAAAAGAAGATTCCTTTAAGAACAATTAAGAACATTTCTAGAAAAGAATTTGAAGTAGGTAACATCTTACCAAAAAATTATATGAAACCTATTCATGGAATTGTTTGTAGAAATTACTTTTGAACCGTGATTTATTGCTATGGCAATGGCGGCATCTTGATTGCTTGTCTTCGAACAGTGGCATGTGCTTCGCGTTCTGGAGACGGCGTGTTTTGGATGGAATGACAATAGGTGTGGGCCTTCCCCTCTTTCTGGGTGCAGCTTGCTCTTGTTCATCAAAATTCATATTATATATCTCCTCTTCACACGAGTTCAAGTCGATAAGCTGCTCTCCTAGGTCCACCTATACCTTACATATTCATAGCTTCACTGTCAAACGTTAAGATTTGGCTTCCTTACAGAACCCACATATGAGTCACATATAGGGACTAGAGAGCTTTGTTGTGCCACTGAATTAATGTATAATAAATATGCAAGCAAAATACTTTGTGACAGATAAAACATTAATATTTTACTTACATGCTCAAAACCAACTTCAGAAATGGTAGTCATCCCTGTGGCAGCCTGCTCTCCCATGATTGCCAGTACACTGAGCTCCAAGTCAGTGAGGGTTAGCTTTAAAGCTGGACCACCACCTGTATCAGTCATGGATCTATTCAGCTTAGCTGCTTTCCTTTTGGTGTTATTTTTTAAGTCTGTCCAAACCTATAAAGAAATATAAGAGTTCTAAAACATGGTACATATGAAATTTGCAATACACACGTTAAAATATGTAGGTAACATTGATATTTAATCTTTATCCTTTACTTGAACATATTTAAAGTGAAAATATTAATTAACTAAATAAATACAAAACACAAAATTAAGTAAATCATAACTTTCAAAACTATATTTGACTCGAGCAATATTTTTAACAAAAAAATACTATTCTTTTGCATGCTAAATAAATATGAATACAAAGCTAACCTTTCGCCACTTTTCTTCTGATCGAGATTCCTGTGCCATCACTATTTAATTTTGCAGAGAGTTCCCGCCATTTGTTTGTGGCCCACTGCCGACCCACCGCCAGTGGGCTTCGCTAAATCCCCATTCCTGTGTAAAAATAATACAGAAATTTAGTTTTAGGTTATCACTTAGCACAACATTTAAAGTATTTAAAGGAAACAACGTACCTCTCCATGAAATCCACCATCATAACAAACTGCGTTGGACTAGTCCTCATTGTGAGACGGTTTACAAACAAATACGAATATTCACATCATAGACCCTTTGCATCTTCAACCCAAACGTTTTGAATAGCTTGCACATGCACATTTACAGTCTTACTAATAAAGATACACATGGTTGTATACGCCTGTTATACACGTGTTGTAAGTTTTTTACTACTAATAAAACCCTTTTGACGTAAGCATTCTATAAGGATTGTATACGCTTGTTTTACTGCCATACAAATTTTACACAAGCCTTATTTAGTCGGAGACCCTTGTATAGCTATTGTTTAGTAAAAGTTTTTGAGCCTTCTTCTTCTTCTTCTTCATAATGGCGTCCGAACTTAATGTTTCCCAAGGGGTGAGACATTTGTTCCGCCAATGTCACGTGTGAAGCATTTACACGGCAATAATCGAGGGAAACCAAATGATAAAAAGTAACTAAAGAACTAAGCATACTTATCATGGGACAAGACAAGGACAACACATTTTAATTAAACAGTTTTAAATATAGATAACACAGACGGTAGGAAGGGAAAACAAAGGTAAACACACTTGAGGAAAATTAATAACGAACTACCTGAAATAACTATAGGTTAATATTTTTATAACTGATAAATTTTGTAAGGGATTTAATAATCGGGGGAGTAAAAGAATTCAATAAACATTTAATGTTAGTAGGTCGGGGGACGCTTTTGGGAAGGAAATCATATAATGAAGCGCCAATTTTCGGACAATTAAAAAGAATGTGATTCATAGATCCTTCCTCAAGGCCACACTCGCATATGGAGCTATCTTTGATGCGAAGCTTTGCCAGATGAACGGGAGTACATGAATGGCCTATGCGAAGCCGGCAGATTATTGAAGCAACTTTTTTGGGTATTTTGGGATGTTTAAAAAACCATGGTTTTGTTGGGATGCTTTGCTGGACATCTGCGTAATATTTTCCGGCGGTTCTTTTTGTATTAGTCCAGTGAATATTCCAGGATTGAAGTAATTGGGTTTGGGATAAGGAAGCTACATCATGGGAAAAGAGTTTAAAATGATCCAAGGAGCCAGATGAGACCGAAACCTTAGCGCACGAATCAGCCGACTCATTTCCCGGAATTCCCTTGTGGCCAGGAATCCAAGTTAGAATTATGTTGATACCGTTTTTAGTGCACTCAAGAAGAGCTTCTCTGATCTTCAGGATAGTAGGAAATCTTGATTTTGATTTGAAAGGGTTAGAAAGAATGGACTGGAGACAGCTTAGAGAATCAGTGAAGATTATAGAATTATTAAGAGAATGTGACTTTGCATATAGAATTGCTTCTAATATGGCAACAGATTCACCGGTGAAGACTGATGATGCTGGAGGACATTTGAAACTTAAAATAATTTTGTACCTAGGTATCCAGACCGCGGCGCCAACACATCCACCCTCGGTGAGCTTTGAAGCGTCGGTGAATATAGGAAGCCAGCCTTGCCAGCGTTCGGACATGATGTGTGAGAATTCTTGACTAGCGGACTGAGAATCTTTGGATATGCCAAAATATAGTAAAATAGGGGGGGAGAAAATCAAGGATTCAAAGCTGTTAGAGAAGAGCGGGTTCATTGGTAGTTTTTCTATAGTAGTCGGGAGCCGGTTAAATTTTTGGTAGCTTAGGAGTATACATGGGATATGTTGTGAAGAATCAGAGGGGCTACTTAAAGAGTTGAGGAGGTCTAATTTGGCCAAGAGGGGATGAGACAGATTTTGAGCAGCTTTAGTGTAAAAGCGGTCACTAAGGTATTGTCTCCGGAGGTATAAGGGGGGTTCAACGCATTCAACTTGGAGTGCATTAATAGGAGAAGATTTCATCGCGCCCAAGATTATGCGGAGGCATTTCGACTGAATTTTAGTTAATTTTTCGAGAGCTGCTTTATTACCTGGGTCCAACAAAAAGGAAGCGTAGTCAAAATGGCTGCGTATTATTGCGTTATATAAGAGTTTCTGAGAGTAAGGGTGGGCTCCCCAACGTACCCCGGATAAAGCTCGAAGAACGTTAACCCCCATCTCTGCTTTTTGACTTACATGATTAAAATGCGCTGTGCCAGTTAAACGTGTATCTAGGAAAAGACCTAAAAATTTTACTTTATTGCTGGTCGGAATGTTTTCTCCATTAATAATAATTTGGGAATGTGGAATCGAACGTTTATGGGTGAATGTAACGCAACAGCATTTTGGGACAGATATAGAGAGTCCATGACGAGTTAGCCAGTCATTGAGATATGTAAGAGCAGTATTCAAACGAGAGCATGCCTCGGGTACAGTTTGAGAGGAAGTATATATGGCTATATCATCGGCATATTGAAGGATATTGCAAAATTGGTCCACCGTCCGTTCAAGATCATATGTATAAATACTGTAAACTTAAAGCAACGGACTAAGCACGGAGCCTTGAGGTAAGCCTTTCCAGATTAGACGTGGAGGGAGAAGGACATCTTGGTATCGGACCGAAATTGACCTTGACATCAAAGAATTACATATAAATCGGACTAACTTCTCCGAGATACTCAGATGTAGCAGTTTCTGCCTGAGTACTGGAAGTAGTACGTTGTCATATGCCGAAGATATATCCAAAAAGACTCCAACCAGATATTCCTTCTTTTTGAAAGCTATCCTGATGTCTGTGGTGAGAATGCTTAAACTGTCCAACGTGCTAGAACCTTTACGAAAGCCGAACTGAGACCTGGCTAGAATGCCTCTAGATTCCACAAACCATTCAAGGCGATTCTTAATCATGTGCTCCATTACTTTAAGAAGAGTAGAAGATAGTGCTATGGGGCGATATGAATTATGATCTAGGGGATCTTTTCCAGGCTTCGGTTTTTGAGCCTGTTGTCACTAGTCTTGAAGTGTAAGTCTGTCATCGCAGACGTTTTTTGTAAAATTATTATAAAATGGACTTCTCTAATTATTTAGACTTATTTGATCAATGGGACGTAGAAGAACATGCTACTAGAAAGCGAAAAATCTATAAAGTACGGGTTGATCCTTTTTTTTTGAGTGATGGTGATTTTTTATACAAATATAGATTTACGAAAAATTATGTTAGAAAAATAGTCGATTTGATAAAAGCTGATATCAAGAAAGATACTAGGGGCTCTGGTATTTCACCGGAGTTACAAGTTCTTACGGCCCTTAGGATATGGGGACGTCAAGAAGTCCAAGATGATGCTGGAGACCTTCATGGTTTGAGTCAACAGTCATTAACAAATGTTTGCCGTCGGGTAGCACTCGCTTTAGCGAGAAGGGCAAATCAATTTATTTATATGCCAAATAACTTGCGAGAACAAGAGGAAGTTATAGCAGGTTTTAGAAGAATATGTGGTTTCAGAAACACTATTGGAGCAATCGATTGCACGCATATAAGAATTAAGAAAGTTGGAGGCCTGACAGGACAATATTACGTAAATAGAAAGGGTTATTATTCTTTGAACGTGCAAGTTATTTGTGACGCTTCCCTGAAAATTAAGGACATTGTTGCGCGATGGAGGGGTAGTACCCATGATTCAAGAATATTCAGGGAGAGTCGAATCAAAGAAAGATTTGAAAATGGCGAGTTCCTAGGTCATCTTCTTGGAGATTCTGGGTATGGTCTAACCCCATACCTTTTTACACCAGTGAATAACCCAACAACAACCAAAGAAGTAGCTTACAATAAAGCTCATATACATACAAGGAATACTATAGAAAGATGTTTTGGCCTTTGGAAACAGAAATTTCGATGTTTGTTGACAGGCTTTACTGTATCCTTAGAAAATGTGAAGTTGTACATTGTGGCTTTGGCAGTCTTGCATAATATAGCTATAGATATGGGAGAAGGCATTAACATGACTGTTCTTCCACAAGTCCATAATCAGCAACATATACAAGTCCCACAAGATCAAAACCTTCGGGGACAAGTTGCAAGAAGATTATTCATTGACAGATTTTTTTAGTACCTTAACTATATGTCAAGAAAATAAATGAGAAAACAAGTAATTAAATATTTTATTTATTTAAGTCTAATAATTGCTTCTCTAACAATTTATTTTGCATTATAAGATTCTCAACTTTTAACTCATGTTCTCGCTGAGCCCAAAGATGTGCTTCTTTTGTTTGACTCATTTTTAAATTGTGCTCTTCTTGCATCAACTTAATAATAGCGGCATTTCTGTCAATGGGACTTGTGCGTCGCTCTTTCTGAAATTAACAATAAAATTATTAGATAAGTACATGAAAAAATTCTGCACACACCTACATTTAAATGTTAAAAGTAAATAATAGGTATTGGAACCCTAGTTAACAATAATTTGACACCTAAGTAAAAAATAAACAGTTACCATTTTTTTTATAAACTCTAGTGTGTCATTATTATTTTTGATAATAAGGTAGTATGTTTTAGATAATTTGACTCTAGGCTTTTATGATATTTGTTGAATATTTATTTACTTACATTTTCATCTAATTTACAATTTCTTCGTTTACGTTTCAATGTATGTGAATTTTCATATAGCGCCGATTTGGTTTCTTGTGTTTGTGGAAATGCAAATTTCATGAACAAAAATAAAAATAACATGAACTAAGGTGGTATTATGCTCAGAAACAACTGAGAAAGATGCTAAACTTTATATAAAAATGAGCTAGCTTTATAAACTTTTAAAACTTTATAGTCATAAAACAATTTTATATAATTATAATTAATATTTGTGTACTATTTTATGACATTGGACACCTGTATTTCACTTTTTGCTGTTTCATAGTTTTTTTATTTTTGATGAATTGTCCGTTTGTATTTTTTCAACTGAGGTAACATCATCCAATATCAATGTAGGTAATGCTTGGTTCTGTAAAGCGAAAAGTAAAAATTATTATAAATCATAAATAACATTTAAAATACACCATAATGATAACAAACACCATAATCTACCTGAGTACTTAAATCACAATCAAATTTATTAATGTCTTCTTCAAACTCTTGGGGCAACATTTCAACAATTTCCATTACAAAAGGGTCAAGACTTGGTGGCTTCATGCCTCCACCAGTAGCTTTCAAAGCTTTTTTGTAAGAGGAGTTGCTCCGTTTTGCTTCCATTTTCATAGTTCGCCACTGTTGTTTAATTTCATTTTGAGACCTTTCTCTTTTATTAATTTCGTTAAAGCTAAAAAATATGGATAAATGAAGGGTTATGGGCATAAATAAAAGATTTAATCAGGATGGACCGAGATTTATTGGGATAAAAAATGTCTTACATAGCAGTACGGCAGTCGAGAACATGAAGACCGGCGGAAGACAGATTAGCCGGAAACGCAACAATCTATCATTATTGACACTGACAGTAACTGTCAAAATAGTGACGTTTACATAGATTATACAACACTGGCCCTTAAACCAAACTATTTTGACAATAAACATTTTGTACAAAAACATCTTGTATTTTAATTTTGTTTACAAAATTCTTAGCAGTACACAACAATGCAGAGCAGTAAACAATTAATAAAACAATGAAATGGTTATCTCTATTATAATAGTATCATTTTATCAAAAACAATGATAAGCTTTACGACTAAATTAGCATTAGTTTCTTTACAAACTTCTCATGCATCTCTTTAGACAATGGCTTAGTCAGCAAATCTGCTAACATATCTTTAGTACATAAGTATTTAACATCAATAGAACCATTACAAATATGATCTCTAATAAAATGGTGGCGGATATCGATGTGTTTAGTTCTGGCATGAAACATTGTATTCTTACACAGCTTTTGTGCAGATTGATTGTCATTAAAGATTGTAACTTTACATACAATGCCTAAAATTTCCTGTAAAAAATTACGAAGAAACAACGCTTCCTTGCAGCAATTTGAAAGAGACATATACTCCGCCTCTGTGCTCGATAAGGCGACAGTTCGCTGCTTTCGACTTTCCCAGGAAACTATAGATCTGCCAACCTGAAACACATAACCGGTGTAGGACCTCCTATCTGTTTCACATCTGCCCCAGTCAGCATCTGCAAAGCCTGTAACACTAATGCCTCCTTTGAAGAAATTCAAACTTAAATCCTTTGAACCTTTTAGATACCGAAGTACTCTCTTTGCTGACTTCCAATGAGTTTCATCATAGCAGTCATTAAATTGGCTTAGATAGCTAACTGCATGTGCAATATCAGGTCGTGAACCTACTGCAATGTACATAAGTGAGCCTATGAGACTCCTATAATCATATTTAAAGCTGTCTTTATTTACAGATTTTTCTAGCTTTATACCAAGCTCCATAGGTGTAGCCGAAGGCTTACAATCCTCCATTTTAAATCTTTGTTATACCTTCTCAATATAGTTTGTCTGATCTAATGTTATTTTATCTTTACATTCAGTTATTCTCATTCCTAAGATATACCTTGCTGGCCCTAGATCAGTTATTTCAAACTCACTTTTAAGTTTACTTTTAATATTCATAACCTCTTCATGGGCATTTTTGGTTGATAATAACATTATATCATCTACATACAAAGCAATTACAATGAGTCTATCTTGACTTGATTTGTAATACACACAAGCTTCTAACGATGACTTATTAAACATCAACTTCTCGCATAATATTTTATTTATCTTTTCATACCATGCTTTTGCAGCTTGTTTCAGCCCATAGATGGCCTTGTTGAGTTTAAAAACTTTATTCTCACTGGCTTTTATAATAAAGCCCTCAGGTTGCTCCATGAATACAGATTCATGAAGGTCCCCATTTAGAAAAGCTGTCTTTACATCTAAATGTTGAATATTCATTTTGTACTCAGCAGCTACAGCTAACAATGTTCTAATACTTGAATATCTGACAACTGGAGAAAAGGTTTCATTGTAGTCTATCCCAAAACGTTGAGTGAATCCTTTAGCTACTAGTCTGGCTTTGTACTTAACAAGTTCACCATTAACACCTAGTTTCCTTTTAAACACCCATTTACACTTTACAGGGATATGACCATCCATTCTGTCAGTAAGTGTCCAGCATTTATTGTCATTGAAAGACTTATACTCATCTGCCATTGCTTGCTTCCAGCAGTCTGCATCTGGAGCTGACAGGGCCTCACCTACAGTAACTGGCTCATCGGTGTTACTGATGCACGTGGTTCCTTCCACAAGCTGAGCTGTCAAGGCTTCAAGACTGCTATCTGGATCTGAACTTGAAGATTCTTCTTCAAGATCTGGAACATAAGTTTCATCCGAGGAATTATCTGTGCAAAATATTTCATCACTCTCTTCAGAATGATCGAAAGAACTGGAACTATTATTAGGTCCATCCTGAATTGGGGCTGTGTCATCAGAATGTACCTCACAGGAAGTATTTTCCTCATTTAGAGATTCTGTAGGAGACTGAGTCCTACTATTCACATCTATAGCTGCTTGTGTGAATGACTCTTTGTACTTATCATCATGTGACACATCAGCCTCTTTACTGAGAAACTTATCCTCAAAGAAGGTCACACTTCTTGCTTTTACACAGACTTTTGGATTATTCGGGTCTATTAATCTATAGCCCTTTGTATTTTCACAATACCCAACAAATATATACCTTTTAGCTTTAGGTTCTAACTTGGTTCGACTATTGACATGTGCATAAGCAATGCACCCAAAGGTAATCAAATGTGCAACTGATACCTTGCGATTGGTCCACTTCTCCTCCGGAGTGCATCCTCTGACAGCTATAGTTGGAGAGCGATTCTTCAAGTACACGGCTGTATTTACAGCTTCAGCCCAATACTGCGGGCCAAGGCCTGCCTCCTGAAGCATACAGCGTGACTTCTCCATGATACTTCTATTAGCACGTTCAGCAACTCCATTTTGCTGAGGCGAGTATGGTACAGTCGTTTGATGGATAATACCATTCTCCTTCAGGTAATCCTGAAATTTTAAATTACAATATTCAGTACCATTATCAGATCGTATCGCTTTTAATTTCCTATTTGTCTGATTTTCTACCAAAGTTTTCCAGGCTTTAAATGTTTCAAATACCTCATCTTTCCCATTCAAAATATAAACAAAAGTTTTTCTTGTGTAGTCGTCAATGAAAGTTATAAAATACTTTGACCCACTAAATGATTTGCTAGGCATAGGACCACATAGGTCACTGTGAACTAATTCAAGAACCTCAGAGGCTCTATTGAACGACCTTTTGGGAAAGGATGTGCGAGTCTGCTTTCCCTCGACACATGGTATACATTTCTCTAAACCAGTACAATCATATGAGATCCCAGAAACCATACCTTTTCTCATAAGCGCCATACTGCGAAGGTTGAGGTGTGCCAGCCGCTGATGCCAGACCTGTTGCGAGACTTTTTCTTCCTTTGTGTTGGCTGTCATCGCAGACGCTGCAGCTTGCTCGCTGGTCGCCGATGGCTTCTCAACACAACCTGTATCTAGAGTGGGAGAGATATCACATTTCATGGTAAGGTTACAATCAAGAGATGATGGTTCAGCTGTGTCAAGTTGATAGACCCCATCATATTGAGTAGCTGTGGCAATTAAAGTTTTATTATCATATATATGACACATGCCAGAACTAAACACCACCCTAAATCCTTTATTAACCATTGCGCTAACTGATAGCAAATTAACAGTTAAGTTTGGTACGTAAAAAACGTTGCTTATAGTCCTTATACAACCGTTTTTCATCTGGACTTTCACTGTGCCTTTTCCTGCAGTGTAAAGTTTTTCACCATTTGCTACAGTTATAGCCACGATTGGCTTTTCATCACTCACATTACACATAATGCTTTTTGTACCACACATGTGCCCCGTGGCACCACTATCCACATACCACTGACCGTGTTTGATGTTCGCTGAAAGTGCAGTCAGCAGAGCTTTCGATGTGTCGCCTTTGCCCTTTGATGTGTCTGTGTTGGTCTTTGCAGTCTTTGTCTTCATCGATGCAGCCTTGGGACAATCTTTGATGAAATGACCCACCTTTTTGCATCTGTAGCATTTTCTTTCTTTCTTGATAAACAGAGCAGATTCTCCGTCGGTTTTATCACACCTTCTAATGTTGCAATCCAACGAAGGTTTATATGGAAATAGCCTTAATTCTTAGGCACTTCCACTATATTAATATTATTGTTATAGGTATTATCGACAACAAACACTTAAATACGTATAAATTGAATGATTATATTGCAAACATGTGTAGAAATACGGATAATTGTACATTTATTGACATGAATGATTATAATGATCAAATATACCTAAATAATAGTAAAATACTTTATTTGACATGCGAAAAAATTAATTTTATAATAAACTGTAATGATAGTCATTACAGTTTATTATAAAATTAATAGTTCTAAGTACTTATCGTCGAAGGGTCTCAAAAAAATTATTAAAATGAACAACTGTTACTCTAACAGTAAAACAAGTAACACCAGTAAACTACTTCCTAGAAAAGGCACTATTCCCTACTATTACCCTGTTATTAATATAAAAAATAGTAGCCCAATACAATCAACTCCAACTGAAAATCAAAATTCCAGAGATTTTTTAATAAAAGCGAGTCAGTTTCCTCAGAAAACTTAATTAGAGAAGAAACAAACCAAAGTCTTACATTGTTTCATCAAAACATAGCCGGGGTTTTAAACAAAAATGAAATTTTTGATTTGACCATAAATGAATTGGAAACATCAATTGGCCGTATAGACATAGTATGTCTCACAGAAACCTTTATGAAAAAAGGATCTGAGTCCAATTTGCTTCTACCTGGCTATAAGTTAGCTGCTTGGTACAGTAGAGAGAAGGAAAGACGAGGCGGATCATGTATATTAATAAAAAATGAAATCGATTCCGTACCCCTACAGATTGCAAACCAACTAGCCAGTTGTTACGATTTTGAAAGCTGTGGTGTTGAACTCACTAATTATAATCTTATCATTGTTTGTATATACAGAATTCCTAAATCAAATATAAATATCTTCTTTGAAAAACTTAAGCTTCTCTTATCTAAAATCACAAGGAATAACAAAAAACTTGTTGTGATATGCGGAGACTGGAACATTGATGTTCTAAAAGACAGCCCTCAACGTAAGGAATTGGAGGAAATTCTACTCAATTATAATATGTATCCTCACATTAATGTGCCTACTAGAAAAGACTCTAGTATAGATCAAATAGCCAGTAACATAGGTAACTTAAACATACAAAGTAATATACACTATTTGGCATTGTCAGATCATGATACGGGACAAAGCCTTACTTTCACTATTCCTAAAACTGGCAATGACAAACCCTCAAAAAAACAATGGTTTGAAAACCGTCGCGATTTAGGCAAAGATAATTTAAAAAAATTTCACGAGTGCATTTCATCGCTATCATTTAACGAAGTTTATGAGGAAAGAGATTGCAACAAATCGTTTGAGAAATTTCATGACCTACTCAAACTTTTTCATGATCTCTGTTTCCCAATAGTACGAATGAGAGCTGGAAAAAGAAATAACAACAATAAATGGGTAACAAAAGGTCTGAAAAAATGTTGTGTGAAAAAAAGATTATTATACTACAAATATCAAAGAGAGGCTAGCAATAAAAAGTACAACATAAAATTGTATACTGACTATACCAGAATATTAAAAAGATGCATACAAAAATCTCACCAAATAAATAACAATAATTATATTGCGAAATCTAAAAATAAATGCAAGGCTTCATGGGACGTGATTAAAAACAACAATAATGTAGTTAATAATAAAAATGGCATAAACGCAATTGTTAATAATGACATAATTTATAATAAACCAAATGACATCTCCGAATTATTTAACGACTATTTTATTAACTTGACTACAAATAATAAACATGAAATGAACAAAACCAATAAAAATATTAATATTGACGATACGGCCAACAGCATGTTTGTGTCACCGATCACAGATTGTGAAGTTGTCAAAATTATAAAATCACTTAATAATACAAATTCCGTGGGTTACGATGAGATAAGTACCAAAATTATTAAAATTTGTGCTGATATAATAGCTCCGCCATTAGCTTATATAATAAATCTATCGTTTGAACAAGGTATTTTCCCAAACAGGCTCAAATCATCTGTAATCAAACCTATATACAAAAAAGGAGATCCCATGTGTATGGGTAATTATAGACCCATCACTTTAATACCAATCATCTCAAAAATCATTGAAAAAGCCATGTTGACGAGAATAGAAGGTTTTCTTACCAAAAATAACATCCTCGTATCGAACCAGTTTGGTTTTAGAAAAGGGGTGTCCACAACTCATGCGTGCTTTGCTCTTATTAAATCAATCACAGAGGCTCTTAACAACAAAGAAGCAGTTGTGGGGATACTCCTTGACATGAGCAAAGCGTTTGATTATGTTTCTCACTCCCGCTTACTTTTGAAGCTTCAAAAATATGGCATTAGAGGCAACGCCTTAGCATGGATCCATAGCTATCTGTTTGAGTGTTACCAGTATACCGAAGTAGGAAAAATATTTGGCAACGAAAAACACATTTCCCAATCTGCACACAAAATCAACGATTCTGGCGTGCCGCAGGGAAGTATTCTGGGTCCTTTACTGTTCTTGTTATATATAAATGACCTACCGAAATCGATAAATCAAGAGTGCATTCTATTTGCGGACGACACGACAGTCCTCATTAAAAGTAAAGACAAGAAGTCGCTAGGGAAATTAGTTAGTGATGAACTGAATAATGTAATAGCATGGCTCGAGCAAAATGACTTGAAAATTAATCTTGACAAAACTAATACAATTTATTTTAGACCATACAACAATAAAGACATTCCTATTACTATTAATTATAATGACACGAATATTGATCACGTAAACTATGCCACGTTTTTGGGCATTACGGTAGATGAACACCTAAATTGGAAAGAGCATGTTAATCGACTTTGTATTAAATTAGATAAATTTGTATTCGCCTTACGTCGGTTGAGACTAACAGCGTCTCAAAATGCTGCATTAACAGCGTACCATGGCTATGTGTCTTCAATTCTGCGATATGGACTTATTATTTGGGGACACTCCGTGGACGTAACAAGAGTCTTCAGGGCTCAAAAAAAGTGTGTAAGGGCTCTTTGTGGTGCCGACTACCTAGCGCATTGCGCCCCACTGTTCAAAGAGCTTAAAATTTTACCTCTGCCATGTCAGTACATACTTGAGATATGCTTATTTGTGAAAAAACACCCACATTATTTCCCTTTAAAAAGTGAGGTGCTTAAAAACAATAGAGTAAGAAGAGATGGAACTAAGCTATATCTACCACTCAATAGGCTTAAATTATGTTCAAATAATGTTTATTCTAATGCAATTAAAATATTTAATAAGCTTCCGCCTACTCTAAGAAATATGACATTATGTAAATTTAAATACAATCTGAAGAATTGGTTAATGAATGAATGTTTCTACACTGTTATTGACTTTTTACAAATGGATATTAAAGATGACTTCTAATAATTAATTGACGACAAACGAGAATATTTAGTGACATTAATAAAATTGAATTAAATTGTAATTTAAATTGGTTATCTATAATACTTGTAATATATTGATTAAAGAATGTGCCTGTATCTAAAATGTACCTATTAACAGGAAATGTTAAATTGTGAATATTTCTACGCCACTAGTGGCAGAATGTGCTGAACTAACTATGTTTTTATGATCTTGTATGTACCACTTTCTTGGAAATAAATTATTTGATTATTTGATTATTTGATTTGGTTTCTTGTGTTTGTGGAAATGCAAATTTCATGAACAAAAATAAAAATAACATGAACTAAGGTGGTATTATGCTCAGAAACAACTGAGAAAGATGCTAAACTTTATATAAAAATGAGCTAGCTTTATAAACTTTTAAAACTTTATAGTCATAAATCAATTTTATATAATTATAATTAATATTTGTGTACTATTTTATGACATTGGACACCTGTATTTCACTTTTTGCTGTTTCATAGTTTTTTATTTTTGATGAATTGTCCGTTTGTATTTTTTCAACTGAGGTAACATCATCCAATATCAATGTAGGTAATGCTTGGTTCTGTAAAGCGAAAAGTAAAAATTATTATAAATCATAAATAACATTTAAAATACACCATAATGATAACAAACACCATAATCTACCTGAGTACTTAAATCACAATCAAATTTATTAATGTCTTCTTCAAACTCTTGGGGCAACATTTCAACAATTTCCATTACAAAAGGGTCAAGACTTGGTGGCTTCATGCCTCCACCAGTAGCTTTCAAAGCTTTTTTGTAAGAGGAGTTGCTCCGTTTTGCTTCCATTTTCATAGTTCGCCACTGTTGTTTAATTTCATTTTGAGACCTTTCTCTTTTATTAATTTCGTTAAAGCTAAAAAATATGGATAAATGAAGGGTTATGGGCATAAATAAAAGATTTAATCAGGATGGACCGAGATTTATTGGGATAAAAAATGTCTTACATAGCAGTACGGCAGTCGAGAACATGAAGACCGGCGGAAGACAGATTAGCCGGAAACGCAACAATCTATCATTATTGACACTGACAGTAACTGTCAAAATAGTGACGTTTACATAGATTATACAACACTGGCCCTTAAACCAAACTATTTTGACAATAAACATTTTGTACAAAAACATCTTGTATTTTAATTTTGTTTACAAAATTCTTAGCAGTACACAACAATGCAGAGCAGTAAACAATTAATAAAACAATGAAATGGTTATCTCTATTATAATAGTATCATTTTATCAAAAACAATGATAAGCTTTACGACTAAATTAGCATTAGTTTCTTTACAAACTTCTCATGCATCTCTTTAGACAATGGCTTAGTCAGCAAATCTGCTAACATATCTTTAGTACATAAGTATTTAACATCAATAGAACCATTACAAATATGATCTCTAATAAAATGGTGGCGGATATCGATGTGTTTAGTTCTGGCATGAAACATTGTATTCTTACACAGCTTTTGTGCAGATTGATTGTCATTAAAGATTGTAACTTTACATACAATGCCTAAAATTTCCTGTAAAAAATTACGAAGAAACAACGCTTCCTTGCAGCAATTTGAAAGAGACATATACTCCGCCTCTGTGCTCGATAAGGCGACAGTTCGCTGCTTTCGACTTTCCCAGGAAACTATAGATCTGCCAACCTGAAACACATAACCGGTGTAGGACCTCCTATCTGTTTCACATCTGCCCCAGTCAGCATCTGCAAAGCCTGTAACACTAATGCCTCCTTTGAAGAAATTCAAACTTAAATCCTTTGAACCTTTTAGATACCGAAGTACTCTCTTTGCTGACTTCCAATGAGTTTCATCATAGCAGTCATTAAATTGGCTTAGATAGCTAACTGCATGTGCAATATCAGGTCGTGAACCTACTGCAATGTACATAAGTGAGCCTATGAGACTCCTATAATCATATTTAAAGCTGTCTTTATTTACAGATTTTTCTAGCTTTATACCAAGCTCCATAGGTGTAGCCGAAGGCTTACAATCCTCCATTTTAAATCTTTGTTATACCTTCTCAATATAGTTTGTCTGATCTAATGTTATTTTATCTTTACATTCAGTTATTCTCATTCCTAAGATATACCTTGCTGGCCCTAGATCAGTTATTTCAAACTCACTTTTAAGTTTACTTTTAATATTCATAACCTCTTCATGGGCATTTTTGGTTGATAATAACATTATATCATCTACATACAAAGCAATTACAATGAGTCTATCTTGACTTGATTTGTAATACACACAAGCTTCTAACGATGACTTATTAAACATCAACTTCTCGCATAATATTTTATTTATCTTTTCATACCATGCTTTTGCAGCTTGTTTCAGCCCATAGATGGCCTTGTTGAGTTTAAAAACTTTATTCTCACTGGCTTTTATAATAAAGCCCTCAGGTTGCTCCATGAATACAGATTCATGAAGGTCCCCATTTAGAAAAGCTGTCTTTACATCTAAATGTTGAATATTCATTTTGTACTCAGCAGCTACAGCTAACAATGTTCTAATACTTGAATATCTGACAACTGGAGAAAAGGTTTCATTGTAGTCTATCCCAAAACGTTGAGTGAATCCTTTAGCTACTAGTCTGGCTTTGTACTTAACAAGTTCACCATTAACACCTAGTTTCCTTTTAAACACCCATTTACACTTTACAGGGATATGACCATCCATTCTGTCAGTAAGTGTCCAGCATTTATTGTCATTGAAAGACTTATACTCATCTGCCATTGCTTGCTTCCAGCAGTCTGCATCTGGAGCTGACAGGGCCTCACCTACAGTAACTGGCTCATCGGTGTTACTGATGCACGTGGTTCCTTCCACAAGCTGAGCTGTCAAGGCTTCAAGACTGCTATCTGGATCTGAACTTGAAGATTCTTCTTCAAGATCTGGAACATAAGTTTCATCCGAGGAATTATCTGTGCAAAATATTTCATCACTCTCTTCAGAATGATCGAAAGAACTGGAACTATTATTAGGTCCATCCTGAATTGGGGCTGTGTCATCAGAATGTACCTCACAGGAAGTATTTTCCTCATTTAGAGATTCTGTAGGAGACTGAGTCCTACTATTCACATCTATAGCTGCTTGTGTGAATGACTCTTTGTACTTATCATCATGTGACACATCAGCCTCTTTACTGAGAAACTTATCCTCAAAGAAGGTCACACTTCTTGCTTTTACACAGACTTTTGGATTATTCGGGTCTATTAATCTATAGCCCTTTGTATTTTCACAATACCCAACAAATATATACCTTTTAGCTTTAGGTTCTAACTTGGTTCGACTATTGACATGTGCATAAGCAATGCACCCAAAGGTAATCAAATGTGCAACTGATACCTTGCGATTGGTCCACTTCTCCTCCGGAGTGCATCCTCTGACAGCTATAGTTGGAGAGCGATTCTTCAAGTACACGGCTGTATTTACAGCTTCAGCCCAATACTGCGGGCCAAGGCCTGCCTCCTGAAGCATACAGCGTGACTTCTCCATGATACTTCTATTAGCACGTTCAGCAACTCCATTTTGCTGAGGCGAGTATGGTACAGTCGTTTGATGGATAATACCATTCTCCTTCAGGTAATCCTGAAATTTTAAATTACAATATTCAGTACCATTATCAGATCGTATCGCTTTTAATTTCCTATTTGTCTGATTTTCTACCAAAGTTTTCCAGGCTTTAAATGTTTCAAATACCTCATCTTTCCCATTCAAAATATAAACAAAAGTTTTTCTTGTGTAGTCGTCAATGAAAGTTATAAAATACTTTGACCCACTAAATGATTTGCTAGGCATAGGACCACATAGGTCACTGTGAACTAATTCAAGAACCTCAGAGGCTCTATTGAACGACCTTTTGGGAAAGGATGTGCGAGTCTGCTTTCCCTCGACACATGGTATACATTTCTCTAAACCAGTACAATCATATGAGATCCCAGAAACCATACCTTTTCTCATAAGCGCCATACTGCGAAGGTTGAGGTGTGCCAGCCGCTGATGCCAGACCTGTTGCGAGACTTTTTCTTCCTTTGTGTTGGCTGTCATCGCAGACGCTGCAGCTTGCTCGCTGGTCGCCGATGGCTTCTCAACACAACCTGTATCTAGAGTGGGAGAGATATCACATTTCATGGTAAGGTTACAATCAAGAGATGATGGTTCAGCTGTGTCAAGTTGATAGACCCCATCATATTGAGTAGCTGTGGCAATTAAAGTTTTATTATCATATATATGACACATGCCAGAACTAAACACCACCCTAAATCCTTTATTAACCATTGCGCTAACTGATAGCAAATTAACAGTTAAGTTTGGTACGTAAAAAACGTTGCTTATAGTCCTTATACAACCGTTTTTCATCTGGACTTTCACTGTGCCTTTTCCTGCAGTGTAAAGTTTTTCACCATTTGCTACAGTTATAGCCACGATTGGCTTTTCATCACTCACATTACACATAATGCTTTTTGTACCACACATGTGCCCCGTGGCACCACTATCCACATACCACTGACCGTGTTTGATGTTCGCTGAAAGTGCAGTCAGCAGAGCTTTCGATGTGTCGCCTTTGCCCTTTGATGTGTCTGTGTTGGTCTTTGCAGTCTTTGTCTTCATCGATGCAGCCTTGGGACAATCTTTGATGAAATGACCCACCTTTTTGCATCTGTAGCATTTTCTTTCTTTCTTGATAAACAGAGCAGATTCTCCGTCGGTTTTATCACACCTTCTAATGTTCTCTTGGAGTAATTTACCTTTAACAACCTCGCTGGAAAGGTGCACTGTAGAGTTTTCGATCGCCATTATGAGCGGGTCGAAATCTGCTGGAAGTCCGCTCAACATGATGACTGCTATGAAATCATCATCTAGTGGTGATCCTATTTCACTCAGCTGTTGTGCTACCTCTGTTATCCTATTTATATAGCCTTCCATGTTGTCATTTAATTTCGTGGCAAATAGAGATCTGAGAAGCCCCAACCGGCGGCACAGCCCGCGGTCTTCGTAGGCCCTCTCCAAACTGCTCCATGCCTCGTGCGCTGTCGTAGCATTCCTGATGTGTGGGATGGCGGATGGTTGCACAGCTAGGGCTATTCGCGCCAAAGCTTTCTGCTGCTTCTTCGCATCATCCTGAGCCTCACCTTCCTTCTTCTCCACACACTCCCACAGGTCCTCCTGTATGAGAATCATCCTCATCATAAACTTCCAGGAGCTGTAGTTGTCGATGCCCCTAAGTTTATCGATGACCCCGTAGTTAGCAGACGCAGCCATGGCAGCAAGGCGGTCACGCACCGTATTGTTGTAGGTTAGGTTTCCGCAATGTGCCGATCTCAGTTTTTACTTCATTAGAAATAATTGCTGTCGCGATATCCTGGGCCCATAACCTGAAGGGTTATGGGCATAAATAAAAAATTTAATCAGGATGGACCGAGATTTATTGGGATACAAAAATGTCTTACATAGCAGTACGGCAGTCGAGAACATGAAGACCGGCGGAAGACAGATAAGCCGGAAACGCAACAATCTATCATTATTGACACTGACAGTAACTGTCAAAATAGTGATGTTTACATAGATTATACAACAATAAACAAGTTTGTAGTCGGTTATTTAATTAAAAAATATTCAAATCGAAGTGTAATTTCTATTCAGAGGTACCTTCGCGCAGCCGTCTGCCATGCAACATTTTTTGCTTTATTGGTGTTGGTATCAGTACACTTGTTTTCGATTATATGCAGTATCTTTTTAAGACACTCCTTCAATAAATTCTGAAAAGAAATTCTGTTCATATTCGTGGCACTTACTACGTTCCACCGGATTTATATCCAGCTAAATTTAGAAAGAATAATTTTAAAGAATCTCACAATCTAAATACTATTATAAGGTATATATTTTATCTGGACTTTGTAATTGTTCACTCATTCTTATTTATTTATATATAATTTATGTGATGCGTTTAGCGTTATTTAGCTAAAATTATATGTAGAAGTACCAAATTTTTGGAATTATTACGGAAAATGCACTTGGATGTATTCAACTTACTTTTTCTGTTTCGTCCCAATTCACACTTCTTTTCCTTTTAGGGGTTTGCATTTCACTCGACATAGTATAGACTTGAACTGTACGCTCCAAAGAAATTACAAATTTTATTACCACGAGCACCAAAAGCGAAACAATCAAGCTCGCAACCACAACAACACGATTGAATTTTGACAACGACGGCAGATTCTTCGTTATATTTCGTTCGGAAATCGAAATGCAACATGGCTTATTGGTGTTTGCATCAAAGTTACCTTTTTTTGACATAAATAAAATTCCTTTTAGAATACATAAGGATAACAGTTAATTTGTATTATTATTTTGTATAAAAAACTTAAAATTAATGATTATTTACCATAAAACGCCTCATCCTATTTTCATTTCTAAACTGATATAGCGAATGTTACCAGAAAGGTAAAAAAACTGGAGATGAACAGATGTTTAACAACACAATGGCTATACACGGTTTATTAGTAAGCGGTTGTGCACAAAGGGTGTGTTACGCTATTCACTGCTTATTCATTGAATAACTATACACTTGTTAAAAAATTGAGTAACTTTGTTTTATTAGTAAGACTGTTAAGCAATAAATTTCACTTGAATTCTACTTGAATCACTTCAATTTTTGTTTTTGAGAGGGTTACAACTTAATTTTGACATTGACAAATCGTTTTCGTTCAAAACTTTTTTGTGCGTCGATGCCTTTGAGTATATAGCCCCCTGGAGATGCCAATACGTCAACGCGTCTAACAATTTTTTTCACCACTTAGAAGGGAGTGAGGTAAACACGTACAGCACACCACCATAAAGGCGGAAACATACTTACGTGTCGTGGCGTGTCGTGGCGCGCCAGGAGCATATCGGTTTCATACATTTAATATGGTTAGGGACATATTTGCGTGTCGTGTCGTGACGCAAAGCGTTCTGTCGTGGCGCGGACTGCTCGCCACCGATTGCGCCAGAGCGGTGGTGGGGGTTATGGCGCGACACGGCACAACAGACAAATGTGTTTCTATACGGCGCGTGGCTCGTGGCGCAAACATCTAGCGGGTTTAAATTTTAATTTAAAAAATGACTGACGATCTCATAGAACTCGTACGCCAAAGAAAAGTTATATATGATTCTAAGTGTAAAGATTACAAGGATCATTTCATGAGAAATGCTGCTTGGGAAGAAATCGCTGAAATCTTAGAACAACCAGGTAAGTCAATAAAGTTGTATTTTACTTTATTATTTATTTGAAAAGAGATAATGAATAAATATACAAAATTAACAATTAATACTATTTAAGAATTTTGTCTACCTCGGCGAATAATTTCTATTTGCCATGGTACTCTCCCTTCTGGACTAATAAAATACTCTTTGTATTTCTCTCTGACATAAACAGCGTTTTTTGATGGGTTTCTTGGTAAAGATTCAATATTAATTAGACAGTCGATGTTGCTGCTATGGTCAGTAGAATCCATCAAATTTCTTCAGGGAGCAATGTTTCTGTTCTTAAAAAATTATGTAAGCAGCAGGCAGCTAGCACAATCTTGTCTACCATGTCCGGTTGGACTTGCATAGGTCCATGAAATACACGAAATCGAGCCCGTAAAATACCAAACGCATTTTCTACACACCGGCGTGCACGTGATAAGCGGTAATTAAATATTTTATTTGCATCATTGTTAACTAGCTTGTCTTTGTGATAAGGTTTTAACAAATATGGTTTCAACGGGAATGCTGCATCAGCAACAATAGTGTATGGCATAGGTTGTGAGTTTACACTCAGTGGTTCATCCTGTGGTACATTTAATGCTTTTTGCTCAAATAATTTTCCCATCAAAGATTTCTCGTATATGCCACCGTCACTGTTTCGACCATACGCACCTACGTCAATCATGATAAATTTGTATTGAGCATCAACTAATGCAAGTAAAACTATGGAGTGTTCTTGTTTATAGTTATAGAAAGTAGAACCTGCGTTTATAGGACAAATTATGTTAACGTGTTTGCCATCTAATGCTCCAATACAATTTGGAAAATGCCAAAATTGTTTAAAGTTATTTGCAATATCTTTCCACATTTGTTCAGAAGGTGTAGGCATTACAATAGGTGCCATATTTTTCCAAATGGCTTCACACACTTCTTGTACTATAACTCTCACAGTAGAAAATCCCATTCGATAGTTGAAGGCCAATGATCGAAAAGTGTTTCCAGTAGCTAAAAATCTGAAAAGAAATAAACAATTATTATTATTTGTTACAGTAAATAAATGCAAGGATGACTGGGCAAAACTAAGGAATGCTTTCGCCAGCGCTTTGAAGCGACGAAGGAATAAGAAAAGTGGGCAGGCTGCGGCGGCGTTGGTGCCCTGGAAATATGAAGAAAGCTTGAGTTTTCTTCTTCCTTATATGGAATGTAGAAGTACAAAAACAAATGTGACAACTACACCAGAATCACCACCCACAGAAGAGTCTCCCGACGAAAGTCTTCCAGAAAGTCCCAGTACTTCACGCAGTCAATCACAATCCAGTTCCTCACGTGGAAAACCTAATAAAGAACCCAAATTACAAGAGTTGTATGATTTGATGAAATCTTCCCAAGATTTAAGACGTCAGAAGCAAAATTTTAGACAAGACATGGACGAAACTGATCTATTTTTCCTTAGCATGAGTAAAGAATTAAAAGCGCTGCCAAAACTTGAACAAACAAAAATAAAATTAGACTTGCACACCGCTATTTCCCAAGCATTAATACGGCAATTGGAACACAGAGACAAAATTTTAAAAACGCCTATAAAAATAACAACTCAAAGATTCATCCAATCAACTCCACAACATCAGTCCTCAACATACATCCAAACTACTGCAAACGCTGAATTACCAATATACAACCAGTCACCCTCACACGATCAGTCACCCACATATATCGAGTTATCAATTCCTACTACATCTCGCGCACAAAATCATGCTGATTCTGCAACATACATCCAAACTACTGCAGACGTTCATCAATCACTAACATGCACCCAGTCACCTATACACGCTCAGTCACCCACATATATCCAGTCATCATCATTTCCATCCGGATCACACTCAAAACCTGTTGTTTCAGATAACATGAAAGCATACTATGACAGTATAAATTTTGAAGATGAATTAATTCAAAATAATGGTTAAACTAATGATTTAATGATAAACAGATAATTTTTTAACTAATAAATAAGACAGCAGGTTGTGATTACTTAAACGTTGATTTCATATAAGTTAGTTTCATGATAAATGATTGTTAACCTAACTCGTGCAACAGCACAGTCAATTATATTTTTCAAAGAAAATAAAACTTACCTTAAACATAACGCAAGTCTTTCTTTAGTACCTATGGGTTCACGAAATTTCGTATGTACTTTTTTTATGTCTCCTTCAATCAGCGAATGGATTTCCTCATATTGTGCTTGGTTCATCCTAAAGTACTGATGAAATTTCTCATCGTCACTCTCCAGTTCTCTAACAAGACGATGAAATTCACCTTTGTCTTGTCTCCCTCTGTTTATAGGGTGAACCCAGTATCTTCTTTTCTTTTTTTTGCTCTTAAGAAGTTTCATTGCTAAGAGAAATTGAAGGTCTTCATCAAAATCACTATCCGAATCAGAAGAAAACATTATTTATGTTTGAACGCTGCAAAGGTTCGTCAAGTACTGTTCAGAAATAACGCCAGAGTACGCCACGACACGACACTTTAGTGTGCACACTCACCGTCACGACAGTAATCGTCACGACACGCCACGACACATAAATATGTTTCCGCCTTAAGATGAATAACTCAACAGACACAAATTTTGCTGTGGCGATAAACGCACACTACAAAATAATTCAACACATCAAACATTACACGCACACAAACAGAGTTTTCACGTAACTACGCAGCATACATACGAACAAGATAGTGATGGGACACGAAGAATAAGTCAAATCAGTTTGCTGAATGAATGAACTAAATGATTCTCGCCTAGAGCTCGCATTTCTCAACCGTTTCTAATGAAATGTTGTGAGAAGGTTTGATAAGTATATTGAATATTTTTGTCCGATTCAGTTTGCAAAATTGAAGAAAAAAAATGTGGCGAAGATATGCGAGACGAAAACGTAAAAAAAGATGAGTAATAAAAAGGCAAATTTCCGCCATATTGAAACAAAACAAGGTCAACAGCTCACAGAGCCACTAGTATAATAATAGGGTCACCACCTATATAAAGCACATATAAAGTTACATAAACATTTGAACGAACAAAGGAAAAGCAATAAAAAAATTGATAATTTAATTGGAATGATTTATTTAAATTGTAAGGTAAGGTAATTGTAGGTAAGGATTTGTATTCATATTTATTTAGCATGCAAAAGAATAGTTTTTTTTTTTTAAATATTGCTCGAGTCAAATATAGTTTTGAAAGTTATGATTTACTTAATTTTGTGTTTTGTATTTATTTAGTTAATTAATATTTTCACTTTAAATATGTTCAAGTAAAGGATAAAGATTAAATATCAATGTTACCTACATATTTTAACGTGTGTATTGCAAATTTCATATGTACCATGTTTTAAAACTCTTATATTTCTTTATAGGTTTGGACAGACTTAAAAAATAACACCAAAAGATAAGCAGCTAAGCTGAATAGATCCATGACTGATACAGGTGGTGGTCCAGCTTTAAAGCTAACCCTCACTGACTTGGAGCTCAGTGTACTGGCAATCATGGGAGAGCAGGCTGCCACAGGGATGACTACCTTTCTGAAGTTGGTTTTGAGCATGTAAGTAAAATATTAATGTTTTATCTGTCACAAAGTATTTTGCTTGCATATTTATTACTAACTTTTGCCCGCGACTTCGTCCGCGTGGAATAGTGACTGCTTTCTCCCGTTTTTTTACACATTTACCACTATATATTTGCTCCTATTGGTCGTAGCGTGATGTTATATAGCCTAAAGCCTTCCTCGATAACTGGACTATCCAACACAAAAAGAATTATTCAATTCGAACCAGTAGTTTCGGAGATTAGCGCGTTCAAACAAACAAACAAACAAACTCTTCAGCTTTATAATATTAGTATAGATTAGTATAGATACATTAATTCAGTGGCACAACAAAGCTCTCTAGTCCCTATATGTGACTTATATGTGTGTTCTGTAAGGAAGCCAAATCTTACGTTTGACAGTGAAGCTATGAATATGTAAGGTATAGGTGTAAAATCTGATAATAACATGAAATAAAATTGTTTTTTTCTTCATATTTACAGGTAGAACAAGAGGTGGAGGTGGTTTTTCAAGACTCTACCCAAATTGAACTCCCAGCAGAAGAAACTGATTTGGAAAAGGAGCCCTCTCCTCAACTTGATAGAGGTAGGTTAGATAATTGGTGATTACCAATACTAATAACAATGTAACTAAGATGTGGTAACTAAGAATAACGTTATGGGATTTTCTAAAATTTAACCTATAAGATGTTGAAAAGAGGAGTGGAAGTTTGTATGGGAAATTCGACATTTGCGCAGAGGTAGTCGCGGTTAAACGTCTAGTCCTTAAAGGAATAAATGCTTTTATACATAATACTTTGTTACGCTTTTTAACGTTCCAGTAATAACAAAGCCGTTGTCTGTACGCTTAGATCTTTTTAACAACTTATTCAAACAACTCAAATTATTTTTATATTACGAAATTAAATTTCTTTTTATAAGTATAAAACATGCATATTGCACTCGTGCGAAGCCAGGGCGGGATGATTGTTGTATATAATTATTGTATTTTTGTGGCACTGTCCTATGAGGTAGGCTGCAATGGAAAAATGGTTCATATTGTTTATGTTACACACATTATGAAATATATTTTTTTATTCAAACATTACAGGGGATGAAGATTGGAACCTTCCTGGCACCAGCCAGAAGGAACCGCCTCTAGCAACACCTAGAAAGTGGACCCCACTAGCCAAGAAGACTCGCATTATAAAAAGTAAAGATTTAGAAGATGGATTTCTAAAGGCTGAAAGAGATCGGGATAAAATGTATTATGAACTGGAAAGAGAGAGAATACGGCAGAGAGATTTTGAACTTGAACTACAAGTAAAATGGCTTGCATTTATGAATGAAGCTTTGAGTGTGATAAATAAATTAATGGACAAAAGACAGAGATAAATAATAACTTTTATGAAAGAGGTATGTTAGGTGTTAGTGTTATAGTATTATTAAGGAAAATAGTAATCAGTCAGGTATCAAACGAATGCCGAGCCGTGTCTCGTTTACACATACTTGACGAGTTAATTAATAAGGTTGTGTTTTTAAACTTGTAATTGTATTAATGTTTCCAAATAAATAATATTGCAAATTATTGATTCTATTATTCTAATTAAGATCTAGATTATTTTATTGGTCTGCTATTTTTTCAAAAATATTAGATAACTCTTTATTGCATACCATAAAATAAATAATACGGAAATTTACAAAAATGATGTTAAATTTAGGCGGTCTTAGTTGTCGCTATAAGCGATCTCTTCCACACGACCAGGGAAAGGAACATTTTCATTCACAGAAATAAAGTAATAATAATATAATTTTAATACAAAACAATTATAATTAATTATATTTCTAACATTTAATGTAACCTATTTATTCTTTCTACCAACTGACGTCTTATTGCTCTGCCTCTAATAAGTAAGTCCCTCCCACTGTCTGCTCTTTCTACTGGTATCACGGGCCTTACTTCTTCAACCTCTTGCTCATAGTCAGGGTCAGGGACGTTAAAATTTATGGCCAGATTGTGTAACACACTGCACGCAGTTATAATGCTAGCACATTTTTCTGGCTTATAATGCAATGTCCTGTCCTTGCTGAGACATCTCCAGCGGTTTTTTAAACGTCCAAAGGTGTTTTCAATCACCACCCTTGTCTTGCTATGTATGGAGGTGTATTTCGCTTCTGGACTATTTTTAACTGCATCGGTAATAGGTGTCATTAACCAAGGTCTTTGAGGATATCCAGAATCGCCTGCAATTAAATTAAGCACTTAAATAATATATTTTTTTAGTTAAGCCCTATTTTTACGCAACTGCCAAGGAAGGGTATTATTTTTTACTGATACTACTTAACACGTTCCGGGACACTACTCCAGACACAATAGATGTTTTATTGTTTTCACGCCTGTAGGCGGGCACTGTCCCGGAACGTGTTAAGTTATTTAGAATTAAATTTGTCAATCATAGATCACAATTCATAGCAATGTTTAAAAAAATTCAATATAAAGACTAATGCGGAACCCACCTAGCAACCATGTGAATTCATTATTTTGATCCAGTCTTTGCATGAATGTATTCACGTCACTATTCTCCCAAATAAATGCATCGTGTGTGGCGCCACCGTATCTTGCGTTAATATTTAAAATTCGCCCTTCGCTGTCACACACCTGTGAAAAAATAATCCTATGAAATCATGTATCTGCCTACTTTTAAATACTACTTGAATGGCCCTAGAAAAGCATAATATAAGACCACTGCGGTAAGTGGCCACCGTCAACCGCCCCACTCGACCGTAGGAATGTCATCTACACAAACCCCAATAAGACCATTGTCTAGGTACTCAGAATTTGTATATTGTACATAAATCATATACGATTAATAACTTACCATTTGCACATTTAAAGAATAATAATGTTTTCTACAAAAGAAAAGATGTTCCATGTCCTTTGGTGGTGAAAATATATGAAAGTGCGAACCATCTATGCATCCAAGTACTCCTGGAAAACCATATTGTGTATAAAACCTGGAAAGAAAATTTTTATCTTTAAATAGGCAGAAAAATGTGTTTCATATCATAGATAGAATATTAAAAATAAATAAAATAAAAAAATAAAATAAAATAATTTTATTTCAGACAGGGCCCATAATAACAAAATCAAACTAAAAATTAATAAAATCGAAATTTAAACACGAAATTAAATTCATTAAATGAAATAAATTAAAATACAAAATTAAATTAAAATACAAAATCAAATACAATAGAACTCTTAAAACAATATTAATTAAGATATCTGCCACGCTCTGGGGCACCGGGCACACGCACATGTGTTTGTACCCAGTGCCGCAGAACGGGGCAGTCAGTTAAAGAAAATCTTACTTTTGTCTGATGAGATCCCTTTCGGCTCTAGTGGGAATTTTATAAACTCACTTAATATTTCTCTATTATTGAGAGCATTAAGCCGCATTTACATTTATCTGACGTGTTGTGTTGTGATGCATCAGAACGGTATCAGTTTCATACATTTAACACGTTCCGGGACAGTGACCGCCTACAGGCGTGAAAACAATAAAACATCTATTGTGTCTGGAGTAGTGTCCCGGAACGTGTTAATATGTAAGCGTTCACATTTATTCAATGCGGTGTGTTATGACGGCTTCTGATGTGTCGTGTCACAGGCGATCCCGGTCCGCGTCAGAAAGGGTGAGGTGCGGGGGGCGGAGCCGTGAGACGTCAAACCGCATCAGACTAGTGTGCACGCGCCAGTGTTGTGTTTTTCGCGTCAAAAATGGACGAAGAGCAACTAATTGAATACGTAAGACAATTTAAAGTGATTTATAATCCAAAATGTAAAGAATATAAAGATCAAGTTATGAGAGCATCTATTTGGGAAGAGATAGGAGAAAAAATGAAACAACCTCGTAACCTTTCAGCTCAGAATGCCAACTTCGCAAAATGCCAACCGCTCGCAAATAGCCAACTTCTCAAAATGCCAACATCTCATGTATCGTATCAATCTCAAATCTTGATTGAATGACATGTAAACCTATATAATTGCTACAATCGCTATCAAAATCAGATAAACAAAAACTTGGTACAGTCACCATACACTTTAAGAATAAATCAACTCAAATAATATATGTCAAAACAAAAATAAACAAATGATTAATCATTATACAATGACAGCCCTAGCCACTTGTCAGTCCGAGTTAACTATCGTGACCAAAGTCATATAACTCTCATCAGTCCATGTTAACTATAGTGACCAAGATTCAAATTTGCCGCGCGCCGTACTTATTTTCGATTTTACAAACCACAGACTATATCAAATGACAGATAACCTGTTATTTAACCTAGTTCTTTAGCATGCCGACATATCGATACCAGTTGCACAGACTTATGTCGTCACCATTTTAAGAAAAAAAAATGCCAAAGTGAGAGTCATTTTGTGAAAATTTTCTGTGAAGTGCGTGTGCTGTTCCTGCGATAACAAAAATGCCCAAAAAAAGCGCGGGATACGTTCAACTTGACGGGCGTGTTTTTTGTTTCTCTTAGTTTTAATTTTAATAATTTAGTTATAGAGTGATCAGGAGAGGTCTTTTTGTCTTATTATATTGTAGTTAGTGTATATATTTATCGATAAAGTGTATTGAATTGCTGTATTTGGGTAAGTTCAGTACTTTTACTTTGTAAAAATGAATGAGCCCCCGATCCTGGGGAGGCTCCCCCTACGGCGGGCGAATTTGTGACAATTCCAGCGCAATCAAATAGTAATATACTAGACGCGATAGTTCCTGTTTCTGGAGATCTAGTACTAGGACCGATGGTGCCTATTTCTAGTGACCCAGTAGTACCTGGCCCGACAGTGCCTATTTCTAATGGTTCTGCAATGGACACGGATGGCGCCCCCGCATCACAGGGTCGCAAACGATCTCGTGTTCGTAAGTGTAAGCACTGCAGCAAACGTAAACGAAAACATCGTGGATCTGATACTAACGAGCATGACTGTACCTTCGACTCAACACTCTCACCTACTGAATCCATTTCTAGTCCCACAAACAAAAGTAGTAAGAAAAACGAACCTGCTAAATTAAATGTTGAAAATGACTCCCATCCTTCTGCAACCCTTTATTTAAGTAGAAAAGTGTATAATGAAACTGATGCTTCGCCATACATCATCCACGTACAAAGAAATCAACTATCTTCCAATGACGGCTTCTCAATGCACTCAGTCTCGTTCGGTAAATTTTTGAAGAGAAATGCTATTAAAAATATAATAGATGGCAGCGTGAAACAGATTGGTAGGTATAAAATAGCTCTATCCTTTTCAAACTACTGAATGAATTTGCATCTAGCAAATTCATTCATCAACCACAATAGTCTACAGGCTGATAACTTAAAAGCTTTTATTCCTACTTTTAATGTGACACGAATGGGGATTGTACGAGGAATACCAGCTGAATGGTCTCCTGAAGAAATCATTGCAAATATTAATGTACCAATAGGTTGTGGAGGAATATTAAAAGTCCGTCGGCTTAATTACAAAACATTTATTAATGGCACAAGTGTATGGAAACCATCACAATCAGTTGTTTTGACTTTCGATGGTCAAATATTACCCAAACGTATTTTTGTTTGCTATAACTCTTTGAGTGTAGAATTGTATATTTACCCAACAATACAATGTTACAATTGTTGCCGATTTGGCCATACCAAGGTCCAGTGTAGGTCAAAACCGCGGTGTTATAAGTGTGGTCATGATCATTCTGGAGATTCCTGCAACTTGGATGAAGACAATGGTTACTGCTGCTTGTGCACTGGTGCTCATTTTGCCACTAGTAAAGTGTGTCCAGAACTTGCAAGACAAAAACAAATTAAACTTTATATGGCCAACAATAGTGTTTCTTATGCAGAAGCATCCAAATTGCACCCTCCAGTGTCCAAATCTTTTGCAGATGTGGTCTCAACCGGCCCTGTAAATAAACCAAAAGAAAATAACTTATATGTAAATAAAGTTACTCATCATCCCTCATCTAACTCTTATAAAAAGACAGTTTTTCTAAAGCCACGTACCCCCCCACCATCTAGTAAAGGTTATGATAAACAAGCGCACCAAGAAATTATTAATGAATATAATATTCCATCTCCAAGTAATGGATGTGCCTTACAGAATAAAACTGAGGCTAATTCCAATGTCAAACAGATTACAGATTTAATTATGTTACTAATCAATTTGTTATCACAATTCAGTAATAGTTCACCGTCCAACGTTGCCCCTTTAAATACAATACTTCAACAAATTATACAAAATGACGCAAGCGAAAGTTCTTCAGTGGAATTGTCGAAGTGTAACTAGCAAAAAGAGCGAGTTGATAAACTTGCTTAATGACCACGAGCCATTGGTCTCTGCTTTGTCAGAGACCTGGCTCAAACCATGCAGTGTTTTAAAAATAAAAAATTTCCACACCATCAGAGAGGACAGGCCTGATGGGTATGGTGGTGTGGCCTTACTCATCAGAAATTCTGTACCTTTCTCCCCTGTAAATTTACCTGTACATAATAAAAATGATTTTACTATTGTTGCCTGTAATGTAAATAATATGTGTATAGCTTCTGTATATATCCCTCATCCTTCCATAAATATTATTGACAATGTTGGGCAAATAATTTCTTCACTTCCTAGACCATTTTTAATACTAGGAGATTTTAATGCACATCACATCGCCTGGGGTAGTTCAGAAAATAATAGTTATGGGGAAGCTCTTCTTGATATTATTGAAAATCATAACCTTTGTGTCTTAAATAATGGTTCCCCCACTCGCCGCACATCACCAGGACAGATTATAAGTGCAGTTGATCTCTCCATTTGCTCACCAGTGTTAGCTGCTTCTTTGTCTTGGGACATACTTTCATCCTCGCATGGAAGTGATCATTTCCCAATACTTATTTCACTTCCATTCAGCAAGCCAGTCGCCCTGAAACACACTTCTAAATTAAAACATAAACTTCCAGATAATACAAGTGATCATTGGGAAAAATATAGAATGTGTGTAGAAAGTAATGCTTGTTTCTTACCAGATTTATCAGATTGTAGCGAGGAAGTATGTGCTAATGCCCTGGCAGACATTCTTATTAAGGCAGCAAATGAGGTGTTTCCAGTGAACAACAAAACAAGTAGTAAAATCCCCTCCCCACCATGGTGGGATGCTGAGTGCACAGAAGCTGTGAAACGGAGAAAGGAAGTTGAAAGACAGTATAAATTTAACATGAGTGAGGCAAACTTTGACTTAGTTATAGCAACTGGTAGAGAAACTAGCAAACTCCTTAAAAAAAAAGAAATCTGATAGCTGGAAAAACTTTTGCCAATCAATTTCCCCTAATACTCCACCATCTGTAGTATGGCGCAGTATTAAGAGATTTAAATCCGCTTTTAGTGATGTCTCTAGTCCAGTCATTCCGTCTACTCTGGCAGAAGATTTTATGGATAAACTTGCACCTCCATGGGTCCCTCAAAATATAATTGAAACACCCCTTACTTTAAAAACTGTTCCTTCTGCCTCCACACATAACCCCTCAAATTTGGATTCACCTTTTTCCCTCTATGAATTAAATGAATTCTCTCAAATGTAAAAAACTCATCTCCTGGCGCTGATGGAATACCATATTTATTCTTTAATAATGTATCCGACTGCATTTTAAATTATTACTTGGATATTGTAAACAATATGATGTTTTCGGGTAATATTCCATCAGCGTGGAAAACACAAACAGTGTTGCCATTATTAAAACCCAATAAATCCCCTACTGATGCGTCTGCCTTTCGTCCAATTGCTTTGTCGTCTGTTCTAATCAAACTTGCTGAACATTTAATTAAAAATCGCCTAGAATGGCACTTAGAAAGTAACGGTTTTTTGGCAGACAGTCAGTACGGTTTTAGAAAGGGTAAATGCACACTAGATAACATTAGCCTTTTGGTTTCAGATATCCGTTTAGCTTTCTCTGTTAACAAATCCGTATTAGCAACCTTTTTAGACGTTTCGGCAGCTTACGAAAGTGTACTTTTAGACATTTTAAAAACGAAACTTATTGCCCTCCAGGTTCCAAAGATTTTATTAAATTTTATATTAAATATCCTGTATAATGGATCTATTATACAGGATGTCTTTCTGGTGCTGAAACTGTAGGAATACGAAGTGTGTGGAAAGGTATTCCACAAGGATCTGTCCTCAGCCCCTTGTTATACAGTGTATATACTTACGATTTAGATCAGTTTGCTAACAATAACTTAAAAATTTTACAGTATGCTGATGACCTTCTATTGTATACTACTCATAAATCTGCAGAAGTTGCCTGCAACAGCCCTTGCGACACGACATTCGTGCCTTTAACACGAACAGTGTTAAAGAGACGATAGAGCGGAACCAAGGCTCCAAAGTGTTTGCAAGGGACATGTCTATTGGGTAAAGCCAGTTGACGAAGCTTAAGACGGAGGACGGCAGTGTAGCGTCGACGAAAGCAGAGGTTTCGAGGGAGATCGAGAAGTTCTATAGGCAGTTGTACACCTCAGTTGCCAAACCCGTTGATAGCTCGGCCAGAGACCCAAGAGCTACCCTGACCCGACACTACACTGAAGACATCCCGGACATCAGCCTTTACGAGATTAGGATGGCCCTGAAACAGCTTAAAAACAACAAAGCACCTGGCGAGGACGGAATCACAGCAGAACTTCTGAAAGCGGGTGGAACACCGGTACTCAAAGTCCTTCAGAAGCTTTTTAATTCCGTGCTGCTAGAGGGCATCACACCTGAGGCATGGAACAGGAGTGTGGTGGTGTTGTTCTTCAAAAAAGGAGACAAAACCTTATTGAAGAACTATAGACCCATCTCACTCCTGAGCCATGTCTACAAGCTGTTCTCAAGGGTCATCACGAATCGTCTCACACGTAGGTTTGATGACTTCCAGCCTCCCGAACAAGCCGGATTCCGAAAAGGCTTTAGTACCATAGACCACATCCATACGCTTAGGCAAATTATACAGAAGTCAGAGGAGTATAATATGCCTCTATGCTTAGCGTTTGTGGACTATGAGAAGGCCTTTGATTCGATCGAAACTTGGGCGGTGCTTCGGTCTCTTCAGCGGTGCCACATAGACTATAGGTATATAGAGGTGTTAAAGTGTCTGTATAACAACGCCATCATGTCGGTCCGAGTACAGGAACAGAATACGAGGGCGATTCCACTGCGAAGAGGTGCAAGACAGGGAGACGTTATATCTCCGAAACTGTTTACAGCGGCACTGGAAGACGCCTTCAAGCTCCTGGAATGGGAAGGATTCGGCATCAACGTCAATGGCGAATACATCACACACCTTCGGTTTGCCGATGATATAGTCGTTGTGGCAAAGACGCTGGATGATCTGGGCATTATGCTCGAAGACCTTGACCGAGTATCCCAACAAGTAGGTCTTAAAATGAACATGGAAAAGACGAAAATTATGTCGAACTCCCGTGTTGTACCCACTCCGGTATCTGTTGGGAACTCAATTCTTGAAGTTGTTGACGAGTACGTCTACCTGGGACAAGTAATCCAATTAGGTAGGTCCAACTTTGAGAAAGAGGTCAATCGACGAATCCAACTCGGCTGGGCAGCGTTCGGGAAGCTGCGTAAGAGCGTCTTCTCGTCTCAATTACCTCAGTGTCTGAAGACGAAAGTCTTCAACCAGTGTGTGTTACCAGTGATGACATACGGATCCGAAACGTGGTCTCTAACTATGGGCCTCATAAAGAAGCTCAAAATCACACAACGAGCGATGGAGAGGGCTATGCTCGGTGTTTCTCTACGAGATCGAATCAGAAACGAGGAGATACGTAGAAGAACTAAGGTAACGGACATAGCCCTTCGAATCAGTAAGCTCAAGTGGCAGTGGGCAGGGCACATAGCGCGAAGAACTGATGGCCGTTGGGGCAGAAAAGTCCTAGATTGGAGACCCTTCGACCAAAGGCGCAGCGTAGGACGTCCACCGACAAGATGGACAGACGACCTTGTAAGGATCGCAGGATCGCACTGGATGCAGACCGCTCAAAACCGGTCGTTGTGGAAAGCCATGGGGGAGGCCTATGTTCAGCAGTGGACGTCCTTCGGCTGATAATGATGATGAAAAATGATGATGATTCCCATAAAAACTGAATTCAAATTTCAAGGCGTGGTTCTAGATAGTAAACTTACTGGTAACCAACACTGCGAATATATTGTAAGTAAGTGTGAACGCCAATTGAACATGCTCAGATGTTTGTCTGGAGTGTGGTGGGGCGCTCATCTATTTTCTATGAAACTGGTATACAATGCTCTCATAAGATCTGTTTTAGATTATGGAACCTTTCTTTTGGAACCTGGAAGTGTGACTAGTTTCAAAGAATTAGACCGTATTCAATCTAAAGCGTTACGCATAATTACAGGAGCTATGAAATCTAGCCCTATAAATGCACTTCAGGTAGAATGTTGTGATCCACCACTAAAATTGCGCAGACAATTACAATCAGACAAATTCTTATATCATGCTTTACAATTCTCTAACCATCCATTAATTGAAAAACTCCAAACTTTATCAAATTTAATTCCAAACTCTAGTTATTGGACGTATAAATCACTTCCCTGTTAAATAATTAGCTTCAGAAAATTTACTTCACTCAGTTCTGCGACACATCGATCCAATTACTTACCACTATTTAAATGTGATCTTGATGTCTTACTGAATCCACTTACAATTCGATACCTTCCCATTGATAAAGATGACTTAAATGCTGCAACAAGTTTCCACTTAATCGTAGAGACAGATTTTAATGACTTTCATCACATATACACTGATGCTTCTAAACATGATGAATTCACCCGTGCTGGAATCGGAGTATATCATTCTCAATATAAGATTGTACAAAAAGTTAAAGCTCCTCCCGAAACAACAGTGTTCACTGGTGAATGTTTAGGTCTTTTGAAAGCAGTACAGTATATTTTGCTAGCGAGGTTATCAAAATCTGTTTTTTTACTGACTCTAAAAGCGCTTTACAAGCTTTGGAAAAGTATCCTTTTAAGTCAAAACAATATCCGGTTTTGTATCAAATCAGAAGTGCAATTCATAAATGCGCATTAAAAGGGTACGTAGTACATTTTGCGTGGATTCTGAGCCACAGAAATATTAAAGGCAACGAAATAGCAGATCGGCTTGCAAATGAGGCTGTGCATTGTGGAGACACGTTTCCTTATTTGAATTACTGCCATGACTTGGCAACAATCCCTAAAGCACACTACATCCAGGAGTGGCAAAAAGAATGGGAGAATTCCAGTAATCTCAAAGGTAGATTCTATTTCAAAATACAACCGAAGATGTCAAACCATGGTTCTTTAAATTGAAATTCAGCAAAACTGAAACATCAATAATTTCGAGAATTTTTGTTTTGCGTTTGGGCCATACTTGCACTCGCGCCCATCTTGCCAGACTCAAAATTGTTGATGATGAACTATGCGAGTGTGGTGAAGACGTAGAGGACCTGAATCATATTATCTTTTCTTGCTCACGGTATGATCGAACCTTGTTCCTTGCAGAATTATTATCGTTACGCATACCATTTCCTTCCTCAACCATCTTCTTATTACATACTAATAGTAGTGATGTGTATAAATGTATAATATCTTTTATTTCAATCAATAACACCGGTTAACAATTTTTTTTTATTCTTTTGCGCATGGCTTTTACTTAATTTACTCTGATTTATAAGCCAAGATATATAAAAAAGTGCGATTACAAATCGAAAATATTTGCTTTATAAGATGTTATAGCGATTGGATCATTTTTGATTTTCGCGCCGAATTAATGTCGCGTCTTTGCACGCTACCGCTGTCGAAGGAGAGGTAAGAGGGCGGGGGGATAGTGTTTCTTGCGTCGCTCATCGTGCACGACAGTATGTGCTTGCATATTACAGAGGAATAACGTGTTTCATATTTGTTTTCGCTGTATTAACCTGTACAAAATGGCTTCGAGAACTTGTAGACGAGACGCTGACTCGTTTTGCTATATTTGTGGCGAATTTATTAAAGTAAGGGAGAAAAAATACGATTTAAGTACAAATTTAAAGATTTGCGAGGCATATCAAGCTTACTTCCATCTACCTGTTAAAAATCAAGACAAGAAATGGGCCCCACATGTGTCATGTAACTCGTGCAGATACATTCTGGACGGTGAGTTTATTTTCTCTTTTTTATTGTATTAACTATTTTATATTAACATGAATGAAGTGAAGTTATATTATAAAATCATTAATGTTGTATATGTTTTTAATTATTTAGTTACGTTCTATTTTAGGATGGTACCGAGGTGAAAAAAGAGCAATGAAGTTTGCAGTGCCGAGAATTTGGAGGGAACCCAGGGATCATCACACAGACTGTTATTTTTGCATTGTGAATCCACTTAAAGGTAAAAATTCAAGGAAAACATCTTATCCTAATCTACCATCGACATCCGCTCCAATACCACATACAGAAAACAATCCTGTGCCTGCTCCACCTGTGCTGGAAAATCAACTACTCTCTCAAGGCAGCCATCAATCACAGAGTTCATCTGTATCCGTACATTCCGAATTCGTTCTTGAATCTGAACCAAAAATACCACATCTAATCAACTCTGAAGATTTCAACGACTTAATAAGAGACTTAAATCTACCAAAAAGTAAAGCAGAGTTATTAGCATCGCGATTAAAACAACGGAATTTACTTACTCCTGATGTTCGAATATCTCATCAAAGAAAACGTCACGAAGAATTTTCTTGTTTCTTCAGTAAGGAAGATGGACTCTGTTTCTGTCATGACGTGAAAGGTTTATTTGAAGAAATAGGTATTCCATGTCATACAACTGAATGGCGCCTTTTTATTGACTGCTCAACAAAAAGCCTAAACACTGTTTTACTACACAATGGGAACAAATTTCCATCTATTCCATTGGCACATTCCGTACACCTCAAAGAAAATTATGACAGTATTAAAAAGCTATTAACTGCCATCAAATATATGGAATACAAATGGGAAGTTATTGGTGACTTCAAGATGGTGTGTTTTTTGACTGGAATGCAAGGTGGTTATACTAAATTCTCCTGTTATCTTTGCCTGTGGGATAGTCGTAATGATGCTGCTCACTACCGCCAAAAACATTGGCCTGTACGTGCTGAGTACGAAGTTGGAAAATCCAATATTAAATGGGAAGCAATTGTCGATCCTAAATCTATATTAATGCCGCCATTGCATATTAAATTGGGTCTTATTAAACAATTCGTGAAGGCTCTAAATCATGAATCTGAAGCTTTCAAATATCTGAATAGTTTTTTTCCAAAGCTTTCAGAGGCGAAAATTAAAGCCGGAATCTTTATAGGCCCCCAAATAAAAAAAAATATGGGTTGCGATATTTTCCCAGAGCTACTTAACAATGAGGAGAAAAAAGCCTGGAACAGTTTTAAGGCAGTAGTTCATGGTTTTCTTGGAAACCATAGAGCTGAAAATTATGAAGAGCTCATCACTGACATGATTACAAATTTTTTCATCATTGGATGTAGAATGTCTCTAAAGATGCACATGTTACATTCTCATTTAGATAAATTTAAAAGTAATATGGGTGCTTTTTCGGAAGAACAAGGAGAACGCTTCCATCAAGATATAATGGAATTTGAGAGGCGTTACCAAGGCCAGTATACTGAAAGTATGATGGGCGACTATATTTGGGGGTTAATTAGAGAAACTTCTTTTGAACATGCCAGGAAAAGTAAATCTGTTCATTTTTAAATTAAATATTTAAAAAAGAACAGTTTTACTTTTCCATTAACTCCATTTTAAAACTCATATTGTAAGAATTATTCATAAATAAATGTTCTGTATGCTTTAATAAATTATCTCTATGACAATTTTTTACGTATTTTCATTAATGTGATTTTTTCAATTATTTACACATAAAATCAAATTCAAAGCATTTTTTTGTTCTTATTCTTATTTCTAGGTGCATTAGCAATAAAAATAAGGTATGTATATCCCGTGCGCAAAGATGCTGTAGACCGGTGTAATATAAAAATTTAATATGACTCATTCATATTTATAAATTAAAATATTTTTATTCTATTTTTATTTGTTATTCCTTTCCTTTCCTGATCCTTGCTGTTTTAAAACCGCTTTTCCGCAAATATTTCCTTTTTTCCCCGTTTTAAACTCGACTCTGGCAAGGCGAAGGCCGCAGATTGCCATTATGAAAAAAAAAAAAAAAACAAATGCCGTAAGTATATAATATGTTATTTTGTTTATATTAAAACAATCACGATGATACTATCTTTCTTATTTTGTACATATCAACGACTGAGATTTGTGCAAAACATGCTAAAATTGCATCGAAAAGTTCGCGGTGCTCAAAGTCGGTCCGACATCTTGAATCTGTACCAAATTTATTGGCTTTTGTTTCGACAACTTGTAAAGATTTCAATGAAAGTATCGTAATTTATTAGTTTTAAAGCCGTTGGGATATTTGGTTTATCAAAATACAACAGTTTTAATTGATATTCAGAGCATTTTTTTATAGTGTACGTGATAATTTACCGCCTGACACTATAGTGACCATGGACAGTTGGGGTTAGAAACGAAATAAGGTCCGTCTCACACTTCGATCGGAATGTTTTATTGGTGATTCAGAGTATATTATTTTTGTTGTCAATTTTTATTATTATTTTATTTAAAATTAATTTTGGTGGTGTATTAAAAAAAAAATTACGTGTGTTTTTTTTACTGTATTAATTTTGGGATGGTTTTTGTACAGTTTTGTGTTGTCTTTCATTTGGTTATGGTTTTCGATTTTTGTCTGTCTTTTTTTAGTGTCAAAAAAAATATTGAGTGAAAGAAAAATTTGGTATGGTTTTGTGAAGTTCTGTTCTGACAGTTATTTGGCTATTGTTTATTGAATTAATTCTATATATATATCTATTATAACAAATTATTTTGGTAAAAGATTATTTTATAGAATATTTAAAAATTAAATGAAATAAAATAAAATTAAATGAAATAAAATTAAATATATGTTTAAAAATTTGCAAGGATTGGTAATAATTTGGACATAAATAAAATAAAATAATATATATGTTTAAAAATTTGCAAGGATTGATAATAATTTGAATATACATAATAAGTACTAATAGTAAATACATGTCATTTAGTGGAAACAATGAAAAGTCTCTCCGCGGGCGTGGTGGGCGGGGCCGTGGCAGAGGACGTGGCAGAGGGCGCGGGGCTGCGTCGGTTCCTGTGGCATCGTAATATATATTTTATATATTTTTTACATATTTTTTATATCTTCTTAAGAAAGTGCTCTTCTAACTTAATATTATTAAAATTTCAGCACCAGCTCGAACACTACACCGAATGTCGCTGAAGAGTAAGTTATAGTTTCATTAAAAATATATATTTTTTAAATATCTGTGTGTTAACATGTCCTGCAGCCCAATTCCACTATCAAAATCGAACTTAACGTAAACTCAACCGGTGACGATAACCAACTAAACGTCACATTTCCTATTCCACTAAAGCGGTTCGGTTGTGGTTTAGCTCAACTTTATCGTTCGACCGAAGATTAGCCGATTCATATTCTACTAATGTTTTGACGTTTAGGTCGACCGAACCGCAACTGAAGAAGAACTTTACGAATCCACCAATAGATGACGATTATTTCAACCAATCATTGAACGTCTGTTAGTGGTGCTCCGATGTAATTTTAATAAATCGAATGTTGCAAGCATAGATTATAAAAAATATATCGAGTTTGTTATGAATCGATTCACCACGTTACGATTTACAATGTTAAAATAAAACCATTAATGAGAAGCAAGAAAGTAACCATATTAAACAACCGCTCATAATACCATAGATATGAATCAATCAATAATTATCGACAACACGACTTTAAATTTGAACCATAGCAGATTTGATGTGTAAACCTTTAATGAGCACTTTTCTGCCACCGTTTTACAGCTCTTACTAGATGGCGTTAAGGTCAGTTTAGGAACTTTTATTTTCACGTTGGCGGAAAACCATGGACAAAGAATAAAAGTGCGTAATTAAATATTGTAAAATGCGTTAATGACTCGACTTAGGTATTAATTAGGATACTATTTTTTTACCATTATTATGTCCTTTATGTACTAAAAGTTCTCATTAATATTGTTTTACTGTTTATTATTTACGTTGGCAAAAAGCAATAGCCCTCTGCTATAATTCTTGGATAAAGTTTTAAAAGTTAGTTCCTAAAATAACGCTAGTGCCATCTCTCGATGATATAAACATCTAATGACAAGAAAACTGCTCATTGATTTTACCGTCTGCCAAGTCAATAGGTAAGTTATTCTGTAAATAGCACGTAAGTATTTTTCAAAATAGATAACGGAATGTTTAGGGTATTTATTACTTGCCAGCTGTAAAGCTGTTTAGGATAACACAATAGCTAGCTAGATTGGCAACGTCACACAAGCGGTAAAGGTACGCAAACAAGAACAATAACTTTCAACCCCTTCCCTTTGTCTTTTTATCTACCTGGGATTGCCACGTGCGCCACGCTAGCTAAGAATACGTAGTGTACATGTTATACTTGTACCACAGAATACTATATTGCGTTAGGTAAAAGACTTAGGCTTCATTATACTGATTAAAAACCAACTAAAATAAGAAAAGAAAAATATTTACCTACAGTCAAGTTACTGACAAATACTTGATCATGAGGATCAAGTGAAATATTGCAAAGTTTAAATAATTTAAATACCTCAAGAGCCGTCGAAAACATTGATGTTTTATGATCGAATGTTTACAAAATATTTTTTAAATCTGCAACTTACAAGTATTTCTATAAAGCTCATTTTTTAGGGTCAATTAGGGTGTTATTTAAAATCTAAACCTGTTATTAATGAGAAATAATATTAAAAAAAAACAAATTGCACAAAATCAGCTAAAAAATAAATAAAACGACGCTAGCGACACCACAGGTTGCATTTCCAATCTTTATTAGGGTCCTAAACGCTCAAAGAGCTTTCCAATCTCTTAATACTCTTACTAATCTGTGCTTGCCTGTTTGTTTACGCTGCGTTTCGTCTTGCGTTCAGCTTAAGTTCGGTAGAATGAATAGTGGAATACTGTTTTGTGTCATATTTTTGAGCGTAACTCCAAACGAACTGCTACCTAAACTAAACTCAAACGATTCGTGTTGTAAATAGTGGAATTGACCCCCTGTTCTGATTTTAGGACTTTGGCCCACATTCGCCACCAGAAGTTGGTGGACAAAAAAAATGTAAACAAATTGGAGCCCTGTGTCAGGCAGGAGTTGATGGAACGGAAGCGAAAAGCTCAGCTCCATCGAGTGCTCCTGCCTGACGCACCTCCCCGTAAGAGGAACACAAGGTAAATAGTGATAGTCAAAATAGTGCTATTACATAATAATATCAAATATTTTTATTTAACATGTAACATTTTTGTTGCAGACGTCCATCGCCGGAGCGATATGCTCCGGTGTTTTTGCCGGATGCGGCTGCAGCATCACATGGTAAGATTTATAGTTCTTATTGGGCTCCAGGGATCAAAATAACTAACACTGAGTAAGATTTCTACAAAAAGGTTTATTCGAGTTATAAAACGCGGCGCGTTACACAAGATGAAGAGTAAGTGACATACCAGTATCCCTCTAGCGGCAAAAGCAGACAAGTTTTTTTTTTAAATTACTAATCCATGCAAAGGACATTGGTATTATAAAATTTACTACTTTAACACTCCCACTTAAATTTTATAATAAATACATTCTACTCTTTCAGATACATTCTAAAATACTTAAATAGTTTTATTACTATCCCATAAAACGACAAGTTAAAGATTCATGAAATTAACATAAGACTTGATCCCTATTGTGAACAAATTTACCAGTAGGTAAAGCCTTTGTTAAAAAATCTGCAAGTTGACATGAACTTTCCACATATTTAATATTAACAATACTTTGCTCTACTTTTTCTCTTATGAAATTATATCTAATATCTATGTGTTTTGTTCTTTTATGAAAAATAGGATTATGTATCAGCTTAATAGTACTCTGATTATCAATACATAAGGTGACCATCAATTGCGGCTCATCAATATCTATTAACAATTGTCTAAGCCACAAAATTTCTTTGGTAGCCTCGCTGGCAGCCATATATTCTGATTCTGTTGTAGATAACGCAACTGTATTTTGTTTCCTACTTGCCCAAGTTACAGGACCCCCAGGACAAGATTCATCATAAAAATGTAACCCGTATTAGATTTCCTAGAATCTACATCAGAAGCAAAATCAGAATCACAGAAACCAATCAGCTGACTATTACAGTTGTATGTAATACAAATATCTTTTGTTTTAATTAAATACCTTATTATTCTTTTAACTGAATTTACATGGTCTTTACCAGGGTTATTTAGATATCTACTAACTAAATTCAATGCATAGGAAATGTCAGGCCTAGATACAATCGATAAAAACATTAATACTCCCACTGCTTCTCTATAAGGAAAACTTGTTACATTTTCATTCAAGTTCTTTGTTAAAATAACATTATTATCAGCAGGGGTACTACAAGCGTTGGCATCAGACATGTTAAATTTATTTATAATGTAATCAATATATTGTTTTTGACTGACAGTTATTGAATTATTATTTCTTGTGATTTCCATACCTACAAAAACATTTGCAGTTAAAACTTTTCTTAAGATCATTTAATATATGAATTAAAGTATCTTTACTTTTAGATAATAACAAAGCATCATCAACATACAATATTAAAATTACTTTGTAGTTATCAAAATGACCAACAAAAATACAATTGTCTAAAGGACACACCTTAAAACCATATGTAGTTAAGAAAGAAGAAAACTTTTTGTTCCAACAACGAGAAGACTGCTTTAAACCATATAATGATTTTAATAACTTACATACTTGTCCTGGTTTGGCCTGCACTCCCTCAGGCACCTCCATATAGACATCCTCTAGTAACTCACCATAAAGGAAGGCTGTTTGCACATCAAACTGCTGGAACTCATACTGTTCCCGAGCTGCAAGAGATAATATGACTCTGATGGAGTCATATCTGGTTGTTGGTGAAAAAGTTTCCTTATAATCAACATCTTTTACTTGTGTGAATCCACGAGCACAAAGACGAGCTTTGTATCTGCTTATCTCACCATTGGGATTTCTTTTTAAACAAAACACCCATTTAGAAGTCACAGTTTTTTCATTATTGTTTCCATCTATCAGTTTCCAGGTGTTGTTTTCCTCAAGTGACTGCAATTCTTCTCTAATAGCCTTCTTCCAATGTTGAGATTTAATGGCTTCTTCATATGAAGTGGGTAGTTCAAATTCTGTAAAGTTGGCTTCCACATGTCTGGCTCGTCTTGGTCGAAGTGTTATGTTTCTTTCTTCATCGCTTGAAATGATTTGCGATGGTTGATATGTCGGATCATCATCCCTGTTAGTGCTTTCAAGACTGGAATCCGTACCACTTTGCTCATTTGTAGATGTACCTGGCAGGTCATCATCATGAATTTCATCAGAAAATGTTTGTTCTAAAGTAGTTAAATCTTCCCTTTCATTTTGATATTCATCAGTTAGGGAGATTGAAGTATCATTCTTTCTCAGAACAGGTACATTGTTTTCATTGAATCGCACATTTCTGCTCATTGTGATTTTCTCATTTTCAACATTAAACATTCTATAGTTTTCATTTTCATATCCCACTAAAATCATTTTCACACTCTTTTTATCTAGTTTCTTTCTCTTTTCATCTGGTATATGGACATAACCTTCTGAACCAAAAACTCTTATGTGCCCAAGGGCAGGCCTGCTGCCATTCCATAGTTCATAAGGGGATATATTTTTAGTTTGACCGGATGAGCTTCGATTTAATAAATAAACTGCACAATTCACAGCTTCAGCCCATAACTTGAGTGGTATATCGCGGGAATATAACATAGATCTTGCACTTTCCATGATTGTACGCATCTCTCTTTCAGCTCTTCCATTTTGTTCAGGTGTGTATGGTGCGGTACGCTCATGAACAATACCTTCACTTTCCAAATAAGCTTTAAAGTCATTGTTTATGTACTCACGGCCATTGTCTGTGTGCAAAACTCTAACACCATGTTCAAATTTATTCTTAACTATTGCATTGTACCTTTTAAAACAATCCAAGACATCACTTTTGTGCTTTATTACATATAAATGTCTATAACTTGTAGCACCATCCTTGAACAAAACAAAATATCTAGCTCCAGACACAGATTCATGTTCCAAAGGTCCACATACATCACTATAGGTCAGTTCTCCAGGTACTGTTTGTCCTCTGTGGGATTTGTGGAAAAGTAAGCGGCTCTGTTTGCCATACTGGCATGCTTCACAAATAAAATCAATGTTCTCTGGAAATGTTGCCGGAATTGCTCAATTTTTGCTCATATTTTGAATTTCTTTGACATTCAGATGTCCCAAACGTTCATGCCAAATTTTCAAACTTGATTCTGTTAGATTACAGTTTGTTTGCACTACAGTTTTAATATTTACTTCATATAGGTTATTTTCTTTCAATGTAGCACTCATGACAATAGTATTATTTTTCATTATTATGGCTTCATTATTTTGCTTGACAATCACATAACCTTTTCTTGTAGCCATGCCTTCTGAAAATAGATTTCTTCGTAAGTCTGGCACATACAGTACATTTTCTAAAATGCTTTGCTCCCACTGGCCGTTTACATACCTTTTAATCAGAATATTTCCATGTCCATGTACATTAAGTTCCTTTTTATTTCCCAATCTTACAATTCTATCGCTGTTATTCTGGTTATATTCTTGTAGTTCATTAAAGTATTCACGCCTATATGACATGTGGACGGATGCACCACTGTCAAGAATCCAACTATCAGTATCAACTTCTGTTTGCAAACATTGTTCCACGCTAAAAGCCAGCATCTTTTGCTCTTGGGGTTTGTTCCCAGATTTCTTTGGGGCTCGACATTCTCTTGCAAAATGTCCTCTCTTGTTGCAATTGTAGCATACAAATCGATGTTGACTTTGTTGGTTAGATCGGGATCCTTTTTTCTCAGTCATATTTTGAGGCTTACGAGTATTTCGTGTTGAAGTCTGTTCCGAAGCTACTAAAGCATTCTCAGCTTCTTCTTCATTTGTTAAGCTAGCTTCTTCATCTAGTAATCTTGCAGTTAGGTTATGAATAGTCTGTGATTTTGGGTCTAAGGACAACCACGCTTGACGCAGCGATCTATATTTACCTGGTAAAGTACTTAATATTTTGGTCATTATAGCCGTGTTACTTATCTCTTCGCCACTTTCTTTTAATTGTTTGGCCAAATTCTCGACTTTAGCGATGTGTTGAGCTATACTATCAGCAGGTGACATTTTGTATTGGTAGAATTTTTCATGTACCATCATTTTATTCAATTCAGATTTAGCCTCATAGATGCTTTCTAATTTAATCATGACTTCCTTGGCCGTTTCGCAGTTTTCTATCAATGAAATTTGACCCAAATCCATCGAAGATGTAAATATGAACATAGCCATGCCGTCGTTCCTTTCCCATTGTGGTAGTGATGCATCACCCGCTGCTGGTTTTACAGTGTCTATTTTCAAACCTTTCGCTTTCAGGGCACAATTAACTTGGAACTTCCACTGTCTGAAGTCTTTGCCGCTGATTTATCAATCCTCATTGAATTCGAAACTTCCATGGTGACGTTTTTGTGAGGTTATGAACACGTTTAGCGGTTTTGATTTTACTACGAAATACTGCTCTTTACTGCACGAATGAAGGTGCCTGGGCCCATAACCTATTGGGCTCCAGGGATCAAAATAACTAACACTGAGTAAGATTTCTACAAAAAGGTTTATTCGAGTTATAAAACGCGGAGCGTTACACAAGATGAAGAGTAAGTGACATACCAGTATCCCTCTAGCGGCAAAAGCAGACAAGTTTTTTTTTAAATTACTAATCCATGCAAAGGACATTGGTATTATAAAATTTACTACTTTAACAGTTCTAATAAATTTTAAAGAATATTGTCATAGCGTACAAATTAAATTTTTCCTGCGAGCCCGCTGGCTCGGCGCTCGCAGCCGGGGTCAATTCTATGGTAAAAAAGAGTAGTATTTAAACATCATATCAGACATAGGTAACTTTGATGATGATAGTACGTTGTACGAGCGAGCGCCGAGCCAGCGGGCACCGCACCCGAAGCGGCGATTGGAGCATTGGATGGTAAGATTTGTATTTCAAATAAATCTTCATACTTTCATTATGGTAAATAATATTTTCATAGGTTAACATCACATTCTTATTGTTGTAGACTGTCCATCAGTTACAATCTCCATACCGGATGCGGTGCCCGAAGCAGCTGGTGAGGTGATCATTGGTAAGAAAAGATTGTTCCTAAAATCTGCAAAATATAATTTATCTTACCAATTAAACATTTGGAGTTGAATTGAGCATAACGACGTTTTTTACAGAATTCATCGAAGAAAAGAGCGAGGACGGGGGGGCTTCCTCAACTCAAACGTGCAGGGCGCCTGGCATTGGTAAATATATTATATACTATATATATATCTATATTTATTACACCTTTTATTAACACGTTCCGGGACACTACTCCAGACACAATAGATGTTTTATTGTTTTCACGCCTGTAGGCGGGCACTGTCCCGGAACATGTTAATGTCATTTTTCTTTTTTCAGCTGTGACTGACATGAACTTCGAGACCACTTTGGACAACTGGATGCAGTACTTAGGTACTGTTGACAGTGACGACGACGACGACGACCTTACAGGCGAGGACATAGACGGATGACTTTGCGTGGACACATGACAGACAGACGTTCACCGGAAGTCGTGAGACTTTTACCGGAACACCAGGACCGACTTTTCCGGTGAGTGACTCAATTGTTGACGTGTTCTATCGCATGTTTGACTCGGACTTTATTGACTTACTAGTAACAGAGACAAACCGGTACGCTGAGCAGACTTTGGCACGACATGATCCGACAAAAAAACAGGCTAGACAGTTACGTTGGACGCCGACAGACCGAGACGAAATGATCTCATTTTTGACGGTGTTGATCCCGCAGGGATTGTACCCCAAAGTGAGGGAGGAGGCCTACTTCTCATTTGATGGGTTTGGCACCACCCCTTACTTTTGAACAATCATGTCCTACAACAGGTTTAACCTGTTGAAAATGATGATGCATTTCGTCGATAACGAGACTTGTACGGGCATGACGAAACTGTACAAAATACGACCAATCATCGACCACTTTAACAGACAGTTTTCCAGCCTATACATGCCGGGCCAGAATATCTGTATTGATGAGTCGCTTTTAAAGTGGCATGGGCGTCTGGGCTTTGCCCAAAAAATCGCCACCAAGGCTGCCCAAGTCGGCGTCAAGACGTCATATCAATGTGAACAGTAGCCATCACGACAGAGAGCATCACAACACAACACGTCAGATAAATATAAATGCGGCTTTAGTCACATCTCTGACATATTTACTGACTGGTCTGGCCTAAATGCTTGGCCATACCAACAATTCGTTGATACGAACCTGTCGCATAAAAAGAGAGAACGCACAAAACCTGCAAAAAGTTATTAAAAGTACCCTGTGATTACACATACAAATAAGCCCATTAAAATAGTTTTTATATATTACGTACCATATGTTCTAAGCTGACTCTTTTGCTGGATCTTAAGGAGGTTTTATTTCGAAGCTTATTACATAAATAATGAAAGGCTGCTTTATTGAGGCGATATCTATTTATAAACTCTCTTTCATTTATAGTTACGGGCTTCAATACTTTCCTCAGTAAAGTTCTCTGTTGAATTTCTCTGTGTAGACAACACAAAAATTATATTATTTATTTTTTTGTAGATTGCTTGGGTAAAAAAGGTGATTCTTTTGTAAGTACATATCAAGAAATTCCATAAATTTAACACAAATTGACCTACCTTCTGATTTCGTCTTCTTCTTCTCTAAGAATGTTTACTAAACACCAGCGGAAGCAATAACTACGTAAAGGGTGATTGCTTAATAACATAGACATAATTTCCAGTCACTAAAACGTCCTATTTTCACTAAAATAATAATTGTATGCTCCTCAACAAGTGTAACGAGAGTTCTCTCACAGAAAAATACTCGGTGAGTGCTAATACGACAGCTAGCTGTCGAATAAAACGATACGATCTGTCAAAAGTGAGTTCGTGCTGCCGATTCCCATACTTTAGCTTTTGTTAACTATACTATTACGATTACGATAACGAGACTAAAAAGTTCGTGTTGTTGATTTTTAGATCCTTAAACGACCGTAGTGGCGCTGCTCGGGTGTTCATACAAAATGAAACGATTACGATTACCATAACGATAACGATAGTTGTTCGTGCTTGAGCCACTGTTTTCATGTATTCGTGTCGTTATTCTTTCTTATCATGTTAAATGTTTGGAGAACGGTAAATTTACTGTCTTTTTGTGCAAAAACTTGAGTTTTCCTTTCTCGCTGTACTACATTATACCTCACCATGACATAATAATAATAATAATAATAAATCATTTATTGTAAGAAACAAAAACTGTGTACAATATCAGTGGCTGATGCCTCCTTTTAAGCTTGCTGAAGCCTGTGACAGGAAGCACCGCTCTTCAGTAACACTTTCGTACATATGAATATCCTAAGAACAGGTCATTTAAGACTTACAAAATCAAAATTAAATTAATTTAAACAATTTTTTCCCAAAGTTTTACAGTTCTAGAAGTGCCTCTATTTCATTGTAGTTTTTAACTTGTAACCAGTTACTTAAAGTTTTCTTACATTCATGAAACGGTTTACTATACAAATCCAATTCCCTATTGATTAGCTTGTACAGATGTGCTGAACGTTTGCTGTACTGCCGACTAGCAAATGTAGTGTTAGTTTGTGGTAATTGAATAAAAATATCTTTCCTTCTTTTGTTTTTAACATTAGCATCATATGGCATACTTTTATGTTTCTTCAGGACTGTATACAATATATATAATTTCCGTATAGAGAATAGTTTAGTCATACAGTAAAGACTTTCAGTAGCAAATCTCACTCTTTTAAAATACATTGTCTTTAATAGGTTTCGTTGAGCACGTTCTACGTGTAAGAAACGAGTTTTAGCAGCACCTCCCCAAACAGGTATACAATACACCATAATAGATTGTGCCAAAGCCACGTATACCTCTTTTAAAATGTTTCTAGACGGTTCCTGTGCACCAACCGCTGCTCTTGGCAGCACGTGTCTCAAAGTCTTAAAGATCCAAGTTAGCTTTCGAATTCTTTGTATTACATGTTCTATGTGTGCGTACCAAGAGAGCCGCTGGTCCACAACAACTCCCAGATATTTGGTTTCAGTGACCTTCTGGATACTAGGGCAGCTGCAGTTTCTATAGCCTGTCATGCCGTTACATCTATGTATCTTTATGCTAAAATCACCACTGGGCTGCGAGTTATCATAGATACCAAAGCACATATAATTGGTTTTATTTGTGTTAAGGGTTAAAATATTATTTTTTAGCCATTTGTCAACCTGTTCCAATGCTAGTTCAGCCCTACTTCTGACGGAATCCCAGTCGTTACCATTAATAACAATTGCGGTATCATCAGCATATGAGAAAACTTGGGCATTTGGTATACGCATGTCACACAGGTCATTAATATATAACAAGAACAACGTTGGCCCAAGTACACTCCCTTGAGGAACCCCGAATGATACCTCTTTCCAATCGCTGATATAGTTTCCGAGTTTTACTTTTTGTTTTCTTTCGGATGACATCTACAACCACTATTGTAAATTTAATGTTATTCCTCACAGTCGAAATGAAAAATAGTATGTTTAACTCGGGTGAAAGCACCATTTCACTCTCGAATTATTGGTTTCTCCCCTTGTATAACAATCTAATATTTATCCGACACAGTTTAGCGGGAAAATGTGTCCGAATTATCAAAGCGTCAAGTACTAAACGTCACGTCCCTGTGACGTTCGACCACGTTGACGTCACCAGGGCCCTGTTTAATAAACATTACAAATTGTAAATTGTAATTGTATCTACAATTCTACAAGTTTCTGTTTAATAAAGAATACAACTTACCCATGGTGGAAAATCTACAAAATTGTAGAATTGTACCTACAATTTTACAAGTTTTTGTTCAATAAAAATTTTCTCTCTACAGGTGACAATTTACATATTTGTAGAGAAAACTGTTTTATTGAACGCATAATTTATTGTAGTAACAAGTTTTCATTTTTAGTAAATTGTATTACAATTCCGACAGGTAGACTCACCTTGTGTCAAAACTAGAGTTGTAAGTCCTAGGTAGCCTACCGAAGTATGCAGTAGCATACCGGTAGACTACGGTAGACTTCGGATTCCTACCATAGGATGCGGTAGCTTTCGTAGATTTCATTTAATTGTATTACGAATTAATTCTTGTTAGAAATAAATGTTCTTTAATCTGAATTTGAAACCAATCATGGTATTTTTACTAAAACACAGATTATTATTATTTTTTAGTATAAACTTTTATTTTATTATTCTATTCACATGTGATAAAACAACGATTAATAAAATAAAATTTAAAATTAAGGTTTTTAGTTAAATAATTTGTTTCATTTTAAAACATAAAATAAAAAATAATTATTTTTGATACAAAAAGTCACCGCAAAAAAGTTATACAGGAAGTAAAACAGGATTTTCTTTCAACTTAAAACGATTGCTAACTTGGTATGTCACATTATTTGGTACTTTTCCGAATGTGCTCTAGTTACTTTCACAAGCTGCGGACGAAGCTGGTATGCATAGAATACTACTAGCAACTGGAGGCAAAACTAAAAAACCGTGCTTTAACCATGATTTATTGCAATATCTGAAAGCTACCTAGTATGCCGTAGTATTCCGTATCCTACCGGTAGGCTACCGTGCATTTTGGTAGGCTACGGTAGACTTACAACGCTAGTTAAAACTTAAATTTTGCTGGCCAAACAACATAACATTATAATATGCTTGTGCTTCAATGTATTTCTCATTTAAGTGAATTTTTGTAAATTCTTATGAGAAAAATTTATTCAAATTTTCATTACTTGTTAGGTTGAGGCACAAAATTCGGAACTAATAGTGGAAGTAGTGGCAAGTTTTTCGTAAACGAATAAACTTTATTGTGTCAGATTTTACAACGAAAAATTTCGGGTCAGCAAAATAACCGTCGAATATTTGGTAGGTAACAAAATGGCCTCTGTTTTTTGGGATTGTGATGGTATTTTGTTAATTGATTACCTTCCTTAAAATACTTCAATGAACGAAGACTACTATGCCGTATAGTTGACAAAGTTGCGTTTAGTTATTGTTAAGAAACGAAGAGGCAAACTAGCGATAGGAGTCTTGTTCTTGCAGGACAACGCACCCGTCCACACTGCGCGAGTTGCAAAGCGTGCCTTCGCCGAGACAGGGTCCGAAGAAATTAACCACCCACCATATTCAGACCTTGACCCTGGAATTGTGTAAAACAATCGTATTCATTTGACAGTTCAAAACGTACGATATGATCTGTCAAACGGCAAAGAACAAAATGTTTGACAGATCATATCGTAGGTTTTGAACTGTCAAATGAATACCATTGCTTTACACAATTACCCCTCTGGCTCTGGCTCCTAGCGATTATTTTCTCTTTTGAAATTTGAAAAACTTCGGAGACGTAAATTCTCCAGTGACGAAGAAATTAAGACGGCCGTAAATGAACATTTCGAAGACAAAAACGGCGAATATTTTTTTTACCATGTTAAAAGCCTTTACAATAAATGTGAGAAGTGTATTGAAGTAGAGGGAGACTATATTGAAAAAGATTTTTTTTATTCATTTTTATCAGCAATTTTAATACGTTAGACTCAAAACTTTTCAGCTGCCCCTCGTAAATAAATAAAGAAAGTTTTCGAGAAAAATTAAGAAACCTAATCAATCTATAAACTTTGTTTTTTATCATATAAAAGGGCTTGAATAAAACACTTTTTGTACTTATATTTTTTTATCTCGGGTTTAGCTAGAAAATGTGTCAGAAAATATGAGCTAACGACATTTTGTTTTTTTTTTGTGATGAAACCGTGCATCCGATAGAAAAAAAAATATACGTACAAAAAGTGTTTATTTTAAGCTCCTTTATGTAATAAAAAACAAAGTTTTAAGTTTCATATTTTTTATGAAAATGTTTCTAAGTTCCAAGCACATGGCACACCCTTAGCTAGACTCTAACCTGGGAGCGGGAGGGGGAGGGAAAAGAGGCTCATATTATTGCTTTTTCCATCTAATAGTATCTGTTTTATTCTTATAGACTTGCCAGATTGAGATCGGTCAAGGCGTCGGACCGATCACGGTCAGCAACGCCGAACCGCCCATGCGCCTCATTCAGGCCCTCCGCCGCCAGGCGGGCTCTGATTAAAGGCTTCTCATAAGAGGGTCCAAAGAAGAAGCCCCGAGAGGTCGAGGCACCACCGCCTAAACGGCAGTAAGTATTTATATTACATTCAATTAATGGGTCTCTGCGATTTCGTCAAATACTAAATAAATTTTTATTTTGCCCTTATTTCACCCTCCTTGCATGAAAAAAACTTATCTTTTGCGCGTATTTCTTTATTTCTTAGATGTTTATACATTTTGTTTTTTGTTTCAGAGCCCTTGTCGTCAACCAGACTCCTGGTGGATCATTGACGGTTGCGAACTCGGTCTCAGCGGCAAAGACCCCGGGTGGTTCTGTTCGCCTCCATAAGCCGGATCGTTTTTTTTCTTAGTTTTTGTTTATTTTTGTACAGTTTTTCACATATGTTGTATAGTTTTATTTTTATTTGATTTTTATTACTTTTTTTATTCCACTTTTTCATTATAAATAAAATTACTAGTAACTTACTTTTTTGTTTCTTTTACCTTGTGTTTACAATATATTTACTATGACGCTAGCCACTGAAGCAAGTAAACGAGCGAATACTTGCGCGGATGGCATGAAAATATTGTTATAAACGAAGATTTTCTCTTAGAAATTAAAAAAATATTATTAAATGATGTCATCCATCATTGTACCGGTATCATTGTTACTTTTTTTAATTTACATTGTTAAACATGCAAATCAAATGTAACTACCTTTTGGTAGTCAATGCAAATAATACGTACATCGAAAGAAAAGATACATGGAGGATATACGGAGGGACAAAAATGGCTGGTATATCCTTCTGGAGAACATGTCAAAACATTTTATGAAGACCAAGACATAATAACGGCAATATTAAAAAAGGAAAATGTGTAAAAAAATTAAGAAGGAAATATAGGAAATTATAATTATTTACAGTTTGTGCAGATCCATCAACAGAATTTTAACTGGAAAGACCAAATATGAAGGCGATGATGAGACGAAAATGTTTGCTCAAAACTAATACTTCAGACATAGCAATTATAAAAATAAAAAGTAATAAAGGTGATTTTAATAACAAATTTTAAATGCATTTAATTTCACCCGCCTACTCCGATGTCGTGTACCAATTTTAAATTATTGAAAATGAACTGTAGCAATAGTAAGGGTAGTAGTAAGGTATTAAAAATAAATTAAGTGATAAATATACCGATAAAATATTTGTGGACGAAGTAATGGAGCCATATATAAATACGGCGTTGCGTAACAGTCTCCCCTAACATAATCAAATATATGTCTCGAATTGCACCTTTACTGATACTGAACGAAAAATACTTCAACTAGAAGCGGAAGGTCGTTTCGACCACATTAAACAAAAAAAATCTCAAGTTCTACCACCTCCTATTAACCACGCATAATTAACCAACAACACTACACACTTAGGCCAAATTTCCAACAACCGGATCCGAACACCACCCAACTGAGACAATCACAACAACATCCGGTGCAAAAATCATCAAACGCAAACATACCACGGCAAATACAAACAACGCCGTATCACGCACGACATCCGTGGAATGGCAATCCAAACAATATATGTATGTATGTATGTATTAGCGGGCTCAGCTAACGATAAGTATGCCGCACTAGCTTTTAGCTTTTTCTATACCCACAAGGCACCCTCTGCAAATCAGTGTCGTGGCATGCGGATCTTGCTGCCACGATTAATGCTGAGAGGGTGCCTTTTCGGCTCATTCTTGATGTAAATGTAAATAAGTGTGTGTCTGTTTATTGTATTTGTGTTTACGAGTCAGTGTATTGTATATGTGTTTGTGAGTCGAATAAATGTATTTTCTTTCTTTCTTTCACTAGCCAATAACTACTGCTTCGTACCGGTGGCAGTGAAAACCACCGGCTGTTGGGGCAAAGATGCTAGGAGGTATATTGCTGAACTGGGCCGCCGTCTCGGGGAAAGTGGTCAAGACCCCCGCTCTGGGTCGTTTCTGGCCCAAAGGTTGACCATCGCAATTCAGCGCGGAAACGCGGCGAGTGTGATGGGCACCTTTGTACCAGGGGCGACACGGGGCGGGTTGTTTGAGTGACCCATCCCTTTTTCTATTTATTTTTTATTTATTTATTGTAAATATGTTACAATTTTCGTAAATAATTAAGAGTGACTGTATATTAACTTTAAGACTATTGTACCCCGTTATCTGCCAATAAATATTTGAAAAATTTCTCTAAAAAACAATGTATTGAGTAAGCCTAAACAGCCCTATTTTCAAACGCAGCCGTATGGACAACAAAGGCCAGTTTATCAGTGGACGATGTGTCGATGCGAAAAGTATCACGTTTAAAGCCCAACCAAGTAAACATCGGTAAGGGATTTGTGGCAGAGGAAGTGTTCTACCATCCGGAAGAACAGGAGTCAGACCCGGAATTCAGTAAAAGATTTACTGAGTACCCTATTTTCTATCCCGGGGAACAAGACCTATCTTATTACCCAGAGCAGCTCCAAACAACTTCCTTGAACTCCCAGTCAATTTTATTTTTATTTTCCCGAAGAGCCTCAAATAGACAGAGGATCATAGTATACAATCTCATATCAATCTTCACTTTGAAACAAATAAACGTAAATTTAACACGTTCCGGGACAGTGCCCGCCTACAGGCGTGAAAACAATAAAACATCTATTGTGTCTGGAGTAGTGTCCCGGAACGTGTTAAAAACATAATTGACACGGGAAGCTAACGTTCTTTTATAACCAATAATTCGGCCAGACACATAACGGCCTAATTGTAACCCCATTTTGGTGTAAATATTTTAGCGATGATAAAGGACCCCTGAAATTTTATGTCTATGATTTTAGCGAAAAATATGCCATTTTAATTGGCACTGAAATGATGGATCAAATAGAAGCTAAAATTGACCTTAAATAAAGGAAGCTTACCGTACTAGAACGGAAAATACTAATTTTATATGTGGCTGAAGATGACACACTTAACATAGAAGACTTGTGTCACTAGCAGCGCGACGACAACTGTTCGACACAAAATAGTTTTAACCTCTGACGAACCCATTTACCAACGTCCTTTTAGATTGCCTCAGATACAGCAAGAAGAAGTGAACAGGCAAATTGAAAAAATATTGCAAGAAAACATAATTAGACCATCGGACTCTCCGTGGGCATCGCCCGTCCACCTTGTTCCAAAGAAAATAGACCAATTCGCCATTTTGGTTTACCAATTTTGGTTAACTAAAATGGCGAATGGTAACTGACTACCGTCGTTTTAACAAAGTCACCAAGTCGGATAAATTCCTACTGCCAAATATAGAGAAACTATTCTCTAAGTTACAAGGAAATAATTATTTCACCACGTTGGATCTGACATCAGGTTATCATCAAATCAAAATGAAACCCAACTCAATCGAAAGTTCTGCGATACAACTTATTAATTAGACTGATTACAATGGTTTGCAAGTAACCTAACAGACGAATGAATAGTGAATTGTCTTAGTGGCGAATCACAGCGTATATATACGAGTAGTTCTTCTTAGGTTTGTTGTTGCATTCGGTGGGAATGTTATGTGGAGCAGGCATGCAGGAACGGATGTTTTCTAATGCTTGTCTTGTTTATCCGGCGGAGATACCATCGGCAATTCGAATTGTTTGTGGATTCTCGAGTGTACGTCTGAGTGCCGTTCATTGTTTGAAGTCCACTGTGTGATCAGGACTGGTGCCAGGTATTTTCTACCTCGTGTGTTCATAAGTTTTGAGACAAACTTTGTAGTTAAAAAAATAAATTAAATATTACTGGCTGCTATTTAATTCTTTTTCCAATTATGAATTTGGAATGTTTACTTTTAATACCTTTGACTTTCAAATTTATTTCTGTCAATTTTATCGTGATGGAGGGGACTAAAGAATTGCGTGCGACCGTGATATCGCTATTTAAGGCGGGAAAAAAACCAATGGAGATTTTCCGTGAGGTGAAAACTTTTGGCGTAAGCCGTAACTTCGTGTATTACACTATCAAACGATACAATGAGACAAGTTCCTTGCAAGATCGCAAAAGGAGTGGTCGGCCACGCTCTGTAAGGACGCCTGCGAACATCAAAATCATTCGAGAGCGACTTCACCGAAATCCATGTCGCACTCAGAAAAAAATTGCTCTGCAGACTTATATTTCGCGCGTTTCAGTCAACAGAATACTGTAATATGATCTTGAGGTAAAGGCGTATAGCCGTAGAAAAGTACACTTTTTAAACGATCGGCTTCGTAAATTGCGACGCGAACGTTGCCCATTACTGCTTAGGAGACACGATGCGAGGAAGATACTGTTCACCGATGAGAATTTTTTTTAATGTCGAAGAAAAGTTAAACCGACAAAACAATAAAGTCTATGCCAAAAGTAGCAAGGGATGTCCCAGCTTCAGCACGGAATGACTCGCGTACTTATCATCCGGCAAGTGTGATGGTATGGTGGGGAGTTTCGTATGAAGGTGTCACTCCGCTCCATTTCTGTCAACAAGGCGTCAAGGTGAAAGCCAAGAATTATCAAAATGACATCTTAGAGCCTGTTGTGAAACCCCTATCTCATACTTTATTTTACAACAAATTTTGGGTTTTCCAGCAAGACTCAGCACCATCCCATAAAACAAAAACCACCCAAGCTTGGTTGAGAGAAAATGTGCCGGCTTCATCGCGGCGAACGAATGGCCCTCCTCCAGCCCCGACCTCAACCCGCTGGATTATTCTCTATGGACTGAGTTAGAGCTCAGGGCCTGCCAGAAGTCCCACCCAAACTTGGAGTCACTGAAGCGAGCTCTTGTTCGAGAAGCAAAGCGAATCCCGCTAGAAAAGATTCGTGCCGCCATTGATGATTGGCCAAATCGTCTAAGGGCCTGTATTAAAAACAAGGGTGGACATTTTGAATAAAAGATATATTTTATTGTTGATTATTATCTACTTAGTGTTCACTGTAAATTTTAGAAATATAAGTTAATTATTTAAAATGTTATGCCTCTTTTTTTTCGTCTCAAAACTTATGAACACACGAGGTATAATGTAACACTTTGGGTCGGTTGGCCCACACAAAAATTACAGGTATTGTCTATGAAGAAACATTATTGTGGCTTAAAAACAATGTCCATCCATGGAAATCTTTTGAAGAAAAGTGGGTAGAAACTGCGGATCAACGCCTTAACCACATCCAATGTAGAAAAGGTGAAATAGCAGATTACTTCAAGGATTTCCCAGCCCTGAAACCATCACAAGGCTATACCTTGGTAAGCATAAACGGCAGCCTTGTTTTCTTTTTCTACATATTCCGTGTGGCTTTTGTATATAAACCTACCGGCGCCGGCGCCGGCGTCGGTGTCGGTGCCGGGGTAACAAAAATGTATGAAAATGTATGGCTCACTTTCTCACTTACCGGCGCGGCGCCGACGCCGGCCCGGCGTAGAGTCCAGCCGGTGCCGGCGCCGTCGCCGGGGTAGCAAGTTTTCCACTCGGTTCCGGCCCGGCAAAGCTGCATGTATACTGTATATGAATTGTAGCAATGTGCGTGGTGAGTGCGCGGGGCGGGTAGGAGAGCGGAGCGGAGGGTGATACTCGTATTTCGTTTGTGGTTCGCTTTCAAAGGCGTGCGTGTCATGGCGTTTAAATACGACATCATGACTCTTTTCGAGTTTTTCGAGGCCCGGTCATGTCTCTGGGACAAAACTAATGAAGCAAATAAAAATAAAGTTTTACGAGAGAAATGCTGGCAGGAAGTTTTTTTGTTTCTCGAAACAGGATATGAAGAAATATCGAAGGATACTAAGAAAAAGACAGGTAAATTAAGTTATGGTTTTTATTAAGTCACAGTTGTGATAATTCCAATATAATAACTATCTCCGGACTGTTTCACTATGTGTTCCGTGGAGACAAGAGCGCCACCCACTCTTCAACGCACTTTTTATTTGACGAAAATTATAGGGTTTTGACTTGCTGGAAAAATACTTAAATAAAAATCGTAGTAATCCAAAGTCAAATTTGGAAAAAGAACGGTTTTTTATTTATATTTTTAAAAAAACAAACAGTCCAATTAACGACATGTTAAATATTAACAGTAAAATTAACAAAATGTTAAATATTTACTCTTTGTTGCGTCCGGTCAATTTTTCCCGCGCGGCTTAACGGTGATTACTTCCTAACGTTCCTCCAAACTGAGTTCGAAAACGACATTGATGACATCCGGTATAATAAAAACCGATTACTTCGACCAGCAATCAGACATCCAATCCAGCACGACACGGTGCCCCGGTACATTTCGCTCGTGATGTATGAGCGCACCTATCTACTCGGTTCCCAGGAGGGTGGATCGGCCGCGCGGGAATTGTAGCTTGGCCGGCTCGTTCCCCCGACCTTAAGACTCTGTTTTTTTTTTGTGGGGTTCAGGGTTTATTTTACAGACTGCCATACAGTGGTTGAAATGAAAACTTGTGTGCGTCTGTGTTTGCTACCATAACGCCCACAATGCACTTTGGTACCGTAGTAGGTCATAGGGCTTCAATTACGATGTTTTAATTATGCCATGATACTACGTCGCTTGGGTCACTATAAGTGACACTACATAATGATATAAAAGGAACTGCAATTAGTCAGTTGTTACATATGTTTTTTTGCATCGGAAGTAAACGCATCGCACACGCCTGCTCATTAGCGTTATCGCCAAGCGGTTATCAGTGAAAACGTGACTCGTGTTTTTCCAAGAATCTATTGTTTTTGATTTATTTTTGTGATGGATATTACAGTTTAAGGGATGTATAATTTATTTTATAATTTTTTTAGTGTCGTTTGAGTATATATTTTTTTGTAGCCCTGCTACGACAAAGCATAAAAGTTGTCATTTTAATTGTAATTTTTATTTTTATCGAAACTTTTATCTACTTTCGCATATACTTGCACACATAATTTTGATGTCAAAATGTGCGTCAATATGTCTACTTTATAAATAATAAGAATTTAGCTGCGATCATTTGCGACTGGGGGTAGTAGCCCACTCGTAGTAAAATGCTACGAGCATGCTACGAGATATCTATTAATCTAAATTGCACTTGTAAAAAGACAACTGTGAATCTGTGACAGACGAGGAATTGAACCCCGTGTCTTACGCAATCCGGGCGTATGCCTATACCACTCGGCCACCAACTGTTAATGTGACAGGACATAACAGGATGTAACAGGACTGTTAATGTGACGGTGGCCGAGTGGTATAGGCATACGCCCGGATTGCGTAAGACACGGGGTTCAATTCCTCGTCTGTCACAGGTTCACAATTGTCTTTTTACAAGTGCAATTTATATTATTAAGTTTGTATGGTGACAAAACACTATAAAAACAAAAATAAACTATCTATTAATCTTGAAATTTAAACTACCCTATATTTTTTTTTGTTTCAGGTACAAATATCAAGTGTTCTATTACAAGAATATATTTACTAGACACTTGGCTATCTATAAAGGATAGTTATAGTAATTCTGACAGATCTCGTCAAGTGTGCCAAACTCTGTTACAATCACTACCAGATGTTGAAAATATGAATACTAACGACTTGCAAAACAGGATTTCCAATCTTTGTGTAAGATTTGCGAAATACTGGAAGCAAGTCCAGCGATCGTATTCTAGAATTGTCACAAAATACAGCGAATGGCTGAACGAAAGTGAAATTTTCACAATGTCAACTGCGGCCGCCCACAACACTCAACAGCTTGCGGCTCCAGATCTTCCTTCCACGAGCGGCTTGCAGTACAGAAAGGACTTTAAGGACTGCAGCAAGAGATCAAAACGACGCAGGTTAGCCGAGTTAACTAAGGTAGATGAGTCCGCGATAAATTCTTTACTAAGTGATTCTAATCAGTCTAACACCTCCTTTAGCTTTGTGGAATTCAAGACTGAACAAGAACAAGACTAAATTTACTAAACACCAATATTTATTATTAAGAGAGTTCATGAATGCAATGTTTCCAAATGCACTGCCATCATATCAAAAAAAGTGTTAAAGTTAAAGTGTTAGAGGCCAAGAAGCGGTGTTACCCATCACAGGAATGTATCACGGAATCATCTGCCGAAATAGAGTTACAATCTTTGTTAGATCATACTAACTGGGTTAGAAAAAACACTCATTAATAGATGTCATCATATACTACAGTGCTTTTCATCGGGTTTCAAAATGAATAGCCTCGCGTTTAAAGAATATGCTTTGGATACCGCGCGCATGCTTGTGGCGGCATATCCAAATCCATGCCATGGTACAACTTGCTTTCTTCTGTTCATAAAGTGCTAATTCATGGGTCAGAAGAAATTGAACATTCATTATTGTATATCGGTGAGCTCTCGGAAGAGGCCGCTGAATCCTGTAATAAACTCATTAAGCAATTTAGACGTGATAACACGAGGAAAATGTCTCGAGTTGTCACGAACACCGATCTCATGCACAGACTTCTTCTTAATTCCGATCCGTATATGTTTAAGAAAACTTCCACGAAAGAAGGAATCTGTGCTATCAGCAGAGGTATTAAATTTAAAAATTATTGAAAAATAGGTAGTCATATTTTGTAGTTATAAACTTTAACTGTAAATAAGACAATAATAAGTAGTAATTAAAGAAATCTTTGTTAAAAATATATCAAATCATTATTAATGTAGTTTTTGTGTCATTTTACTGTCACAGGCATGTATGACTCATACCTGTCACTCATCACGAGTGACAGGGATGGCTGTAATCATTGGATCGGGTTTTGTGTCCCGAGTAAGGCCACAGTAATGTCATCAGAACTCAGAGCGTGTGCAAAATTTCGTCCTTATCGAAGACCGGGAAGTGGGTCTAATTTAGATTCCAAGATTTTCTTACATACATAGTGAGTTACAAGAGAAGCTAATAAAAGCGTGTTAACAATCGACTATTCCCAACTTAATCCGATATTACACTTGGACTAAATCATATCATGGTTATTAATTAACATGGAGTAACTTTGAACTAACAATAAATTCCTATAACCGAGATTTACGCGAATAGCATTCGCAACCAGTCAGTTTAAAAGTAAAAAGAGTGAGTTACTGAATGAATGGAAAACGAATCTGAGGCTGGTCCGTCAAATTGACATTTATTTGATTTGTACGTTCGTTGATGCTATAATTTCTTGTGTTTAAGGCCGTCTTATTCCGTCAAATTATCTCATAAGCCCCGCCCCCTTGTTAAAAGTGCGGGGCGCTTCCCCCACCAGCACCCCCGCACAAAACTTTTTCTGTCAACTTTGTCTTACAAATCTCGTGTATAATTAAGCCATCTAGTGTTTATTTAAGGATCAAAATTTTCTTGAATAAGATACTTCATGCGCTTTTGTAAGTAACATACCCACGCCATCTAGCAGAACCCCTAAGAACTTTTACAAAATGGTTTCTTTAGTACACCATACATGCTTTTTAGTCTAAACGTTTATCGAAAGAACAAGGAACGCAAAGAGTGGCATTTCATTCTCACACGACTGGTCAGCACTTTATGCCAGCAACCTGTAACCATTATAAAAACAAGAAAGAATATCCAATAACATTTATTATATTCTTTATTGCACTTATAAGATGTACAGAAAATAGGTACAAGAAGTCACAATGTGAACAAAGGTGGGCTTATCCCTAAAAGAGACCTCTTCCAGCCAACCCATAGGTGTAGGAAATGTAATGTAATAACATTTAGGTTGTTTTTATTAAGATCCTTTTTGTCGACACAGTTATAGTCTCACTACTATCTTCCATCAGTCTTCCAATTGATGATGACTGAAGACCATTACAGATATGGCACTTCAAATTTAGGGTTCCGTACAAACCAGTAGGTATATAAGTCAAAGTTCACCCATCACGAGAATTTTGTCATGGTTTTTTTTTACACACTGAAATTCATAACATTTCAAATCATCATCATCATTCTCTTGCCCTGTTCCCAGTTTATCTAGGGTCTGCGCAGTATGTTTCACGCTTCCGTTTAACATTACAAATATGGAAAGCTAAATTAAAGACAAAGGTTTCTTTATCGTTTCAGTAATCCTTTAATAATATCAAAGTTTTTTATTTACTAGCCGTCTCCCGCGACGTCGCCCGCGTATATTTTGGATGTCCCGTGAAATGGTTCAAGTAAATTAATGGTTTAAACTTTAAAGTAATTACTATCGAGGTCACCCACACCACGCTTAAAATACTCGCTTAATATCAGCCTGAACTATAAAAATGACTTGACTATCATGTGTTAGAAAGTAAGAAAATAGTAAGGCAAAAGTAGTTAGTAGTAATCTCTCATTTAGATGCAATACTTTTTTCGGCGAAGTTCACTATCAAATATACTGAGCATTGAACTTGGCTATCATTTTTCACATTGATGTTTTTGTTGGGATATCATAACTTTTTATAGAAATATTTATTTGCTTATTCATAAATCATTAATACATATTTTGTGCAAGCTTCCATCCACTTAATTATAACGGTTTCAGACCCTACAATTAAAAAACTTTCTTTTGTTTTCAGATTTTTTCCTTCGCTTACACATTATTACCTAGCTAGATGCCATATTTCAACTGTCTAGGTTTGTTAATTAGAGCACCGCACCCACACAATTACTTTGATAAACCATATATGGTTTTGCCATGTTTGACTTTTTGTAGTCTAGCTTATAGACCTTTTTTACTATAAAACTGTAATTTGGCATGGGTTTCTTTATATGCTAATCACACCGCCTAAAATATGTATTTTAAAATATTTTTGGGACACCTCCCTACAAGGAATGAATTATGATGAGCATGAGTTCCTACACCGAAAGGGCAACACCAGGGTTTATCTCATGAATCGTGATAGTAAGACAGTTGAAATTTTCAGGAAGGATGTATTCATGTTGCCGTTGAAAAAACAAAAACTTAAAAAACTGTTTTTTTTTCAGGTTGCTCTCATACAACTTATCTACTCTGATAATGATAATAATGAGGGGCTGCCCCATTATTAGGACTTCATATCTTTTGTATGGGACTCCCTGACAACAGATATGATGTTTATGCCATTTTCATAGATAATGGTACGGAACCCTTCGTGACCCCGAAGCGCCATTTCGCGCTAACTACAAGATTAATAGAATTATTATGTGTCACAAACACCAAAGTTGTTTTGGATATTCAGTAACAGCAATTTGAGGAACAACGGTTATAAAAATAAAATTAAGACAGTCTCCACACATTTTCGAAAGAACAAAATTGAAAAAATTATTCAGATTTGACATTTCTGAATGCAAATATAATTGGATTATACTGAGTAATCTCTATGTTCGTCGCTCAAGTCCATGTCACCAAATAAGAGATAGATAGTCAATGCATTATTACTACACGATTCAGAAAATGTGTACGTACGTACGTAAATAACATGGAAACCTGAGTTCCATACACGAAGAGAGCTAGACCGACCTTAACTTAACCTCCAATGTTTGTATTTTGTCACAGGAGTCTAGATGTAAAGAAATAAATAAAATTAAAATAGACCTATCACCTAATAATTTTCTCCCTCCCTCAAATTCATATAATATTTTCTCGTCTCCAATATACTAGAGTCACCAGGGCACAGCTTTAGCATTTGAGATTACTGCTAAACCTACAGTTATGGTTTAGCTCTGATTTTTCCAAATAGAGAAAATGTTCAAAACTACAAAAATTTGACATGAGTGTTTTATGCTTTTTGTTTATATTGTTACTATAGAAACGGATTCATCTCTACGATTGGTACAAAAATATAGTTCATTTATTCACATCAATTATATATGTCGCTACAGCCTTTCTCTTTTTATTTTGCTTAACACGTAGAGGTTGGGGGTTCCATCCTCATGGCATTGAGGAGATTTATCCGCATGGTGATGATGTTTTTGATACTAATTTTCTTTTTGAAATTTATTTTCATTGTTATGTAGTTTTTTTAATAGGATTTGCTACTTTAAAAAAAAACCTAAAAATTTAATTAGTTTTTATTTTTAATTTTTTTTATTTTATATGTTAAAATGTCCAAAAATTAAAATAAATACTTATTTCGTTTTCTAAAAAAATATTGTGACTATGTAGAAAAATATTCATGATACCCCCGATTTGAACTCGCGACCTTTGATTAGTATAAGACTGGTGCTGATCCAACTGAGCGTGACGCGGCGCAGCGAAATTAGCTATTATTAGTTCTTAGGTGTTTTACGTAATTAAGTACGCAAATAAAATTGCAAAAATTGACATAGGTCCAGCGTTCGCAGTGGCGTCAAGGGGAATGAGGAAATGGTATCTCGTGCTTGTCATTTGAATAAAAAGATAGCGCTATTTCTGCTTGCATGTATAGAATAGAGATGACACGACGATCAACTGTTGCGTCAAAGTCGTTGCGCGAATCACCATCGTCACAAGTGTGAGAATCACTAAATCAGTGTTTTATGAATGAAAATGTTAATAAAACTGGAAAAAAACGATTGGACGCCCTAAACATCTTTGGTGTCTAAAGTAATCTTAAAAAGACAATTGGAAGAATTTGCTGCTTGTAAGAAAGAATACAGACTAATGAAAAAAATTGACCTTTCTTTGCCTGAACATAACACCGATAAAAACTAAAAAAAAATCATTTGATTCATAGCTGAGATCTCACTTATGTGGTCAAAATGTATATTCTTATAATCCCCTGTTCCTCACATCTGTGTAGCTTGAGCAAATCAAGATCAAAAAAGTCGAAATAGGTCAAATAAAGTGTTTTTAGATATTTCGTTATTCTGATCTAAATAACAAACATTTTGAAATCATTTTAACATGTATATGTGTAGAATGGAATTACCTACTAAAATATGTGATTTTCATAAATATAAGTCCAATAATTTGAAAACTACATAGAAAATACGAAAAAAAAGGGGCCCACTTCTGAGGCAATTATTATCGAGCAAAGTAATTACAATCGTGTTTCCAACCACAATCCAGCTTTCTAGTAATCTTCTTCTATAACATATATAGATTCGAGATTTAAATAATTAGTGTTTCCATGTTAAAACTCAATCGAAACATCGTAAAAATGGAATATCTAAGCCTTAATTTAGGTCCTAAACAAAGTTACCTTCGATGTGAAAAATGAGCTAAAAAGGCAACCGTTCTATTTACTGGGATGAAGAAGAAAATTAAGTATTCATCATTCATTGGCTGCGTGGTATTATTTATTTTCATTTGATGATTTATTTATTCGTTATATCTTGCAATTGCAGCAATTATTATGGCCTGTACTTAAGGAATACTCGCAAATCATTGAGAACATATCTCTGGACACAAACACCAACAAAGTAAGGTTAAAAGCTAGGAAAGAAGTCCACAAAAAGTATATAAATTTACCTGCTAATTTCAAGAAAAAAATTAACAAATGTCGTTTTCTGTATAATTATCTTCATATTTATTCTAACAACCTTAAAATCTCATGTTAATTCATCATTCAACTTAAGCTTAAATTGCACTTGTAAAAAGCAACTGTGACTCTGTGACAGATGAGGAATTGAACCCCGTGTCTTACGCAATCCGGGCGCATGCCTAATCCACTCGGCCACCTTCACATTAACAAGCCTGTTGAATTTTGCAAGCGCTTTTTAACGCGTAGGCTGCGTGACATCTTAATACTTAATACTTAAGCTTACTTTCTTGCATTTTTATAGATTTCATCAGTTGAATAGCCGACCACGGGAAATTAACCAGCTAAAAATTCAGTGGAAAACTATGAAGGTGCATGCTAGGAAAACTTGCAGAGCCTTTAAAATGGAGGTGCATAAAACTGGGGGAGGTCCAAGACCAGCAACTCCGGATAACGCTGTAGCTGTAATTGAGATAAGGGATCTATTAAATCCTGTAGAAATATTACGTGATGACATTTTTTGTAAAAGTGATAAATAACTAAAGGTGAACATTCGACAGAAAAACGCTCATAATTTCCTCATATGGCTGCTTTCTGCAGAACTAGGTCCAATTAGTACTGTTTTTGTGTATTTAAAGAAAATGCCCAACGGTTGCTGTTCTTTTGTCTGGCAGGCCCTCACTATCACAATGTTACTTGGTACTACCAAAGTTCTTTAGGTTTCTTGTGTTGCCAAGCACGCCGATCTGACAATGTATTTTAATACTTCCAACTAAGTTCTTTTGTTATTTGCATGCAATTCGAGCAATTTATACCTACGTAACGGTTTTTACAGAATCGGTTCATAGTCAACGCGGTGTCAAAAATAATCCAAAGGCATATTGCTAAATAAATTCTGTGCCTAAGGCCGAATACGTATTAGGTACCTTCCTGTATATGTATTGCTTTATTTGCTTTCAGCGGAGGGAGTGAAATTGCAAGATTTATTATAAGCAAGTGACGAAGAACTTGTTCTGCTAACTTGGATATCGAATCAGATTGAGATCTGCAGTTTCAAAAATTAGAAACGATAATGTTAATCTTTTTATACCTAATACTGTAGTCACTTTTGTCTATGTTGCAGTAACTGTCTTTAGTTAGTTGCGACATCTCAAGTTTAAAAAATAAAAAGAAGACATTGATTGAGTCTATTGCAAACCATGGTAGACTGACTTTGAACTATATGTTTTATTTAATTTTAATCCAAATTAAACATGGTGACAGCGGAACAAAAGTACATCTGAATAGCAAGGCATAATTTGAAAAGTATAGGTTAAAATTGCTGAAGAATTACAGAGTAGTGTTGTAGGATTGCAGCCTCTGCAGATAGATGGCAAAATGTCATCTAATCGGTAAGTGTTTGTGAGGTAATTTGATACAGATTGTCCCAAAAGCGAAGGATAATCCTGTAACTGCAAATAGGTCACGTTATGGCCTATTATATGGCAAAAAATTTTTCAAGTAAAAGTCTCACCATTTTCGAGATACCCACATTTTTTTTGAAAATTTCGTTTTCACTCATTAAATATCATGCCAATTTCGGAAGTGACAACTTTTTCAAGACCTTATTAAATTTTTTTAAGCTCACAAATGCTTGAGACGTCTTATCCAATAACCTTTTTGACAATAATATTTTAAGGTACCCTCAAAAATGCATTGTTTTAAAATATTATTGTAAAATCTAATTCAAAGATCAGACTTTCATAGCCTGTGGTGTAAAAAAATACCAGAAGGAAAGTGCCAATTACTTTAAAAACTTGTTTAGTTAATGCCAATTTTGAAATGGTAACTATTATTTAGCAATTACGTTTAAAAATATTTTTATGGCAGTTCTAATGCATTAATGCACAAAGGTCGTGTTTTCGGACTCTATTATGATACAGTTTTTGCTTTACGAATTAGAATTGTCGACCCTGATCATAATACGACCTGTGCTACCCTTTTGGACTCCTTCCCGACGATTTGAATCGGAGACGCCGGCGTTTCTAACGAATCTGAATGTAAGCATGATGGTGTCGTTATTACGCATGCTAGCTCAGTCGTTGAACAACAACTACTCTCTCGTACAACAGTCTCTTTGTTTACAGATTACATTCTTGTCGAGGAACAACCCATCGAGCTTGATAGCCTAGCTGTTAGATTCAATTTAAGAAACCCCAATTGCTCAGGGAGTTGGCGGGAATATTCATATTTAATAGAGTTCCTAAATGATATTCCTGTGTACTTTGCCAGAGAACAACGAAAAAAGTTGTGTGGCCTAGAGTTTACAACACATTTTGTGAGGAAAGATATCAAAGTTGCACTCTTCTTCCCAGAATAAAACTTTTTAATAGAGTAAAAATTTCACTGCCATTGCTGCAATATTAACGATGAAGCAGTTTAGAGAAATAAAATAAAAACCAAAGCGTATAAGATTTGCTAAATATGAAAAAAAGGTCAAGGACAAAGACCTAAAAGTTATCGTTGGTTTGGTCATGAAGATGTGTTACCTGCGCACATTAAGCAGATTAATATCTCATTCCAACTTAAAGACTTTGATTTGAGGGATTGGAGTGAATAACGTTGGATATAAAATGAGACACAGGACAGCTTTGCTCTTTGTTGTTCGATGAGATTGCGATAGCAACTCATTTCGATTACAACAACGATGAAAAGATTGCGTTGTTGGATTTGTGGAAAACGGAACCATTACAAAAAACAACTAAAGTGGACAAAAATCCATTTATGTGTTTTATAACAAACTTGCGAATCTTGCGATATTTATCACACTGTTAACACATTCTAATAGATTTGTTTCTTTTTTCTCATACATTTTCTAGATTGTTTTTTTTTGTAATAGAGCCCTTAGCAGTTGGAAAGTTTAGCAAGTTTCCGGTATATGTAAGACAAAATATTAGACCGGAATAACAACTCATTGACTCCGACATGAAAGAAAAAGAGGAGAAAGGGAAAGGCGTATTTTTATTAATAATATCGTCTTAAACAGTTGATTCGAATAAATTACAATTATTAATGACTAATTAGTACAACGGTGTGCTACTTTTATTAATACATTTTCAATAACAATGCACATAAAACAAATCTGATAAAAGAAATAACTGCCAATATAAAAGAAATATTTGATTTTGAATCGTTAAATAACTGCACAGTTCGCGGCCTTGGATAAACAAGGTTCTATCTGCAAAATAGTCGATTCTAGTTTTTTAACCTCCGACTAGAATCGAAACAACGGGTTCTATCTGTATTTGTCACGTAGATATAAGGGCGATTTCGTCAAAATATGTCCACTCGTGTTTTGGCTTGTCCTATGCGTTCAACGCAATGTTTAATAGATATGTGCAGACTGTTGGTATGAAAAAATACTTTAATTCGTTCTTTTATACAATTTATATTAAAAAAGACATGCAAATAATTAATTTATTTTTATCTTTATTGGAATATCAATGAAAGTTTCCCTTTGTATCCCCTTATTTTCACATGTCCTATAGTGATTAGTTAAACTTTGCGTGCGGATTATTAATAGATAATATTCATTGCAAAGGTAAAAAAGGTGTAAGGATAATAAAATAGGTGAGAACTATCACAATTAAACATTAAATATGGCTAATCCTATAGTATTTTTTATAAATATTGTATAATTTGATGTGTCCTACGTTATAGCCATTCGCGGAAAATCCACTTTGTAACTCGTATTATAGCAAAATATTGTATGAAAACTACTAAGCTTAACATTTAATTTAGTTCATGGCAACATTATGGTTTGATACGCCAGTTTGTAGAAGTTGTCAAACGTCACCAAAAACATCAATCTGTGTCGAAAGTTTCGCCGCGTTACTGTTCAAAATTTTTCTTCCACTTTCTAACTGGGATTTAGCTGGTAAGTGTGTTTATATTATTAATCAAGCCATAGCAATTGATAACCTAAATAATGGTAAAAATGATTAATCATTCCTTTTGTTCATACAATAACAGTTTAAATTAAAGTAAGCAATCCCGAATTGGTATCCAGCTAAGCGTTACTTCCATTTTGTTTGGTTACATATAGGACGAACGTTGAAGTTACAAAATGGAAATATAGGGTCAGGATTACATGGTGATTTTATTTGTCACACGTGGTACCAGTATTTTTTTACCGATTTAAAAAAGGAGAATTATGTGTAGAGGGGAATGTGGTGTTGACCGGCAGTGGGGTAATGTACCTAGGGACGATAAATACATTGTTTTGACACTCGCTGATTTTGATTTCTGTAAAGGAAGGCAAAGGGTGGGCGATGTGGGACGGAACGATCAAGCAGCATAGTGCCTAGGAACGGAAATGGCACACGTATACGTAAAAATCTAACATAGGTGACCCTATTATGGTTTTGCACACAATCGTTAAAACTACCCGTATATTCTGTTTTTAGGTGAATTCATAATGCCTCTTACGAACGCTGAAAAGCAACGACTCTATAGGGAAAGATTAAAGAACAATCCAGAAAAAAAAGAAGAAATACGTAAAAAAAATCTAGAAAGAATTAAAAAGAAGACTAAAAAAATCAAAGATTTAACAGAAGAAGAAAAAAATGAGAAAAGGAAGAAGTGGCGACTGCAAAAACAAAAACAAAAAGAGAAAAAAGTGTTAGCAAAGAAAAATGAAACTAAAAGGGATAAAGAGTCACAGAAAAAAGATCCAACATTTAATGTGCATTTGCGTATAAGGAAAATAAAAACTCAATATATTAAAGCTTTAAGCACTATCGGGAAACTCAATAAAACAATAAATAATTTGCGAAAAAGAATCTATCGTCAAAAAATAATGCACGATGAGCAAATTAAGAAAAAAAATGCAGATCTGGATAAGTTAACCAGCAGAATTGAAGTTACAGAAAGCATTTTAAAAGCTATGTATAAGAGTAGCACATCTTTTAAAAAAAGGCATCTAAAAAAAATTATTTTGAATGAAACCAGGCGACATAATGTTGATTCAAAAGGATTTGAAGCAAAATGTCTGGGTGTGGCTCGAATAAGAAAATACAAAAAAGTCGGCCTAAGGAAAAGTGAAAAAATATCTGAAGAAATTTCAAAATTTTATCTCAGAGATGATATTAGCCGAATTACGGCGGGAAAAAAAGAGTGTCGAACAAAACATAAAGAAAAACAACAGATACGATACTTGACAGATACTTTAAAGAACTTGTTTAAAATTTATAAATCTGAAGGTGGCACACACTCATTTACCACTTTCTTTAAGTATAAACCATTTTTTGTCATAACACCTACAGGGGGCAGTAGGGACACTTGCCTGTGCATTAAACACAGCAATATGAACTATTTGCTAAAGGGATTGATATCTAAAAACGTACTACATCGTCACACCACATTAAAAGATGTACTCTTACGTACCGCCTGCGATATAAAGTCGTTTAATTGTATGCATGGCAAATGCCCAAACTGCGTGGATAGTATAATAGATTTCACCATAGATGATGGGAAGAAAAATGAACCAGCAAAGTGGTGGTGGTGGCAGTCAGAAAAGCATTCCTATACAAAGAAAGACAAAATTAGTGGGAATAATAAAGAAATGGAAACTAGGAAGACGACAAAGCAATTGAAAGAGGGAACAATAACAGAACTAAGCCAGATATTTAACAAAGAGATTAAAATGTTTAAAAAACATTATTTTAACATGAAGACCCAACAGGACCAATATAGGGCATGCATGGAACAATTAAAATCGCATGAAGTGCTTATCGTATGTGATTACTCTGAAAATTACAACAGCAAACTGACAGAAGAGATTCAATCAATGCACTTCGGGGCATCAAAACAGCAAGTAACGTTACATTGTGTAATGATTTACTGGAAAAACAAGTGCCAGTCTATTTGCACTGTTTCGGATAGCCCATGTCATGAACCAGCAGCCATTTGGGCGCACCTTTTGCCTGTAATTAAATTTATTAGAGAAAGCAGTCCCAATACCACTGTACTGCATGTTTACTCCGATGGGCCTACAAGCCAATACCGTCAAAAAAAGAACTATTTTCTGTTGAATATGTTCATCCAGAAACTTAACCTTGACTATGCAACATGGTCATATACAGAATGTGGCCATGGCAAAGGGGTAGCTGACGGTATTGGTGGTGCGGTAAAACGGTGTTTAGATCGCCAGGTCTTATACGGTCATGATATTAGAAATGCAGATGACGTGTTTAATAACATCAAAGCTGCCATGAAAGCTGTGAAACCCTTCTTTATAAGTGTCCAAGACATTGATAATATAAAGGCTGTTATACCTACGAATCTGCGACCACTATCTGGTAATAACGAAGTACATCAAATTATTACGACTAAAAAAGAAAATGTGGTCCTTCACAGACCTCTTAGTTGTTTTTGTGGAAACAAACCTGGATTGTGTTATTGCTATTTCCCAAAGTTTCACAGTTTACTACATCTGCCAGAGGATCAGCGTTTAACAGGTTTTGATCAGCGTTTACTTTGTTCTTTTTTACTTGATTTTAATATTATATGAGTTATTATTTAATAAAATAGAGTAATCATTATCTAAACCATTCGAGAGCTATTTGAATTATCCATTTTACAGTATTTATCTGTTTACAAGATTTAGTCTAATGACTTAAACTATTTTTTTATGTTTTTACAGTGCGATCGGAAAATCGAGACATTTCTAAAGGAGTTTCAAACGATGACTTCCACATTTCAGAAACTGCTTCTCATCATTCTCAAAACAGTGGTATTGAAACAATATTTGAAGTTAATGTCGACGGTCCTCAGGAAGCTAGTGTTCAAACTACGCCAGGTGACAATATTTTACACACTCTTCACATTTGTCTAAGTTTTTTGTTAATTTACAATATTTCTTTTCAAAGAAGAAAGTTATTTTGAGGTAGTTATGGGAAAAGATATACGTATCATTAAATGATGTGTCTTAACTTTCAGAAAGCAAAAGTTTTGAAATGCAATCGGAAGAAAAAACAGAACTTCCCGGTAGTGCCATTGATGATATATCTTCAGGTGACAACTAAATATATGAGCGAAGAATTTTAAATGCTGTTAAATATGTTTTGGTTTGAGTAACTTTTTATTTTTTTCATTTATTGTTATAGGTATGATATTGCAAGAAGAACACAATAAAATCATTACAGGTGAAGACATATTATTACGAGGAGCTTTTCCACATTCAGTAGGTGAAGATGTCGAAATGATGTTCCAAAAAAAAAATATTTTTTATGAGTTTCCTGCTTTGAACAATCTTGAGCTTACGCCTCCAGGTGATTGATCAACATATAATGAAACATAAAGTAAACGCGTCTAATAACGCGCTATCAAAATGTGATTCTTATTCCGTAGTCTTTGATGTAGCGGCTCCCACGCAGTCCTCGTTGATGTAGCGGGTCCCACGCAGTCCTCGTTGATGTAGCGGCTCCCACGCAGTCCTCGTTGATGTAGCGGCTCCCACGCAGTCCTCGTTGATGTAGCGGCTCCCACGCAGTCCTCGTTGATGTAGCGGCTCCCATGCAGTCTTCGTTGATGTAGCCGCTCCCACGCAGTCCTCGTTGATGTAGCGGCTCCCACGCAGTCCTCGTTGATGTAGCGGCTCCCACGCAGTCCTCGTTGATGTAGCGGCTCCCACGCAGTCCTCGTTGATGTAGCGGCTCCCACGCAGTCCTCGTTGATGTAGCGGCTCCCATGCAGTCCTCGTTGATGTAGCGGCTCCCACGCAGTCCACGTTGATGTAGCGGCTCCCACGCAGTCCTCGTTGATGTAGCGGCTCCCACGCAGTCCTCGTTGATGTAGCGGCTCCCACGCAGTCCTCGTTGATGTAGCGGCTCCCACGCAGTCTTCGTTGATGTAGCAGCACCCACGTAGTCCTTGATATAGCAGCTGCGATTTTTTTTTACTTTATCCGAAGACACCATAACCTGGCGGTATTAGACGCGTTTATTCTAGATGCAGTTTTAAAATTCTGGGTTTGTGGTTTTGAAATGCTTTCTCATTTTAATTATTTCAGAGTGCTGTTTTGAAGAAGTAATAGAGCTTGACGGAGAGAACGCATGTCCAAAAAAGCTTGAAACTAACAGCAATAATGCTTCTTCATTACTGGCTACTGGCATGAAAAGAAATAATATAGTCGATGACAGTGCACCAAGAAAGGTTAAAGTGCTTATGCCAACATGCATGCCTTCTTCTTATCAAAATAAAGATCGCCATTCTAAACCAATCATATTGGAAAATTTAAAAATCAAGAATGCTAGTACTAGCAAGATATCTTTAAATGAAAATTGTTCTAAATCCTTAAAGACTGTAGTAACACGTTTTTTTATTTGTTATTTGTGCAATCTTCGTAAATTTTTTACAAAAATTGAAACTTCGTGCACTGTGTGCAAAACTAGAGTTTGCAGAGAATGCAGTAAAGGTCAAACCATCAATTATATTTGTGACAAATGTTTGTCACAAAAATAATTGATGGTTTGTTTGTTTGTTTGTGACAAATGATTGTCACAAATATAATTGATGGTTTGTTTTCGTACGTGTTCTGTGTAAACTATTAATATGATTGTTTTTAAATACCGTAGAGCTAAACTCCTAAAATAAAGTTTTAATTTTCAATGTTTTTCATTATTAATACAATTGTTTTGCGCCTAACATGAGTGGAACATACATGATATGCATCTTATGATAGAAAATGCCTTCAACAACATTTCCATCCAAGAAATATTTTCTTTGACTTTGCCAGGGATGGGAAAAAAGGCCCTAATAAATAATAGACTCCCTGAATCAAGCTAGATTTTCTTGCTCTGGCTACCTTTTTGAATGCTAGCGCCCCCTGTCAATGTCATAATCTAAGATCTGTTGGCCAGAAGATCCTTGTCGCACTGAAAGTTACTTAATGTAAAGACATGTGAACTAACCATAATAGTTTCCAACGCGTTACTACGTCATTCCAATTTGTAACTGTCTCATGTTTTTAAACTACAAAAATATAAATATGTTGATTATTTGATAGGACACGTTATGTTGAATTAGTATTTCTTAAAACTGATTTTTAAGTCCTTTTTTTCATAATTATCGTGAACTTTTAAACGGTTATTATATTTATGATATCTTAAAAAGAACAAGTCTGCTTTACCTAAAAGTTACAAAGTGGATGTATTTTACAGCTTATTGTTTCAAAGATAAATGTTAGAGAAATAATATTGCGTCAAAATATTACTTCTATAGTGTTATTTAAATAATAAAGGAAATTCTTTTTTTTAAAATAATTGTATTGTTAATGAATTTGCTTTAATAAAAGTTACAAAATGGAACCTGGAATCCCCATCCTGTATTATAAAACCTTAATTTCTCAAGAAAATTAAGTGTTCCTGTAAGAAGTGTTATTAAAATAGTACATTTAAGGGCACAATAAATCAATTTACGTCTTAAAAATATTTATTTTTAATTTTATGTTCCTTAATCTCCATTTTGTAACCGGGATGTATTTTTGCGAAAACGCCCATAAACGAGTGAAACAAGATTGTGATATGTGTAAAAATATTTTTTTTGCAGGGCAACACGGTTCTATCTGTCAACATGACGTTTATTGCGTCACTCTTCCCACTCAAACTTCATATTTTTTACGCTCATTTGTGTTGTTTTGCTCAAAAACCTATTTCAAATGCTTGGGAGAATTTCGTTAGTAATTTGTTATTTAACTGCTTATTATTTCCGTCACTATAATGGTATTTCACGCGCGAGTGCATAAGGACCTTGCTTTTCCTGTGAGCCAGGTCAAATGAAGTTATTAAGGTGGTGTAGGTGCTGGGCAAGCCAGTGATATCTAAAACCACTCTCCTAGGCTTTGCAGTGTCTACTGAGTAGCAACTTCACCGACGTAGGTATGACGAAGGGTGCCACTCAAAAAATATGCTTAAAATTATCTTCCCTAGATGCAAAGACCTGTCTTTTTACCAAAGTATTTTAAAATCGGGCTATATATTGTACATTTTACTCTTAACTGTATGTACCAAACACACACAGAAAGGAATTTACATTCATGTACCTCGTGTGTTCATAAGTTTTGAGACAAACTTGGTAGTTAAAAAAAATAATTAAATATTACTGCCTGCTATTGAATTCTTTTTCCAATTTTGAATTTGGAATGTTTACTTTTAATACCTTTGACTTTCAAATTTATTTCTGTCAATTTTATCGTGATGGAGGGGACTAAAGAATTGCGTGCGACCGTGATATCGCTATTTAAGGCGGGAAAAAAACCAATGGAGATTTTCCGTGAGGTGAAAACTTTTGGCGTAAGCCGTAACTTCGTGTATTACACTATCAAACGATACAATGAGACAAGTTCCTTGCAAGAACTCCAAAGGAGTGGTCGGCCACGCTCTGTAAGGACGCCTGCGAACATCAAAATCATCCGAGAGCGACTTCGCCGAAATCCATGTCGCACTCAGAAAAAAATTGCTCTGCAGACTAAAATTTCGCGCGTTTCAGTCAACAGAATACTGAAATATGATCTTTAGGTAAAGGCGTATAGCCGTAGAAAAGTTCACTTTTTAAACGATCGGCTTCGTAAATTGCGACGCGAACGTTGTCCATTACTGCTTAGGAGACACGATGCGAGGAAGATACTGTTCACCGATGAGAATTTTTTTTAATGTCGAAGAAAAGTTCAACCGACAAAACAATAAAGTCTATGCCAAAAGTAGCAAGGATGTCCCAGCTTCAGCACGGAATGTCTCGCGTACTCATCATCCGGCAAGTGTGATGGTATGGTGGGGAGTTTCGTATGAAGGTGTCACTCCGCTCCATTTCTGTCAACAAGGCGTCAAGGTGAAAGCCAAGAATTATCAAAATGACATCTTAGAGCCTGTTGTGAAACCCCTATCTCATACTTTATTTAACAACAAATTTTGGGTTTTCCAGCAAGACTCAGCACCATCCCATAAAGCAAAAACCACCCAAGCTTGGTTGAGGGAAAATGTGGCGGCTTCATCGCGGCGAACGAATGGCCCTCCTCCAGCCCCGACCTCAACCCGCTGGATTATTCTCTATGGACTGAGTTAGAGCTCAGGGCCTGCCAGAAGTCCCACCCAAACTTGGAGTCACTGAAGCGAGCTCTTGTTCGAGAAGCAAAGCGAATCCCGCTAGAAAAGATTCGTGCCGCCATTGATGATTGGCCAAATCGTTTAAGGGCCTGTATTAAAAACAAGGGTGGACATTTTGAATAAAAGATATATTTTATTGTTGATTATTATCTACTTAGTGTTCACTGTAAATTTTAGAAATATAAGTTAATTATTTAAAAAGTTATGCCTCTTTTTTTTCGTCTCAAAACTTATGAACACACGAGGTACTAAAGAAGGAAGGCACATAATAAATTATTATATTTAATTTTCGTTAGATTTATATAGTTAGAAGTAAGTGCTTGTAAGTAAGGTTAGGTTATTAACGGCATTCTTAAATTATAGAAATATATGTTATTGATATGGCAGCCTTTTATTTTTATTGACCCAAATAGACAAAACCAGAAAGTTATCAGAAATATTCGTAAATAATTACCTTTTTAATGGCATACGGTGCACTCCTCGTCGTCTGGGTAGTGGTCATATAGACATATGCCACACCCCGGACACTCGGAAGAAACTTTTCATTTTGGCCATACATTGACAGACGGCGTGTTGCACAGACGCTGCGTTTGTGTGCGTGCTATAAGGCTGCGTTTCCACCAGAGATGTGCGATGGAAATAAGTCGTAAGAGGATGTCTAGCTGTGCTGTGAAAATGTGTGGGTGTTTCCACCAAAGCTGTGCGATGAAAATGTGTCTACGAGGATGTGTAGCGGAGCTGTGAAAATGCGCATTAATGTGTGGTGCGAGGATGCGTTGCGAAGCTGTGAAATGTGTCAACAGGGGTGCGGTGTATGCGCAAACCTATTCAACACACATTCCTCGCACACATTCCTCGCACACATCCCTCGTACACATCCCTCGCACACATCCCTCGTACACATCCCTCGCACACATTCTTCGCTTGTTTTGTATGCGCAAAAACCTAGCTCCGCTGAGCCGTTTCCACCAGAGCTGTGCTGACCGAGGCGAGGTAAATGAAGCGATTCTATTGGTTCTTTACAAACACATTCCTCGCTACGCATCCTCGCACATCTCTGGTGGAAACGCAGCCTAAGGCTACGTTTCCACCAGAGATGTGCGATGGAAATGTGTCGTAAGAGGATGTCTAGCTGTGCTGTGAAAATGTGTGGGTGTTTCCACCAAAGCTGTGCGATGAAAATGTGTCTACGAGGATGTGTAGCGGAGCTGTGAAAATGCGCATTAATGTGTGGTGCGAGGATGCGTTGCGAAGCTGTGAAATGTGTCAACAGGGGTGCGGTGTATGCGCAAACCTATTCAATACACATTCCTCGCACACATTCCTCGCACACATCCCTCGCACACATCCCTCGTACACATCCCTCGTACACATTCTTCGCTTGTTTTGTATGCGCAAAAACCTAGCTCCGCTGAGCCGTTTCCACCAGAGCTGTGCTGACCGAGGCGAGGTAAATGAAGCGATTCTATTGGTTCTTTACAAACACATTCCTCGCTACGCATCCTCGCACATCTCTGGTGGAAACGCAGCCTAAGGGTTGACAAAGTCTATTACACCGGTCATAGCTCTTTTCACTTAAAAAACTTTGCAAGCATTACTGTATGACAGAAATAAAGAGAGTGTCATCAAAACGAGGGAATAATTTTCTAATAAGAAGTGTTTGACGTACCCCTCCCAGGCCCTTTTAAAATGTTTTTCTAATATTCAAGACGTTGTTATAAAAATCATCCAAAGAGATTCAAAAAAGAAGAACATTCGACAGTATATTAAAACTGTTCTAACTGTAATGGTGTATTACAATTTCATAAAATGTAATGAGCATAGAAATGAAATTACACAAAAATTTGAGAATGTGAGCATAAATTTATTCATTTATACACTGCTCAACAAAGTCTAGGGAACAAGCCAACTATATGACTTTATTTGTAAATTCTTCTTTAAAAAAGTACTGATCTCTTTGAGGTAAATAGGTAGGCTGAATGTTTATCAAACGTTGTTCGAATTTTAAATAAAAAAAAATTAGAAACAAAAGAATTTTCGTAAAAGGCGGGAATCTTTCACTTTGATTGCTGTGTAGTGATACTGTATGAGAATTTTAAAGATAAAAATTTGTTTTATTGTTTTATGATTTTATTGAAAAACAAAATTAACTGTTGTTATTCGTAACTTTTGCGACTACGGCCATTATGTCACGACGTCATTTAACGCGGGAAGAAATGATTCGAGCTGTAGGAATGTTGGAAGCTGGGCTACCCCAACGCGAAGTTGCAGCTGCTCTGAATTCTCACGCGAGCGTTATCTGCAGACTGTAGGCACGTTACAGACTTACTGGCGATGTAGCCGAAAGGCACAGAGGCAGGTATAGGGTTACTACGGAAAGGCAAGACCGTTTTTTGCAAAATGTCGCAAGGAGGCAACCCACCATTACGGCTCGTCAGTTGGTAGAAGACCTCCAGTCGCAGCACCAGGTTGCTATCAGTGACCAGACTGCTCGGAGGAGACTCCATGAAGCTAATCTTCGTGCTCGCAGACCACTAAGAGTGCCCGCGCTGCGTCATGGAAATCGAGGACGTCGATTATTGTGGGCACGTGAACATTTGCAGTGGACCGTAGATCAGTGGGCACATGTACTGTTCTCCGATGAATCTCGCTTCGGATTTCATCCAGATTCAAGAAGAGTGCGTGTTTGGCGGATTCCTGGTCGGCAGAGTCGGCTTCAAAACCCACAGGAGGTGCATCCCTACCAAGGTGGTACAATCATGGTGTGGGCTGGAATCCGCCTGGGTGGACGGACGGATCTCGTTTTGATCAGGGGAAATTTAAATGCAGAGCGATACTGCGAACAGGTAGTCCAATCCGTGGTTATCCCGCACCGACAAAATCTGGGCGCAGATTTTATTTTTATGCAAGATAATGCACGACCACATACTGCGAGTCAGGTGATGGATGTGTTCCGCGAGTACAACATCGAAGTGCTGGAGTGGCCTGCTCAGTCCGCGGACCTCAATCCCATTGAACACGCGTGGGATTTACTAAAGAGAAGGGCTTTTAGAAATCTCCCTCAAAATTTGAACACAGCAGATGAACTTTTTTCACATCTCTCCAGAGAATGGAGTCTTCTTCCACAAGAGACAATCGATAGTCTCATAATCAGTATGCCACGACGATGTCAAGCTGTTGTTAATGCCTTAGGGGGTCCAACTGATTATTAAAAAAGTCCCCGCATATTTGTTCTTAACTGTAATGTTTTAATTTTTAAGAAATTTTATTAAATTAAATTTTTATTAAATTAAAAAGTAGTTGGTGCAAAGATTCCTAAGGAGAAAATGTGTCATATCCACCACAGACCAATGACGCTGTCTACCGAAACCCAGTTTGGCAGATTCTGCTGCAGAAAGAGCAACTGCAGGAACAGGAGTGTAAGCCGGGTACAAGGAATCTGGTTTGAAAATGTGAGATTATGTGTCACATTGGTATTTCAAATAATGTATGCTTTTAGCGAGGGCTTGTCGTATATGCAAGTACAAAAACAACTAACTACCGAAGATGAGCCTGTGATTTCTATGAAAACCTTGGCGGACTGGTACAGCTATTGCCGAGAAACAATCTTTATTTATGAGCTTGAACATAACCAAACAAGAGAGAAAATAGGAGGACCAGGAAAAATTTTACAAATAGACGAATCTAAATTTGGCAAAATAAAATACAACCGTGGTCGACAGATCGAAGGTCATTGGGTGATGGGGATGATTCAAGATGAGAGTGATGATCTTCGGCTGGAAGTGTGTCCTGACAATGAGAGGTCTGCGGAAATATTGGTGCCGTTCATCAAGAAGCATGGTCAGGAAGGTTCTATCATCCATACTGATTATTGGAGAACTTACATGAGCCTTCCTGAGCATGGATATAAACATAAGAGGGTGAATCACAGTGATCCCACAAACAAATTTGTGGCACCAGATGGGGGACATACGCAGCGCATTGTGAGCCAGTGGAGGGGACTCAAAAAACAATACAGGCAGGAACAGAATAAAGCAGACTTCACCGATTGCCTGTGCGAATACTCATGGAGGCGGAAAATAAGGGTCAACCATACCGATTCATTCGCAGAACTATTAAAGGCAATTTATTACTATATGTTTATATATATGTGGACAATAGAAATTAATTAAAATGCTGCTATTTTTTTTTGTTTTACTAAGATAATGTCTGCCCACCTTTGCCAAAACCGAGTCAGTCAACCCCAACCCCACGTGGCACTAGTCTGCCTACCCCTAGAGTGTATATAAAAGCCCGGAGGCGCGAAGGGAGAGCAGCCCCAGCCCGCTGTAACAAATCGCCTACGCAGCTTCGGCTCACATGGTGGCTGCGATTTGTTACGCAAGGGCGGAGGGGCTGCAATTCCCGCAGCGCCGGAGACGTTCGGAAGCCTTTAGTTTGACAAAGTCCTGTAGGTCACGTGATAGGTTAGAAACTCAAAGCAAATTTATTTTCATGAACTTGAATATTAGTCTTTCCGAGATAGCTTAGTGATTTTTACAAATGTGATTTTATAAGATGACGTTGCTATATGAGAACGTATGAAGTAATAATAAAAAAAAAAAACATTATTTTGTTGTAGGTATTCTGCTACAACACTTCCGAAAAGATTGCTGTGTAAACATAAGAAACAAGAACAAGAACAATATTTGGATTGTGATGATATGATCGCTCCAGAACGCAGACGCTTTCGATAAAATTTTGTGGAATGAAGAGTCCAAATCTACAAGGAATGGCATTGTGACATGCACAATTTTATTATAGCTCATGTGCAAGAATATATCTTCATAAAATTCGCCGTCACAGTTTTCAAACTAAATTTTCTGTAAATCTCTGCGCGGGAATACTAAAAAGAGAACTGATTGGGCCCTTCGAACTACCAGATACATTAAATGGAGAGAGGTAATTGAATTTCGTTCAACAAGATTTGCCGGTCTCATACGAGATGCTTAGAAGTTTATTACGAACACAGTTTTACCAAATGGACGGAGTTCCATGCCATTGTGCAAAAGCAGTGCGACAAAAGATAAATGAAAATTACTCTGGGTGATGGATAGACCGCGGTGGGCCAATTGCATGGCCGCCTAGATCACCTGATCTAAGCCCTATGGATTTATTTACATGGGGCTTCTACAAAGAGTGGTATTCCGCTAGAATACCACAATGTGAGAAGTCAATAATGAACCTAATTTTAATAGAAATTTTAGTTTAATTTTGGGACCTTAACCTCGTAACGCCCAGATACCTATTAAAAGGTATGCAACTCGAAAGTGGTACGGGCCCAAGACGTTGTCCAAATTTATGATATAAACGCCCACACTACCTTTTAAAAGGTATCTGATTTGAACGCGCCATAACATTTAAAATTACGCGGCAAATCTAATAAACGTTTTCTATCCGGCTACTGGAAAGTAGGTATGTTTTTTTTAATGGTTAAACAAAAGTGCCAACAGAAAAATTCAATATCTGTCATTTCCAGCGAAATGTCAGTCAGAATGAACAGACGTAGAGGACGTGGTAAGTAAATCCAAGATTATTGATGTAATCTTAGGTTTTTTAAATGAAAGTATCTTACTCTGCTTTTTAAAAAATATGTAAATATTACAATTTCATGAAGATTTACGCGAAAACATAAGAATGAACATGTAAAATAACCTCGTTAAATCCGATTACCTTTTAAAAGGTATAAGAGTATTTACATATTCTTAGATTTTAAAAAGTACCTCAGCACTGAGTCCTCAGCACCCTTACCATTATCAGAGGGTGCAGCATCTTTCACTAGAGATGGCATCACCAACTGCCGCAATTTGCACAAATGGTGCAATAAAGGCGAAAATCCCAGATTGAAGCGGGCCTCGACTTTTCAAGTCAAGTTCTATGTCAATCTGTGGGTAGAGCTCATTGACAACTTGCTCATCGGCCCCATCATACTTCCGCAAGCTCTAACAGGACAGAGATTTCTTGAGCTGCTAAGAGACGAGTTGCCTCGATACCTGTATGATATACCAATGGAATTAAGAAGGAATATGTATCTGCAGATGGACGGCTGCCCAGCACATTACTCACGCATTGTCAGGGTATATTTAAATGAGGCATATTCTGACCATTGGATCGGCCGCCAAGGACCAGTAGCGTGGCCTCCTTGCTCACCAGACATGACCCCTCTGGACTACTACCTTTGAGGTGATATGACGCAAAAAAATTACAGCCAACCCATCAACACCCAGGCAGAACTACAGGCCCGAATCATAAGCTGCGCTGCTGGACTGGACCGAGATGTGATAAGAAGAGCTACATTTCACATTACATATCGTGCCCATTTGTGTCTGCAGCAATACGGTAATCATTTTGAGAATTTGATGCATTAAATTTTGTTGTAATTGAAACAATTGTGTTTTAATTTAAAAGCACTCGCTCGATTACTCCATTTAAAATATTCATAAAAAAATATCTGTTTAACTCATGGGTAAGGCCGCCAAAATTGTCAATTGTTTTGTGTGACATTTTTGTCGCTTTTTTTTTGCAATATCTTATGGTAAAAATATCCAATAAATTGTGGAGAATATCTGAATTAAATATAAACTGACGAAAAGTTGGATGATAGTACCTTGCTATAATAATAATATTGTAGCGAAAATCCTTAAACTGACTTATTTTATCGATAGTTTAAAATAAAACAATGACTTTTGCTTTTGTGTTACGATTTATTTGTGTGACGAATTTTTAACCCAAAACTACTATTTAAAGAGCCATAGTAGAAAACGCAGTTTTATTATGGCAACACTATTATCTACAAAATTAAAAAAAAAAAGACGGCCATGTTGTTTCGTCAGCAAAGGAGCTGAAAGTGCGTCTCGATTCATTGCTCGTGTGATAAAAAATATATTTAATGTGATTTCTGAGGTAAGAAACTCATATTTTAATGCTAAAGTATAATATTTGTTGGCGATGAGGCCCAAAGTATACTTAAGATCACACATTAGTGTCTAATCGTAATAAATAATCGAAATATAACCTAAAATTGTTGTAAAAGTTTAGCTTTTGTGTTGCATTTGTGTTACGCCTGTGTTACTTTTGTGTCACTTTTGTGTTACATTTGTGTTATTGTAACACAAAAGTATGTGTTACGTAACACAGTAGATCTATAAAGCCGCATCCATAACGGTATTTGAACTGTTTTTTTAAAATAACGTATCTGAGTGTGATTTTGTCTGTATGATTTTTTATACTTTAAACCTGCTTGGTGCAAGTAGCTTACTTGACCTAATTTAGTACGTTTTACTTATTAATGTACTCAATTCAGCAGTAGTCTGGTCATTTTAGACATTTGAAATAAAAAAATTCCTACAGAGCCAAATTTTTGTGGAGAGTTTGGGTTCACCATCAGAAATAAATATTTAGAAGTACCCGTCGATCCCACTAGTGCTAAAAAACTTATTCAGGGTCAAAGGTAAAAAAAAACCGCGATTTTTGGCACGGTAAGTTTTGAAAACAACAACAAAAATGCCCAAACACTTTTTCTAAAAGTCACCGTTTTACTTTAAATATTGATTCAAAATGTTGAAAGAGGCCATCGTCACACATATGTATGTATGCACACGTTTTCACGACAACTTTGAGGCAGTATACTAGTAGCAAGTATTTAACGTACCTACCGTACCCAATTATATTTTAGTAAACAGATATGTTATGAGCGCGCAAAACGAGAAGACCAGAAAATGTCCCATGTGGGACAATTTGCTAATCTATGATGCCGACGTGCGGGGGCATTGATGACGCGTGGCGCTGTTTGTTTATCTAGCTGTCACTTTTTATCTTATTGTGTTTTATCAAGCTATCCTTTTTACTTGTAGTGAAATGTAATGTGTGAATAAAAAAGTGTTTATGTGTGCTGCCGCTCGCCGCGGAACAATTTCTTCGGCTGTTTTGTAAGTGTATAACATATCTGTATATTAGACTATCATTGACCGTACCTCAAAACATAAAACGGAACCATATAAAAAAACCGGTGGCTCTTAGAAAAAAACATCGTTGGGTCATTTTTGTAGATAATTGTGATCTAAAATTTTCATCTGAGCAATTTTTTGATAAAACTTATCGTTTTGTTAAAAATTACGAAAAACTCATTTTTTTACCTTTGATTCTGAATTAGTTTTTTTAGCACTAATAAGATCGATGGGCAGTTTTAAATATATTTCTGATGGAAGACCGAAGCTCTCCACAAAAATTTGGCGCTCTCGGAATTTTCGTTATTTGACCAATGATTTATGTCTAAAATAATCGGACTATAGTGAATTATTTTATTATATTGAAATATTTATAATCTATTCATGTGGGTATAGTAAGTATTTGTGCATTTTTAGACAATGCCGTTAACTGCTGCAGAACGACAGAGAAGATATCGTGAAAAGTTAAAAAACACGAATCCTGAAAAATTTCAAGAACAAAAGAAAAAAAACAGTGAAAGAACATTACGTGAGTATAAAAATAAAACAGCCAATTATACCGAAGAACAGAAAGAAGAATTAAGAAAAAAATGGAGAGAGAACCGAAAAGAAAAAGAAAATGTGCCGTCAATATCCCAACAACACCCTATGGACAACCCCAATCAAAATATTACAGACATTTCAATATTATATAAAACACAACGCCGTAATGCACAAAAATTTCAAAAAGAAAATATACTTTTGAATAGAAAAATAACTTCTATGATGAATGGGTTTAAAAATCTCCAAAGAAAAGTTCAAAGACAACAAAAAATAATTAAAAGTTTGAATGAAAAATACGAAAATATTATGTTAGAGTTAAAAACCAATAAAGCCAAAGAGACAGTTTTGAGAGAGGAAGAGAGTATTAATTATTATATAAATACAAATGAAACGGAAAATACACCAAACAAAAGAGTAACTGACTATATAAACCATACGATACCTAATATCGAAACCCCAGCAAAAGAAGAAATTAAAAAAAAATTACTTGAGCATGATTTATTGCAAGAATCTTTTAAAAATGAATACAAGACTTCTAAAAGGTCAGAAAAAGAAGTTTTAAAAAGAGTAGTAAGCAGTGATATTATGAAAAAGTACAAAAAAACAACAAAGTTCAAGGAAAAGTTAGGCATGCAAACCTCTGCTTATAGAAAACTAGAAGAAGATCGCAAGAAAAAAGTGGATTTACAAAAACAAATCACATCGTTTTATAAAAGAGATGACGTCAGTCGAGCGACAGCGGGGAAGAAACAATACAAAACGTTTAAAAAAAACAAAATCCAAAAGAGATATTTGTTAGATAAACTAAAGAACTTACATAGAAAATATGTTGAAGAAGTAGGAAGAGTAAGTTTCAGTACCTTCAAAAAATACCGCCCTTTCTACGTGTTACCTCCTAATATCAAAGACTGTGAGAGTTGTGCGTGCACAAAACACTTGAATATGCAATTCTTAATAGACAGTTTACACTCGTTTGGTTTGCTTAAGAGCAATAATTTAAATGACGTAGTACAGGAATTTGTTTGTGATTCAAAATCAAAATGTTGCATGTACGATGACTGTTCTGATTGTTTTGTAAGAGAAATAGATAATGGCGATTTAGATCCAAATACTGAAGTGAAATGGTTTAAGTGGGCTTTAACAGATTATGAATATGGCAAAGAAGGCAATATGAAAAAATCTAAAAAAATGATGAAGACTTTAAAGGAGGGGACACTCAAAGATTTAGTAGAGACTTTTAACAAAGAAATCAAGCCATTTAAGAAACACGTTTTTAATTTCTATTACCAGTACAACCAATACAAACAATGTGCAGAAAATTTACAAGAGCATGAGGTATTGATACACATAGATTTCTCAGAAAATTATGTTTGTAAATATCACGAGGAAGTACAAGCTAAACATTTTGTAAAAGACCAAATTACTTTGCATACAGGTGTATTGTACCTTAAAAACCAAAAGCCTATATCGTTTTGTTCCATATCTCCTGATAACACACACAACCCAGAGTCCATATGGGCACATCTAGATCCGATCCTTAATTATGTCAAAAATAATCACCCAAATATAAACACGATTCATTTTTTCTCTGACGGCCCCGCGACCCAGTATAAACAAAAGAAAAATTTTTTTCTCCTCAGTCGAAACATTTATGATTACGGGTTCAGTACTAGTTCATGGTCATTTTTTGAAGCAGCGCACGGTAAAGGTGCTGCTGACGGCATTGGAGGTACAATTAAACGAACCCTCGATATGAAAACAGCTCAGGGACTAGATATACCCGACGCCAAGGCAGCATATGAAGCATTGTTATCTACAGAAACTAAGATTAAGATTTTTTACGTGCCAGCTGAAAATATTAGACCCCTTGATCCTTTGATTGTTGAGAATCTGATGCCTATACCTGGGACTATGAAAATTCACCAACTAATAACCTGTGGACAATACAAAATCATGTATAGAGATCTGAGCTGTTTTTGCAAAGATATACGTGAAGCTTGTACGTGTCATTCACCTAAATTTCATGATTTTTCTACTTTAAATAAAATAATTGTTAAAAGCAATCGCAATAGGAAGCGATGTAATAATCCTGAAAACAATAGAAATATTGCACAAAAATCGAAAAAGAAAGTCAAACGACACTACAAGCAATCCAGCTCATCCTCAGAATATGACACAAGTATGGAAATCGAATTTGCTGAAAGTGATTGTGATGACGATTTTATGTCTGATGGTTCTTTGGTTTCTGACCAAAATTCACATATCGACGAAAATGTATCAAGCGGAAACCTCGACAGAATCCCTAGCATAACTCAAAAGAGCGTTAATCCTAATAAAAAAATCCATATTTTGTCCACTGTAATTATAAAGAAACCATTTCAAAGTAGTATGAATAAAGTAGACGAAGAAACTATTATAACAGAAAATAATTGTAGTGGCTGTATACTAGAGAAAACTGTAGAGCAAAAAATTAAAAAGAGAGATGAAAATAATGAGACTGAAACGAAAAAAGATAGCAAGACTGAATTGAATGCAAACCAAGAATTAAAACAGCCACAATCTTTAATAAAAATGAGTTTGAAGTTTGTGAATCAATTCTTGTTACCTGAAGGCAAAATTGTAAACACGAACCTTATAAATTTGCCACAAAAAAAGAAGTTGATTAAGAAAGCAGTGGCATCAAACGTCCGTTTTCTGCATGTAGTGTCTAAAACTGACGATGAAAATTTACCATTTGTGGCTGTTTGTGAAAATGATTTACCAAAAAGTCTGCAAACGTCGAAATCACCTGATGAAAGTGGTAGTTTAATAAAGTTTTCAAAAAAGGCCCATACAAACGTTTTACCTACGAGTACTGTATTACTTAGGGCGGGACCATCTAACATGAGCGAGCATACTGATACTTGTGTAATGGACATTGAAATGGAAAAAGACATAGGAAACGCTCCACTTTGGTGTTTCGAACAGGCAAGACCACTAAATGTATATAATTATAATAGTGTCCCAGATGACTTTGAGGACAAGATGTCATACGATATTACGGAATGGGACAACATAGACTTATGTGATTCTAAAATACAAAACCCTGATTTCTGCCAAGATCAAAGTAAAGTCTCGACACAAGATGAATGCCCGAAGTTCGACACATACAACATATCAAAACCAGCTTTACTTCTCCCTGCTAGTGATCCCAGCCAACTTGTCAAAAATTCGAATTCACAGGTGTCACGTTCGTCAATGTTCGAACACTCAATGATCAAAATTACAAACGAGAATGATGCTGTGCTATCAGATAAAACACTAAGTCCATCAAACAATGAAACTGAAACATCTTACGATTATTCTGCGAATGATAAAGTTCTGGTGCGTTATTATGCCAGAAATAAGACATGGAAGTACTATATTGGAGTAGTTACGGCTGTTAATGCTGACCAAACTTATGACGTCTCCTTTTATGCTATGACACGTAATAAAGGCGAGATAAAATTTAAAAAGCCTAAAAAAATTGACAGAGATACAGTCCCAGAAACATTGATGGTAAAGATAATTGAAATTGATAGAGTATCAGATAAACTAGAAGAGTATACATTACATGACCCAGCAGATGCAATTTATTTCTGATTGGAAGAGTCTACTTACCTACTTGTTTTTTGTTTGTGTTTATGCTAGTTTTTTTAATCATTTCCGATATTTTGAGCCTTTAATTTGTAACTCTTAATGAAAACTACTTGTTTTGATGTTTATTTTACTAATCTTTTTAATAACATTTCCTAAGATGTTTTGAGGCTATTCTTTGTTACGTACAACTTACGTTAACGGGTTTATATTTAAATCTTCCATCTAAAGACATTACGATATTTTCAATTTATATGTTAAAACTTTTTTTAAATATTTGTCACATTTTGGATTGCCTTTAATTTGTAAGGATTATAAAACCACTCATTTTAACGTTTGTTTGAGTTGAGAAAACAAATGTTATGTTAAAGCAATTTGTAACCATGAGGCTTTAGTTATCGCCTTTTAGGTTCTATTTAGTGTTTTTTTTAAAGTTATTTTGTAATTGTAATAAGGACTAAAAAATTTAATATCATCAATCTATTACCATCATCTTCCAGCCCTTGTCTCGTTTTATTTGGGGTTGGCGCAATACGTTCTTTTCTTTCATTCTGTCATGTCACCCGTCGCTCTATCACTAACTAGTTTTTCTTTCATATCACTTCTCACACAGTCCATCCATCTTTTCTTTGGTCTCCCTGTTCCTCTCCATCCAGCCACATGTATAATCTACTCATAGATCTTTTAGTAACATGCGTTTCATCCCTCCTCTTTACATAGCCATACCAAGACAAACGGTTCCCTTTCAACTTTAAGTTACTTGCGCCACTTTCAAACATTCTTTAATATGCTCATTTCTCACTTTATCTATTCTCGTCACGCCACTATTCCATCTAAACATTCTCATCTCAGCTCCATGCAATCTTTTTTCATCAGTCGTTTTCATAGCCCAACATTTATTAAGGGGCTAAATTTGCAGGCAGCTCAAAATAAAATCAGTTCCTTTCATACAAACAGTCAATAGGTACTTACTCGACGGAATTGTGTTACTTATACCTGATTTTTTTTGGCGAGTGGCAAAGTTGGCTCTTTATTAAAAGTTGTTCTTACCTATCAAGAACTATGTTATTCAAAATCATTCTTTAAAGAACTCAGGATTCTTTTTTTTTTAACTCGTGGTAGGTATGTGATTCTTGTTTAGTTTTATTGTAATTTTTTAAATGTCATTATTAAAGGTACACAAGTACATCGCTTAAAAATCGTATTTCATTACTCCTATAGCACTGCATGTCCAATTTTTTTTTAAATCTTTTATATAATTAGGATATATATTTAACCATTATGAAACCACCTTTACCCAAAAGATGTGTTACTTTTGGGTTACATTTGTGTAACGGTAACACAAAATTTGTTGTGATACTTTTGTGATATAATTGACAATTTTGGCGGCCTTACCCTCATAGCATTTATTTTGGCACTGCTAGAAAGCTAATCAAATGTTCTTTCATTTTAATTACTAAAAACACGCAGTTTATAGGACCTTATTTTGCAAAAAAAAAGTTTCTGAAATAAATAGCTTAAACATTCCATTTTTTCTACTTTAACCTTAGTTTTCTAAGACTTAATTATGATTAATTCGACTTTGAATGATAGACTAATTAATTACCTTTAATTTGAAGTAAGTTTTATTGAAATCTATCACAAACTTCAAAAGTTATAGGCTTCTATCGTAAGTACGGTCACGTTGAACATAAAAAAAATTCAAATACCTATAAAAATTCAAATTTACTCAAAGATTTTTTTTTAATTTTTTCCGTAGCTAGAATAAGTTCTTTTATAAGAACATTTTTTTTGTGCACCAACGAAAGACTCACACTGTATAAATGTTTATTTTGATATATCGAATCACCTGATTCGATACATCAAAATAATCAGAAACTGGTTGTGAAAAAAATGAAAGTTTTATTGTTTTTGTTGAAGTTAACGGAAAGACTAGAAAATCATCACACAGCGCATTCTAGAAAAACTAGAAGCTGATGGTTTGGATGTGCAAATATGGAACAATCTTACGACAACGGAACGGAAGGAGTCCAATCCAGAGTTATGCAAATAAACGAGCTGGCAGAGTTTGTGCCGAGTCTAGGGCACTCATAAAATCTTGTTGGCATGCATACAGCTTCAACATACGAGTAGTGAGTGGAAAGAGGCCACGCCCTATTAAATATGTCGACAGAAGACGTGCAAAAAAAATTTAGCTGATCTAGCTTTAAAATATTCAAAAGACTTGAATGCAGTTGGTTTTTGCCAATAACTTGCCGAATTTAAAGAGCTATTACATGAAATCAATAAAAATAGTGCCTTTGACCTGTTACAATATCTGTACAAGCATGACTTGCATGGAAGTGTTTTCCAATGTTAGTATAGCTTCAAGAATTTATTGCACATTACGAGGGGCGGCTGATAAATCCGCGGCCCGAGGTACTTAGCGTTGACTCATAATCTCACTTGTGTTAGTACTAGTAGCGACACTCCTTGGTAGTATAAATATAACCTTCTTTCGATAATGAGGTCATTAGTAAAATATCTGTTGAAGGACAAACATCATCATGTCAGCCGATTCGACAAATTTTAATAATATTGAACACCGCGTCGTGATAAAGTACTTCGTAAAAAAAGGAAAAACTCCGAAAGAAATTTTCGAAGACATGTCATCAGTTCTTCAGGAATCTGCGCCTTCGTATACCATGGTCAAAAAATGGGCTCGCTTATTTCAACAAGGACGAGAGAGCTGTGAAGATGATCCGCGCCCGGGGCGTCCTGTGACGGTAGTGACGGAGGAAAATATTCGTAAAGTCGAAAAATTAGTACTGGCCGACCGAAGAATAAAATTATGGCAGATAGCCGAGGAGTTGCAGATCAGTAAAGAACGGGTTGGAGAAATTATGCACGAGCATTTGAATATGAGAAAAATCAGTGCGCGTTGGGTACCAAAAATGCTTTCACCGTTCGACAAGCAACGGCGACTCGAGACAAGTAAGGATTTTTTAGAGCTAGTCGGGGACAATCTAGACGAAATTTGCGACCGAATCGTAACCGTAGATGAAACCTGGGTTCGCCAATACGATCCTGAATCCAAACAGGAGTCCATGCAATGGATGAAAAAAGGAGAAAGGCCGCCGAAGAAATTTAAGGTTGAAAAGTCGGCATCAAAGCTTATGGCGACTGTTTTTTGGGACAGCGAAGGTGTTTTGCTAATTGATTACCTGCCAAAGGGAACTACTATGAATGGTCAATACTATGCAAATTTATTGGCTCAGGCACGAGAGGCAGTCGTACAGAAGCGACGTGGGAAATTAGCACGCAGAGTGCTGTTTTTGCAAGACAATGCGCCTGTCCACACGGCGCGGGTTTCGAGGCAGGCCCTGAAGGACACAGGCTTCTCGGAAATTGACCACCCACCATACAGTCCAGACCTGGCTCCCAGCGACTATTTCCTTTTTTCCAATTTGAAAAAGGAGTTACGAGGTCGTAGATTTGCCGATGACAATGAAATGAAGGCGGCTGTAGAAAGCCATTTTGAGTGCAAGGAAAACGATTATTTTTTTGGCGGTTTAAAAGCGTTATACGCCCGATGTGAAAAATGTATTCTGCTTGAGGGAGACTATATTGAGAAATAAAAACAAAATACTCATACTTTTCTTTCATTTAATGCCTTAGGCCGCGGAGTTATCAGCCGCCCCTCGTATGTTCAGGCCACTACGTTTTTTATACTTCTTTTTCTTAGCTGTTGATTTTGACATAGTCACTAAACGTTACATGAACACTTCTTTTGAATTTTAATACCTAATTTTGGATATATAAACGAAGTCAAAATTCTCCGTTCCGTCGCCGGTAAAAATAATTTTCCATTTCATATTCCAATAATCACCAGGAAAAAATACACTTAATTCCTTGTACTTTTTGTTTCATTGAACTTACAAATAACTGATACTCTTTTTGGACACCCAGTATAAAGAACCATAAAATATTGTTGACATTGTAGGTAAAAGTCACTTAAACACACATACTTTACTTTCAATTAATTACTTTCAATTAATTTACTGATGTTACGGAGAGGGTTAAGACACATGAGTATGATTTGGCTGCATTTAAGCTAAAGCTATGTTTTAAATCCATCCCAATTTATCTAAGTTCAGAATAATACGATGAATAGACAAACCACTGTTCAATAAGTACCTATCTACCCCAGAAAACAGACATAGGCTACTCAGATAAGTTGTTACAGTTCAGTTTGTTTCATAATGTTTTTGTGTAACTTGTTCGTATTTCAATGCTTTAGAGTTAGTTCACTGACACATACTGAGCAAAGACCAATTAAGTGCCACTAAAAATTATAATTTTAAGAGAGTAATCTTAAAAGACTTAAGTTTAAGTTTTATTTAGCTTTTTTAGCAGTGCAAATGCAGTGTTTGCAGAATCTGCTGCAAGCGTTTGCAGGTACAGTGCATCAGCTGCAATAATATGTTGCTTTGTTTGGGGAGCTGTTTGAGACCGCTTTATATGGGCAGTTTAGGTAGTTACAATCAAAAACTTCCATTACTGACCTAAACACAGACGATCTTTACAACAAAACTTTGTACTTTTTTGTAAGCTATTTTCTTTTTCTGTCTTCTTTCATTCTTAGTTTTAAGACTTAAAGTCATTTAAGTCATGTTTCTAAGGTAGGAAGGATTGGATTTTTAGGTACTTACAACCATGGAAATATTCAATTACAATAGTCAAGCCATGAATAACTTAAAAGCACACTTATCTGGCCGATCAGTTTAAATCCCATATAATGAAGCCCTGGCTTTATTTAATGAAGAACCTCACCAACTTTACACTGCCAACAAATTGAAAATTTGGAGGAAAAATCAGATACCTTCTAAAATCTATCTCATACAACAAAAAGACCATAATTGTCATACATGCTTGTACGAATTAAGGGACTCAATGGCAATGCCAGAAAAAATTTTCAAAATACCTCAGGAAGTTGATAACCAACCACAAGAAACCAAATCAAACAAACACAGGAAGCCAAGTCCAACTCCATAGGGGTAGTTCAGGATTATTTTACCTTATACCTATCGGTTTTTTATGTAATTTTCATTTGTAATATATAGGAGCTATAGATTGCAAATGAAAAGACACAGACAAAAACTTGAGACGCCTTTTAACAAAAAACTCTTGCGACACATTCTAACCTTCAAGGATCCGATCACACACTTAACAAAGCTAACGGCTTCGGCGCTAAATTTACAATCTAGCGCCGAATATCAGCAGAAAAACTGAATAGATAGTTACACGTTAAACGCCATTTTTGATTTTTTTAATACCATTTGTAAATACCATAGATAATATTATGACAGACAGATATTATACATACAGATTGGAAAGCTCTTGAAGCGTTTAGGACCCTTATAAAGTTTGGGGAAGCAACCGGTGGTGTCGCTAGCGTCGTTTTATTTTTCAGTTATATGCGGATGATGAACAGGCAAAGAAATAAAACCATCACACAGTAATTCAGTTATAATATTTTATTTTTCATTAAAAACCTGCTGAGATTTTAAATGACACCTTTTTCTAGTAGTTAGGGTGGGATGAATTAACTTTAAAGATTTTGTGCAAGTTTATTTCTAAAAATTTTTTATTTGAATATCGTGTTATTTTATAAACTGTTGCAAATGTGTAGAAATTCCCCTGAGAATTTTATAACAGCATAGCACAGAGCGATGCAAAATGCAATGCGATGCGAATGCGACCCTTCGTCCGCACGTTTTAATTTTATTTATTGTATTCCCGTTTATGTCTACGTCGATAAATAAGCTATCTGACATAAAAATGGGATCAGTAATTTCTGAGATTAATGCATTCAAACAAACAAACAACAAACTCTTCAGCTTTCTTAATACTTATTTGTGCAGGATTTCAATGTTGTTTTTTTTAATGATCCAGTCTCCAGCAGTTTCAGTATCAGGTCAGATCCTATTCGAGGAACAATTAAATCTTTCCCATTTATAATTTATAATATAATATTAGAGTAGAATAATTGAACTACTATTACTAGCGTATAAACCTGACACAGCGAACAAAGTTGCACCATGATTTGACGCCACTTGGCATCAACGCATACAAACAGTTAAAATTGCTGTTTAGAAAAATGTCTCCAAAACTAAATTCTAAATTCTGTTTCAGCCAATAATAAAGCTGGCTGGTTTCTAGCTCAAAGGATTAGCATGGCTATACAACGCGGCCACGCAGGCAGCATCATTGCCTCCTTGGCAGAAGGAAATGGTTTCGTTTTTGAATAGGTGGGTCTATTTTTATGTTGCATATCTTAGTTATTTTTTATTGTTTGTGATTAATAAATCTATTCTAGAAATAGCGATAAGTAGTTATTTATTAAAAAATATAACGTGCGAGTGCAAATAATGTATCTTGTGTTGCTGTAACACGACGTGTTCTTATGCTGTTTAAGAGATGCAATGAACGAGAATTTTAAGGTATATCTTTTTGTTACCTAGACTATAGCCAAAAAAATTAGGTTCTTAAATACAACTATGAATACTTTTTGCAAGTTCCTCGTTCCACTGCTTTCTACACTGGAACTTAATGACAGTGGACCATTGGGTGCTTTATTTATTATTTAGCATATTAATTAATATTTTTTTATTATTTTAGGTTGTATTCTTCCCGTTGACAATGATCCCTCTCATTTCATCGATGCATGCGTATTACTCCAGCAGTTGTTACTCATTTTTAGTTTTCAGCATGGTGTAGAATGAGTATGAAGTACGCATGATCTAGAAAAAAAAGAACCCGTTTACTTAGGCCTTCGTGGTGTAATGCACGCTGGGTTTTAAACAATCACCATATCTCTCAAGCATGGAAGCGCGCTATGGCTATAGTGCGATGTAAGCGTCGCGTTGGTGCGAGCGAAGAAGCCTGCGTCAAATTTGTTACTCTTGGTACCGATTTTCTATGGTAACTGCGTAAAACGTTAGTCATAATGAAAACACCGATACGACCGATTTGAGTTCTACAAGTGACCCTAGAGGCACTGCACTGCACTGTGCAATTTTCAATACACTTTTTCTACGTCGTCGCTAGCGAGTAAAACCACTGAATAGATTCTTTATCTATTCAGTGAGTAAAACTAATGCGCAAACGCATGGTAACGGTACGGTACTGCACGATATGTTTGCGGTGAGCTCAGCGACCGCTCACGCTGTACCCAACACAATCCGCTCGCTGCAGTGCTATCACTACTTCTGGGTCTTTTTAACCTTCATTGTTATTAGTTTTAAAGAAGGTCAAACTGAAATTAGATCCTGGTTATGCAAAAGATGGAAAAGTGATGGGGAAAGTCTCTAAGCGCGCCGAAGCGTTGCATTGACACTGCTACGTCGGACGTTGCGTTGTGTTGTGTCGCCGCACATTAACGCCAACGCAATCAACGTTGCACAACACTGGGCGAAATTATTATGATTTGTTACCAGTCGACTCGAAGAAGAAGAACGCAACGTGTGGCATGCTGTTCAAAATATTTACTGCACTGCAACGCATCGGATACGCTCGTGTAGCTTTGCTCTTACGGTTTCAAATGTGGTGAGGGTAATAGGCACGATGTACGCTTTCGGCGTGAGAGGCTGCGCCCACCGCGCCATCGCTATGAGGATCTGCCGACGCAGCCGCGGCGACACGGACGGCCAGTCGCTGTAGTATATCGACGTGCTCAATAGCTCACTCTGAAAAAAAGTAAGTAGGTAGGCAACATTGATGAGGTCACGCGCTTGCAAAATTCAACAGGCTTGCCAATGTGTCGGTGGCCGAGTGACGTGCGCCCGGAATCCGGATAGCGTGAGACACGGGGTTCTATTCCTCGTCTGACATAGTTACTTTTTTAAGTTCAAATTACATTATTAAGTTTGTATTGTGACAGAAAATTAACACGTTCCGGGACACTAGTCCAGACACAATAGATGTTTTATTGTTTTCACGCCTGTAGGCGTTCACTGTCCCGGAACGTGTTAAACAAGAAAAGTGATCAATATACCCAATGTGTTCAGCATTTCCTTTGTGGGATAAAAATTCAATGAAACATATTCGTACGTACGTACCACGGTCATAGACAATAAGTTATTTAACAATGAATTAAACAGCATGTGCGTATGGTGTAAAAATAAGTGTACCTCCAGTAACAACACCATTTAGAATTAAATAATACTTACCTCGGATTTCACTAACTGACCGAAAAAACAAAACAAGAAATTCTGTATTTGCTGTACACAGAAAAGTGAAAATCCATAAAAAAACTCAAACGAGAAAACGGATCGCTGAAACAAAGAAAATATGTGCTAGTATTTTCAAAACTGTGTCTTGTAGTCTAGTCTCATTTCTGTGTATGATCTTATCTTATTTTTTATCCATGTAATATTTAGTATGTATGTTTATGATATTGCATCTAAAAAAAATTTTTTTTTGATCGCTCTCAGTACTTTACTCGTAAATATCCCGCCACTGACTAAACTCTCTGCATTCCCAAGCGGTTGACTAGTAAAGAATGCCATTAGTCATTAAGCCCGCCAATTGTCCGCCAACTAACAGCGCACGTCAAGGTAAACACTGCGGCATCTTATGCAGTTGTGATAAGGGCTAGTTTTGCATCAAAAATGTGCTGGCTACTGGACATTGATTAGGGATTACAACTTTGGATTACTATATTTCTGAGTTAAATGATTTTAGAGCACTATTACCAGCGGGCCTATTTTTAAATACAATTAAATGAATTAAAAGTCAAAGAAAATAACTCATTTTCTAACGAAAATCTTTTGGAATACTGACACGAGTGATTCAAAAATATAGCTGCAGTTCACGGTAACTACGTATACTTTGTAGAATCATTGATTAAAATTTTTGCTCCTATTACAGGCCTTTCTCCTACAATGTTCGACTGTGGATCTTTTTTCCATGTGATATATGTCGTAGCCAGATGGTTTTAAATCAACCGGTTAATTGAATGCGTAGGTTTTTTACTAAACGCTGGCATCTAATTTAAAGTAAATTAACTATCAACAAAACACTTTGTAAGCCTAAATTCGTTATATTAGTTAGTTAGATTAACTGGGGTGTTTTCCGCACTTAGCCTCACGAAGTCACGATTGGGCCATTGTACGTATGTTCCCTCTTTTTTATTCTAACCACCCCAGGCTTTCCCAGAAGGCTAGCAATCTGCCTAGATTGCTAAAGGCCTCCGGGAACGTAGCCGGGTGTTGAAAATATTTGCCCGTTGTTCCGCCACACCCATGCACTCCATGAGCACATGCTGTGGTGTTTCTTCTGCCCCCATGCACACTTTGCATAGGGGGCTGTCTGTGACACCTAGTGCTAAGTTCTTATTTGGACCTGCTAGGCAATAATAGTTCCGGTCCATATAGGTATACTGTTGTAGCTTAGCTCCTCTTGGCTAGTTCGCCGGCTGCGTTGTTACTTAGTGAGTTACTGAGTCCTTTGATCCATTGCAAGGTTTTTTGTGTTATCTTATTTGTGTTAGCTATGGATTGGAGTGCTATATGGCACTCTCATATAAGGACAGATGTAATGCTATTGTTTTGTAGGGCCTGGAGGACCGATGCACTGTCTGAGACGATTTTCATATGTAGGTCTTACATTTCTGGCTGCAACCACCTGTGCTGCCCTAGTGATGCCGATACATTCTGCTTGAAAGATTGTGTTTAGCTTGTCTTATTCGTTAAATTGCTATAAACATTAATTTCGGCACATTCATTTATAAGATTTAAACAAAGCGATATAACTCTATTTCGACTAACAGAATCAATCATGAGACAACGCAACGCTATATGTGGAAAGGAGTTAGATAATCCACTCAGCAGGTTAGCGTGGGAGTGAGTGAAAGAGAAATACTTTATTCAAGTTTCATAACAATACCAATTTAGCGACCTAACTAGTTAAGTGGCATTTAAACTGTCTGGAAATTGAAAGGATATTAAATATATTGAAGCAACATTGTAATACGCACCCAGGAATTTCAGTGGCGGGAAAGTATTTTTCTTAAAATGATTTATAATTTGTACCCTCTACTTACTTACCTCAGAAATACTGTAAATACATATCCCTGCAGTCACTATAACATTTAAAAAATGAAACGCTATACCTTGTTTATAGGCTGCAAGTACGTTTTCAATTAATCTGGAAAGCAGAGTAAATTAACTTTAGGGGCGTTGATTTAAGGCTTGGTTGAGTATTTTATAAAAAATAGTAGTAAGTAGAAGTTACCTACCGATTAATTTTTTCGTAAAGACGAATGTAGTAAATGAATTTCTTAATCAATGTTGGGTCCGCCACGTCTTTGTATTGAAACCTTCTTACTGTTTTATTGTTTTGTATATTTGCTAAATTTTGTCCCTCAGAATCATCAAACAAATGCTCCAAATTATAATTGAGTATTTTCAATTGTGTATGTCCTCGCAGGAAGTAAACGGCAATGCTAAGGTCTAATGCCATATGTCCGTATACTGAATAAAAACCAAATATTGTCGTTTCCCATAAAATAGCAAATATGAACCTGCAAAATATGAATTTAAATTTATTATTAATTAACCTTAACTTTATTAATCAAACATTTCTTTAGGAGCAGTTGAATTTTCGTAAACAATATTTTTTTGACTGAAAACCTTTTTAGAATACAAATAGTTACAAGCTTCTTATTATTAAATATTCGTATAGTATACCAAAAAGTTTTTTGGTAAAAACGTCACATAATTGTCACTTGTTATTGGTAGATACCGCAATAACTATTCCGCTTCACCAGTAATAGCTCTTTAGGTAATCATGAAGCTTTGATGCACATTTTGTAACAAATTATTGCTGTGTATGAGTGATGTCTGCTGTTTCGATTAATTCATTATTTGAGTTTTATCTGCAGGCTTAACATGCACGCCGTGATAAAAATTTATCGCGGCATTCTATCGCGTTTGTTTGTCAAAAATCTACTTAACCACAGTTGCTAACATGGCTGCCATGAAAGTCATGTTGTACTGTCAAATTTCGAAATATGACAAAATTATCATTGAACCCTAACATGCGACACATATGTTAATCGAATTTTGACATTTTGCCGTGAAAAATTATCGTCCAATATTAGCGTCGACGACAAATGAAAAACAACATATTTAGATCAAAAATATATGAGTGTGTCGTGCCATATTTTATCCTAGGCTCTCAAAATCAATAAAGTGTAAAAATATTGAAAAGAAAGTCCCCGTGGAACATTTTTTATCCCTAAGATATTTATTAGTTTGAATTATCATTATCTTTAGGCAATATCGAATCAATCTGTCACTGTGTCAAGTTGATCATTTTGAGCCTTATCTGACATAAAATTGAGTGAATGGTTAGAAAATTTACATATCTCGTCATCGTTTTGGATAAATTTGTCCAATGTGGTTGGCATGTTAGGGAATATAAAAAATAGCATAAATTGTCAAATTTTGTCATGTCGATCGAAAGAAATAATGTGTCATGCTGCATGCATGTTACCGCCTATACTGGTAACATTTTGATCATTTTAATTATTAACTGTGAGCTTTTATTATGACCCTGAGAGAGGCATAATATTAAGCAATTAAAAAAAATATTGTATTGAGTGTAACTTTTTTTCCCACCCGTAATGTAGCACTATTATAGTATTTTGTAATTTGCATGAAATTGTAGGAGTTTTTAAGCTGTTGGGCACAAACTGTCCATACATTTTTTTCACTACAGGTCTTTTAAACATTTGAGTAGAATTTAATCGGGCCAAAAAATTTAAAAAATATTGTTATTTTCTGACTAAAATATTGAAGTTATTGGTAACAACTAAAGTGAGGTAAGTAAGTTGGTTAGGCGTATTTACTACCTAACTTCTCATTGTATATCTTTTGAACTACTTATAAAATAAAATCTCTGGTGGTCTTCAGAGTCTACATTGGAGACTGTTCAGTCTTGCTCCTTGAGATCAGCTCTCGGATTGTCCGGAGACTGCTCTCAGCGCACGTGAAGGTCGTATACTAGACCTCCGTAGAAAAATGAAAAACTCCATAGTGATTTTAAGATGAAAGTTAATTTTGACATAACGAAAAAAAATTTTTGACTATCTTCGGGTTTTCTGTGCTTGCTCGCTGAAATAAATTATTTTTCGGTTTGTGTGATAAATATGCGAAATTGTGATCTATATACGTGTGAAGTTAAACCGCACGTCGGACGGCGCATGTTATAGCAGCTCGAAGGCGGTCCTGGGCTGTTCCTCTGGTGATTGTAGTTCTGAATAGCTCTAATGTAGTTTCTGAGACCACCAGAGTGAATAGTTCAAGTTTTTATTTTAAAGGGTGAGTTTCCCATGGTGCCTGCTATCTACACGCGGCATCATATTTAGTTTAGTTTTGAAAAATAAATACATTATTGAATATCTTTTAATTTATACCGTGAGACTTTTCTTAACCCAATTTAGTTTAGTTGGCCTATTCTGATAGACCATGACCAAAAACGTCTACAGATTTCGGTAGAAGCACTTACGGTACACCTGTATAGTAGAAATGCTAAACGCAGTCTTACCCAGGCCATGGGTTGGTATTGAACGGAAAATATGTTGTCCCCTCAGCAGTATCATCGGCTATCCTCTTAAGAATTACGGAAACTATTAAAGACATTACGGTCGATACCTCAACTGCATACACAATTTTAACTAGAAAGTCTATTCTTCTTTCTAGCTTCTGTATATATTCGCCATCTTTCTTGCATGTACCGAGAAACATCGGATCTGAGAAGAAAATGAAATTTAATGTTAAACATTGGTTGTGATCCTACTCGGATAGTTTAAGTAGTGATAAGGTCAAATGTTACCTCGGAGGACTTTGTAAATTTCGTCTACCTCCTTTGTTTTCCGTTGTAATGTGATTACCCTAACCAGCAATTTTACTTCTATCATTGCGGCGAGGACCGAATTATAAAATAAAAATCCTTTGGGATTGGTTGCTAATTGCTGAAATATAATAGGTATTGATTATACCAATAAACTATTAAAAGAAGCGTTTAGGGTTTCCTAGTTTCCGACAGAGGTGTTTTGCAGCTACTGTTTTGTGCAGGATGCCGTTTAGTACGCGTATTTATACGGACATCCCGTTGGCCGAGACCCGCAAAAAAACTGTTATTTACTTCTTCAGAAAACGGATATCTTTTAACGTATTTTATATAAATCTTCTTCTCTTCTTTGTTTAGATTATCGTGTCACAACAATGTTATTTTATAGATTAGCTCTATAAAATGTTTTTTTTTATTTATAAATTATAAGGTTCTCGTCTAATCTATCCTTACCTTAAACACATAAATGATGTATTGTGTTGAATTCATCATCAGCAATAATGTCACCAATACCCTGTAGACATCGTGGCACACACCTAAGTAGTAATTATCTGTGTGTAACTTATAGAATCCGGTCCAGACCATCATATTGTACCGAAATCTGTCCATTCGCGATGTGTATACCATGATTGAATGACGTAGATAAGTTGCCACTTTATATGTTACCTGGCGAAGTCACAATGAAATTATAAATACCGTTAGATTAAAATCTCTCTCGTAAGATTGTAAATTGTCAAAAGGTCGTGAACCGTAAAGGTGGGTTTAGACCAAACGAACAAAGAACTGGAGCTAGAACAAGAACATCTTTCTTGTTCTTTAACAAATAATTAAGTTTACTAATAACAAACAAGAAAAAATTAAAACTAAGACATGCAACATAAAAAAATAAGACTACCCTATTCAAAAACGAAACCATTTCCATGTGGCAAGGAGGCTATAATGCTGGCTGCGTTGCCGCGTTGGATAGCTATGCTAATCCTTTGAGCTAGGTACCAACCAGATTTATTATTTGCCGTAACAGAATTTAGTTTTGGCGAAATTTTTCTAAACAGCAATTTAGCCGAAGGCCCCCACGGCCTAAACGTTTCAACGCCAAACGGTGCAAATACATAATCACTTGCAAGTGAGCCGTACTTGCGACGCTTGGCGTTTTCAGCCAAATCCGCTGCTGCTCCAGCTTTAAGGGCTGATTCTCTGAGATGGGAGGGGGCCAAAGTATCGACACAAGTTGCATCCCATACTAGGGCCCGACCCCGTTCCCAGGGAATGAGCGTGAGGCCATCGGGTCTCCTGCCATCATCACGAACCAAACCACGTGGTTCCAACGTGGAAGGAACGTTAAAAAAATAGTTTTGTTTAGTGATCAGATTGGGAAAAACTTGGGCCACTTATTATCAAACTACATGGAACAAAATGTGATCAACCATTGCATGCCAGGGGCATCATATTCAGAAATAGTTAAGAAAGTGCTTTCTTTTGAGTTTCAAGAAAATTCAGATTTGATTATTTTCATAGGAAACAGAGGTAATATGAACAAGAAAAACTTAATTACATACTTTGACAGTTTAAAACAATTAAATGTGAATAAAACACTATTGTTTACATTACCTTATAGTAGTGGATTGCCAGATGAAGAAAATAATATAAGATATAAACTTAATTTGCAACTGCACAAATTGACATCCTATGAGGTGAATAAATTCCACCTACTTGACATGAATAATTATTTTAAAAACAAAGTGTATTTGACAAGAGATAATTATTATGTCAATAATTATTTCAAACGACAGATAGCAATGTCGCTATCATATTATTTTGATTATTCAGCCAAGAACTTGGCTACCAAATCTGCTTTTATTGAGCAGATTATTGACATGAATATTCAACCATTGGAATCGCTTCCAATAAACAACAATCATTTAAATTAGAACATCAGACAATAGAGGATAACTCTTGCTTATCAGAAATTGTAGAATCAAATCAATTAAATATAGTACATCGTGTGCGGAGCTGGACGACTACATTATTGTCTGTGTTTATAGGCCCCCAAGTGGAAACTTTAAATTATTTGAATCTGTAATGGAAAATGTGTTAAATAAAATATGCAAAACTACAAAGAAAGTAGTTGTATGTGGAGATTTCAATGTGGACATAATAGATATTACGGAGGAACATCGCGTTAGGTTTTTGAGCATTTTTAAATCATTTGACCTCACTCCATTATTTGCTGAGCCCACTAGAGTAACTCCTACAACAGCTACTTGCTTAGATAATATTTTTTGTAACTGTAAAATCATCAAACAATCTATTATTAATTTTGTAAAATCGGATCATTGCGGGCAGATAGTTACACTACAGAACCGTTTAATTTCACCCCGTCTTGAAATAAAATGCAGGCCGGTCACTGCATCTCGTAAGGACAAATTTAAAAACCTTATAAGTGATAAACTACCGTTTATACCTTTTGATAAACAAAATGCTAGTGAATTGTATGATCAATCAATTTGATATTATTTTCCCTCAAAAGAAAATAGTTATTAATAACTGTAAACCGAAATTCAGTGACTGGCCTACTCAAGGAATTTATACAAGTAGGAAAAAAATGTTTGAATTGTATAACAAAAAAGCATATAGAAAGGATCCATCTTTTCATGAGTACGTTAAGAGGTACTCAAAAATTTTCAAAAGAGTTTGCTATTTAGCTAAGTCGAATTACATACGCGATAAAATTAAAAAGTCTAGTAATAAGATCAAAGAAACTTGGAATATTATAAATAAAGAAACATGTAAAACTAAATCTCATGATAACAAAGGACACGGTCGTAAATTGCCCCAGAGTCGTTTAATGTTTGATTAAAGAAAAGCATTAAGAGACTTGACTATATCATTTTGCAAAAAATATATTGAATTTTTAATACAATATTGTTAATTTACTTTGCTTTTATCTAGCGGCATATAAATCTACAAAAAAATAGGACAACTATTGAATACAATTTCCTGTCCCCAACAATTGTTGTTTGGCAGAAAATAGCGGTTTCGAGCACTTATAAGCAAACTGACGACCGCTTAACGAAATGGCATATTGTGTCATACTGTGTCATGTGGCAGTTAGTTAAATAAGTAAGCGCTCGCAATCGCTATTTTAAGAAGGAAGATGACGTTTGCCTCCCATGGGTACTAACCTTTAAACCTACCAACATCTTCCTAAAACTTGAAAAAAAAACTGTGACAAGGAACTTCTTTTCGTTGGCTATTGTTTGCGTCATTGTAATTTTCACGCGTCACGCACCCTAGCGGGGCAGTTTTCTATGTTTGAGTTTTGGTGGCCTAGATTGCGGGTTTTCGACACAGATGGCGCTATGATCTAGAAAGACCTGTGCAAGAGATTGATCCCACACAATTTATTTCGTTTTATGTGAAAACCCCGCTATTTACGGCTTATATTACTTTATATTATTTTAAAAGACGAAGAAACGAACCCATAAAATTCGTTTTGGTCGTGACGCATGGATTTTTACTTTTGGGGCAAGCAATGTATGGCGGGTCGACCGTTTCCTTTAGTCTAGAAATAAATAACAAACTTATTAAATCTGATGATGAGGTAGCAAACGCTTTTGAGGATTATTTCTGTAATATTCCTATAGAGACGACTAAACAGTTGAGTTCTTGCTCACTTCAGGCGAAATCATTACTAGTTTCGAGTGTTGATAGGTGCGAGTCCTCTTTTAAATTCAGACATATTGGTCCTTTAGACATCATAAAAACATTCAAAGAACTAAAACAAAAGAAAACAGAGGATAAATCGGGTATATCAATAGACACAATAAAACCCATTATACCTCTAATAGCTCCTTACTTATCTTATATCTTTAATGAATGTATTGATCAAAATCAGTTTCCAAATTTATTTAAACATAGTAAGGTTGTACCTTTATTTAAATTAGGAGACAAAAGTGACCCCAGCAATTTTAGGCCAATTTCAATATTACCCACAATAAGTAAAATTTTTGAAAAACTCATTTTTAATCAATTACTTTCCCATTTTAAACTTAATAATTTACTACACGAAAAACAGTTTGGGTTCTCTAAAGGTAGAAATACAACTAATGCTGGGGTAGCACTCATCAGACACATTCTTGATGCTTTTGATTGTGTAGACCATCAAACACTGCTCATTAAGTTGGAACACTATGGTGTCTCGGAAAACTCATCTAGGTTGTTAAGTTCATACCTATCAAGTAGAATACAATCAGTTAACATAAATGGTACCTACTCTTCCGGTGCCCCCCTTCAAATGGGGGTGCCCCAGGGCTCAATATTGGGGCCCTTACTCTTCTTAATATATGTAAACGACCTACCATTTCATTCCAAAAATCTTTGTGAGATAGTTTTGTTTGCTGATGATACTTCTTTGATTTTTAAAATGAAAAGACATGAAGAAAATTTTGACGAAGTAAACAATACTCTCTCCAAAGTATTGAATTGGTTCACCACTAATAACTTGTTACTAAATGCTAGTAAAACTAAATGTATAAAATTCACTTTGCCTAATGTAAAGCAACTTACACCAATATTGTACTAAATGGTAATAATCTAGTCTTAATGGACTCCACTGTATTTCTGGGCATTACACTTGACTCAAAATTACAGTGGGGACCTCATATTGAAGCCCTAACTGGGAGGCTAAGCTCAGCTGCCTTTGCAGTTAGAAAAATTAGGTATCTGACTGATGTTGAAACGGCGAGGCTTGTATATTTTAGTTACTTCCACAGTATTATGTCTTACGGTCTTCTCTTGTGGGGTTCTGCTACAGACATTGAAACCATATTTATTTTGCAGAAAAGAGCCATTCGTGCTATTTATTAACTTAGTCCTCGTGACTCCCTGAGAGAGGTCTTTAAGAAAATCAACATATTAACTGTGGCTTCTCAATACATTTTTGACAATATAATGTACGTTCGTAAATATTTAGATAATTTCATGAAGAAAAGCGACATTCACCCATATAACACAAGAAATAAACACAAGCTTGTCGTTCCTAACTTCAGATTAGTTACAACTAGTAACTCGTTCATGGGAAATTGTATAAAATTCTTTAATAATATACCACACAATCTTGTCGAATTGCCGGTTGATAAATTTAAGAAACACGTTAAAAACACGCTTATGTCTAAAGGCTATTATAAGGTTCAAGACTATCTAAACGACACGAATGTGTGGTCCGTCCAGCCTGCACCAACTGATGTACTTACCTTTGATGATTTTGATTTTACGGCAGCTAGTGGTGACTGAGTTTGTTCCGGCGTTTCTTCTCAGCACTTGCCTAATTGTCTGTGTTCTGTCTCGAAGCGCTGGTAGGGCCCAAAAGATAAGGAGACATGTTTCGCACATTTATTTTAATTTTTATATTTGACGTTCATAAGTGTCATTTCATGACCTAAATTGAAATAAAGAATTTGAATTTGAATTTGAATGGTGGCAAGAGCTCTTCTGATGGCGTCATTAAGAGTGGCGTGACGGGAGAGACGCCCAGCACTTGGCAACAAAGGCAGTGGAGACCAAATTTGTCAACCTCTTTGCCACAGGGGCACGTAAAGATTTCACATATAGGAGTACCAAGGCGAAGACCCACACACACCCGGAAAGACTCACTATCAAAGAGAGTGCCCAGATTTTTCGACGGTAAAGCATGAAAACAGTGACCAGAGTCTTTGCAGGAAACTGCCAAGAGCCTAGCGCGACAACTATCACTGACGGAATTTTGAAGTAAAGTATTAAAGGCCTCCCTCGCAAGAGGGACATCCCAAAGTTTTTGTTGATGACGTTCCTTTGGAATGTCTTCTCTAGGACAGAGACCTTGCCAAAATTCCTCCGCCTCTCTCACCATAGAAAGCTGATGAGGATGTTCGAAGATTTTTCCGGCTAAAACGGAAGTGCTATGCAGAGAGGAGAGAAAAGCGGGGAGGGCAACACTAGAAATTTGGCGAATGCCGATCCCACTGAATAGACAAATAAGGTTAGAAATGCCCCGGTCAGTGCAGCAGAGGTGAGCTAGTTGTGAGCATATGCACGAGCAGTACTTCAGTCGCGTGACAAGAGCGTTGCAGTAATATTCTGCAAGAACAGCGATTTTGTTGCACCAAGTATTTAAAAAAATACTCATTGATGACTGTGCACGCACATTACTAACAAAATTGCTACCTTAGCACGCAATGTATCGCATCCAATTTGCTTGGTTCGCTTGCGTACACAACGATAGGGATGTAGCTCGCGGCACAGTAAAAATATCGATAAATGGTAATTTTCCTACTGATGTTTTAGGAGATTAAAACATGATTAATTAGTTAAAATAAATATTGTTTAGTATTTATTTATAACAAACTAGCGCCCTCCCGCGACTTCGTTCGCGCGTCTAAGTTTTACCGTTCCCATAAATCGTAGACTTTTTTATAAGCCCATACGCATTACTACTTCTATAGTCTTCCCCTATAAATATGCTATCTAAAAATGTATCTAACTTATTTTATAACCAGATGAATCGTTTTTGATATAAGCGCGTTCAAACAAACAAACAAAATCATCCAGCTTTTTAATTAGTATATTTATATATCATAGATAAATGTTAATATGTATTTTACGTCTTTTGGCACAACACGTAGACCTGACTTAAATCGGGTCTGATTTTTTTTCTTATTTTTTATGTTGCATGTCTTAGTTTTAATTTTTCTTGTTTGCTATTAATAATATAAAGTTTTTCAAACTTATACGGGGATGTTATCTTTTTATTAAACAACAATATGGAAATACTTTTTACGCCTATTGTCAATTATATGTAATTCCTTCGGATGCTAGAAAGAGTAGGCTACTGCTATTATGCCATGTAGGTATCTACCCTATCATAATCAACAACACCCAAAGGCCGTTCCCACGAAAAGTTTGCAGAAAATTTTCACATTGAACACCCTTCGACAACATCAGAGTGTGGATGTCCACCGGCAATATGACCTTCTGAAGATTGCAGGATTGCATTGGACACAGTAGACAGCTTGCGACCGGTCGCTGTGGAAAACTGTGGGGTCTATATAACTATTCTGTTATATAACTATTCTGTTAAAACAAAAAAATATATTAATAAGCTCTCTTCTTGAGAGCAACATCAATCACAAACACATGTCAAAACATTGCGTTTTCAGACATGTCAAATTATTGTCAAAAATAAAATAAAATTTTAATATTATTTTAATCAAATTATTAATGTTAAGCAATACGTAAAAGCATTAATTTTCTCTATTTCAAGTAAAGTATAGCAATACAATTTTTTTTCTTATTGTTTTCTATCGGAAGGTAATTGTATACCCCTTTGATGCGATCAAATGTGCTGTAAAATTATACAAATACGCAAAACTAAAATCTTATGTTTTTTTTTCATTTCATATTGAAAAAATACGTAACACCGGTAATTGAAGTTATCGATATCGATCGACCTAAAATATCGACTTTTACCACAACGTAGTATTTTGACATTAAAGAATGAACGTAGCGGAATGTTGATTGATGGTTCCACTGCTAGCAGCTCTGTGATTGGTAGTTGGTTATACGTACTAATCACACCAATCACAGAGCTCCCAGCGGAAAGAGTGATTGGTTTGTGATATTGATGCGTTGATTCATTGATTGGTGCTTTTGGCACTGCAGCAACAACGCTGTAACGCCCACCGGCGACACAGGTTCTCATACAAACGAACCGTCAGAACGTTTCTAACCTTATTTATCTATTCAGTGGCCGATCCCACCAAAACGAATAGGAAGCGAAGCCTGAGCCCAAGAATTATTATCGAAACGTAATTTTTTTTTCCAAACTATTTTTAAGAGTGATATCGAAATGTTTTAAATAATCAGTTTTTTTCCAAATAGGACTAGCGCGTAGGAAGTATGTAAATTTAGGCACAAAAAGACACGATTACAGTATAGTGTAAGCAATATGAGAATTTAGGTGTTCCAATTTGGGGGCTGAAATGGTGAAATCATTCAATTTTTTATCAAGAAAAGGTTCGATGCTTGGGTCAAGAAGAGGAGCACCCAAAAGGCAAAGCGATTCAGAATTCAGAATTTTAATGTTAGGAGCAAGGGAATTAAATTTATCAAAGATACATTAAATTTACTTTGACAAGAACCAGACGAAACCTGATCATTAATAAAAAGCTCACATTTTGAAAGGTTCAGTTCTAAGCCTGAATTCTTAAATCCTTCTATAATCAGGAATAGGTCCTGGAAAACAACATCCGCTTTGCCTCCAAAGGAGCCGTCATCCTGATACCAGGCATTCTTGTTCTTTTGTTCTTACCGGAAGCTCGATTTCAGCGTTTTACACCAAAATATCGAGCGAGCGTTCTTAGAATATTCTATAGAACGCAATAGAACAACGAACGAATGCTCTGAGAAGAAGAATTTAATGAAGTGGGGATAGAATGAGCATTCGCTCGTCTGATTTAATTTAATGGGCCTTAACACATTGCTTACAATTTAACGCATTCTTTTTATATGTCAATCTTACACGCTTGCGCGTAATGAAAATGCTATTTTGACGTTTTTTAATTTTGATAGAAAATTTATAGGAAAATTTACAAAATCCGGAAGTTGGATAATATTTTCATAATATTTTGTATGTAAAAATTTAAAACGTCATAGTAACATTCTCTGACCAGCTAAATTATAATCTAAAGTATAATACAATGTCTCAAGCCATTCAACCAAATCAGCAGAATCAATTGACGGATTCACTTTATTAATAGATAATCTTACCGAAAATTAATGCGGTTTTATCGTTTAGCTTACAATTCGTGGGAGAAATTATAATGTCACGGTATTTACAATTATACGGTGAGATGTATAAACTTTAACATTACACAGTTATGAATGCGGAAATAACTGTTCAACTAGTTGAATTAAAAATGTTTTCTTGAGCATGTAACTTGTAATAAATTATAAAAAAACTAATAACAGTATTATCAATTATGGACCAATTAGTGCAAAGTACCGTTTTATTGCAATTTGCCTTATCATGCTGACTCTAGGGATAAGGCTCTTAGGCCTCGGTCACGAAGTCATCGCGGAGCGGGTGGGGCCTTTATAGTTATCACAGCGTGTGGCCCGCATGCTGGATAACGAGGAGACGTGAATATCTTTATTAGTACAAACAAGTAATATTAAAACTAAGATATGCAACATAAAACGAAACCATTTCCTTGTGGCAAGGAGGCGTTGCCGCGTAGATAGGTATGTTCCTGCTATCCTTTGAACTAGGAACCAGCCAGCTTTATTATCGGCCGTAACAGAATTTGCTTTTGAAGAAAATTTATAAATAGCAATTTAGCAGAAGGTCCCACGACCCTAATATTTCAACGCCAACCGTCGCAAATACATTATCACTTGCAAGTGAGACGTACTTGCGACGCTTGGCGTTTTCAGCCAACTCCGCTGCTGCTCCAGCTTTAAGGCTGATGCTCTGAGATGGGAGGGGGCCAAAGTATCGACACAAGTTGCATCCCAGAGGCTGGCGTGGCTCTCTCCCTACTAATGGCACTGGTGGACACCATCAAGTTTTAGTCTCTAATGAGAGTGAAGGAACAGAGAGTGCATTTATGTATAGCGCACACATCTGGGCACTATAATATCTCCTGCTCTGGCCTTTCTCTCTTGAGAGGGGCCGCCTTACCGTTTCTTTTTGTCGGTCCAACGCAATGAATTCAACGTAGTGGGTGCGACATAAGCACTGCGATATGGCAACGCAATACGCTAACGTCACATTCGTACCGTTCGTCATCGCAACGCAGCACCTCTCTCCGCCTCACTTAATGTTGCGCGTGCGATCTAATGCCGAACGTGGTTTCAACGCAGCCGTGTGTTTATAAAGCATCACCGCTCCGCTGTCGCAGGGTCGACGCAACGTATAGACCGACACATGTTTGACTTTGCTTTAAATTGGCAACACTGGAGACGCCCCGTGCCGCCACCGCGCCGTCCCCGCTTTTTTTTGCGCGGAGGAAATGCTTTACGCATACCTACTACCGTGGGGCGGACAAAAGGTGATGTGGGACTCCCTTGACGAATGAAAGATCACTCGTCAAGTATACCCACTAAAACCTATAAGCAGGACGACGAAAAATCGCTTATCGCATGCGCTCCGTCGTCCAAGCGGCAACCGCGCCATCCCCTGCCCGTCGCTTACTTCGGGACTGCGGCCTTATGGTAATTAATTCACATTAACATGCATTCTACAATTATTATTCAATAACATTAATTGATAGACTTAAATATGCAACTGCAATTAATAAAATTACAAATTGCATGCCTGAGAGAATCATTAGAAAAAAACACGGGGTACCTACAGTTTCTTTCACATAAAAAACGGCCAAGTGCGAGTCGGACCCGCGCACTGAAGTTTCCGGGCCAACCTTAAACTAAATTCGGGATCCACTAACTTCGACCTTGCGTAATTTTAGACAGCAAAAATAACTTTGTTTTTCATAGTATGTGTATGAAAGACAAATGTTTATTTACGGTGGATGAAAATGTGCTATTTATCAAAAACTACTAATTGATAACGTCGTACCCCCGATTTATGAATATGGTATCACCAACTTAATGTTATGTCACCATGTAAACATCAAAATCAGTTTCCAAACTTATTGAAACATAGTAAGGTTGTACCTTTATTTAAATCAGGAGACAAAAGTGACCCCAGCAATTTTACGTGCGTGCCCTTCGAGAGCCCGCTGTGGAAAACGAAGGTTTCGTATACATAAAGATTTAGCAGAGCCTCGAGCTATAAAGCGTGTGGTAAGTTGTCCGCTACAACTCGTCGAATGTGGGCTCTCAGATGAACTGTGCCAAATAAATACCAAATTAGTAAATCTGACCAAATAAGATGATTTTGAAGAGTGGTAATATTTAGCAGGTATAGGGCAACATACGAAAATAAGAGCTCTGCCTAGTTATTGCAAATAAAGAAAATCCAATTAGATGATGAGCCCTCAGTTCTCAAGTGCTCAAATTTTACCTTGATGCTACACGTTTTAACTTACAACTAAATGTCTTTGGTAAGGTTTTAATTTTAGCAGAAGTAGCCACAATGCTTACCTAAGAGTACTGGGTTTATATATTCAACTAGTACAGAATAAAAGCTCTAGCAAAGTGAGCCCACGGACCACACGCTAAAAACCAACTCCACAAGAAATCTCTCTCCTAAGTCATTGTTTGATAAAAAATAGTTTACAGCACTTTTTATACAAAATTTACAGTTTCAAATTGTATTCAAATATTATTGCTACTTAAAGTATTTAAAGAAATATCTAGCTTCTTAAATTCTCCGTAATGATTTTGTGTATGTTAACCACATTATAATTTTTTTAGGAAACTCAAAATATTTTTTTTCATTTTTTTTCCTGGAGCTACTTCTAATTGCCTTGGTCATATAAATTGCACTTGTAAAATGCAACTGTGACTCTGTGACAGACGAGGAATTGAACCCCGTGTCTTACGCTATCCGGGCGTATGCCTATACCACTCGGCCACCGTCACATTAACAAGCCTGTTGAATTTTGCAAGTGCTTTTTAACGCGTAGGCTGCCTTGATCATTATAGATCTCACGTATTCATGAATGAACGAATGGTTACGTATGACGATTTAAGATCGAAGTTTGTTGAAAGTAAACTGGATCAATCAATTTTTATACATACATTAAGTTATGCCTCAATTGAATTAAAAATTTAAGTATAAACTTTTTTGCACTTTAACGGCCTTGTGTAAGTGAAAGGCTCCCAACCAACTTCGGGGACCTCAAGGAAGCATACTTGGGCCAACTCTTTTTATTATTTACATGAATAATATACATGACCTTGTTATGCCCTCAGCTGAGCTCATATGTTACGCTGATGATACAGCGATTCTTTTCAGGGGAGGCGATTGGGACAGCACTTTTGAGGCTGCAGAGGTTGGCCTAGCACGTATACACGAATGGTTGGAACAAAATCTGCACACCCGGAACACTAAGAAAACCAAATACATATTATGTTTTCACATAACTACCGAGTCTCGTCCAACCAAGGCATATACTCTACCTATACATTCTTGCCGTTTCCGTGGTGTCCTCCCACCGTCTGCAACTGCGATGTGAATGTGATCCAGCGGACAAGTGAACTCAAATACCCTTAGGCCTTTTACTAGATGAGCATCTCACCTTCGCAGGACATATTCATTTTGTTGCTAACAAAGTTAGGAAAGGTACTATGCGGATATGGTATTATGCGAATTTTGAGGAGATGTGAGGATTTGGATGCCATGAAAACCGTTGACTACGCTATTTGCCATTCAATAATCACTTATTGTATGAGAGTTTGGGGTGGGGTAGCAAAGACTTTTAGAGCTCGAAAGGGCTCAACGTGCTATCTTCAAAGTAATGCTAGCAAAACCAATATCGTACCCTACAAATGCCTTATATAATGATATAAAGATGCTTTGCGTGAGGCAGTTGTACATACTATCTGTCTGTCTTGATTGTGTTTGAATTGTATAACAAAAAAACATATTTAAAGGATCCATCGTTTCATGAGTACGTTCAGAGGTACTCAAAAATTTTCAAAAGAGTTTGCTATGTAGCTAAGTCGAATTACATACGCGATAAAATTAAAAGTCTAGTAATAAGATCAAAGAAACTTGGAATATTATAAATAAAGAAACATGTAAAACTAAATCTCATGATAACAAATTTAGTCTAGAAATAAATAACAAACTTGTTAAATCCGATGATGAGGTAGTAAACGCTTTTGAGGATTATTTCCGTAATATTCCTATAGAGACGACTAAACAGTTGAGTTCTTGCTCACTTCAGGCGAAACCATTACTAGTTTCGAGTGTTGAGGTGCGAATCCTCTTTTAAATTCAGACATATTGGTCCTTTAGACATCATAAAAACATTCAAAGAACTAAAACAAAAGAAAACAGAGGATAAATCGGGTATATCAATAGACACAATAAAACCCATTATACCTCTAATAGCTCCTTACTTATCTTATATCTTTAATGAATGTATTGATCAAAATCAGTTTCCAAATTTATTGAAACATAGTAAGGTTGTACCTTTATTTAAATCAGGAGACAAAAGTGACCCCAGCAATTTTAGGCCAATTTCAATATTACCCACAACAAGTAAAATTTTTGAAAAACTTATTTTCAATCAATTACTTTCCCATTTTAAACTTAATAATTTACTACACGAAAAACAGTTTGGGTTCTCTAAAGGTAGAAATACAACTGATGCTGGGGTAGCACTCATCAGACACATTCTTGATGCTTTTGAAGACAAACATGATGCTGTAGGTGTATTCTGTGATTTATAAAAGGCGTTCGATTGTGTAGACCATCAAACACTGCTCATTAAGTTGGAACACTATGGTGTCTCGGAAAACTCATCTACGTTGTTAAGTTCATACCTATCAGGTAGAATACAATCAGTTTACATAAATGGTACCTACTCTTCCGGCCCCCCTTCAAATGGGGGTGCCCCAGGGCTCAATATTGGGGCCCTTACTCTTCCTAATATATGTAAACGACCTACCATTTCATTCCAAAAACCTTTGTGAGATAGTTTTGTTTGCTGATGATACTTCTTTGATTTTTAAAATGAAAAGACATGAAGAAAATTTTGACGAAGTAGACAATACTCTATTCAAAGTATTGAATTGGTTCACCACTAATAACTTGTTACTGAATGCTAGTAAAACTAAATGTATAAAATTCACTTTGCCTAATGTAAAGCAACTTACACCAAATATTGTACTAAATGGTAATAATCTAGTCTTAATGGACTCCACTGTATTTTTGGGCATTACACTTGACTCAAAATTACAGTGGGGACCTCATATTGAAGCCCTAGCTGGGAGGCTAAGCTCAGCTGCCTTTGCAGTTAGAAAAATTAGGTATCTGACTGATGTTGAAACGGCGAGGCTTGTATATTTTAGTTACTTCCACAGTATTATGTCTTACGGTCTTCTCTTGTGGGGTTCTGCTACAGACATTGAAACCATATTTATTTTGCAGAAAAGAGCCATTCGTGCTATTTATAAACTTAGTCCTCGTGACTCCCTGAGAGAGGTCTTTAAGAAAATCAACATATTAACTGTGGCTTCTCAATACATTTTTGATAATATAATGTACGTCCGTAAAAATTTAGGTATTTTCATGAAGAAAAGCGACATTCACCCATATAACACAAGAAATAAACACAAGCTTGTCGTTCCTAACTTCAGATTAGTTAAAATTAGAAATTCGTTTATGGGAAATTGTATAAAATTATTTAATAATATACCACACAATCTTGTCGAATGGTTGATAAATTTAAGAAACACGTTAATAACACGCTTATGTCTAAAGGCTATTATAAGGTTCAAGACTATCTAAACGACAAGAATGTGTGGTCCGTCCAGCCTGCACCGACTGATGTACTTACCTTTGATGATTTTGATTTTACGGCAGCTAGTGGTGACTGAGTTTGGGATTAGTGTTTTCAAACAAACAAACGAACTGACTCTACAGCTTAATAATATGAAAGTATCTATAGAGGTAAAACCTCATTCCTAATGTGTCCCATCCCATGATAGGCCATTAGGTTTTGACTTTTTGTATTTTCTGTACATCTTATAGGTGCAATAAAGAATACATTATTAGGTTCATGCGAGTCGAATTTTATTTTGTGCTTAAAAACAAAAATGTATTCATCGTTAGCAAAAATAACACTAGGACCCTATAGATTAGACATTCGTGGAACACACTAATTAAGTAGTAATTACTAGTATGTAACTTATAGAATCCGGTCTAAGCCATCATATTGTAGTAGGTACATAAACCTGTCCATTCGCGATGAGTGTATGTGTCATCGTGATGACCTAGTTAATATCTAAAAATAATTTTAAGACACTAATGATTTCTATTACAACTTTTGGTAAGTTTATATACGATAAATAAAACAATGTATTTTATTACATATTTTATAATTAATAAAAAGACATAATTGTAGGAGTTCAGAGTTATTTTAAGGAATGAAACGACTATTCTCATTTTAACAAACATTTATTAATTTATCACACTGTTTTTAAGCCTTTGGGCCGTTTAATAAACATATTTCACAAAGAAGCAACATTGGAAAATAATAACTGACCTGTACTTGCTCCAACAAAATATCACCATTATTGTACGCTGGTTTTCGCACTGACTTTGTTTAGACGTCCGCTCGGCACGAGAGCTGAGTAAAGACTGCCCGTCTTGCGATCGAGCGCGTCACCATGAGTGAATGAAATGAACGAATGAACTTACTCTATGAATAATTATGATAAATATTGATTGAGTTGACGTTATTTCCGTTAGTCATTGCGCATCTTATTTATTTATTTTAATGTTACGTATCGTTTATTATTAAGTCAACTATTTAGATGGTATTATCCTTACAGCTCGGCCATCCTGCTAGAGCAAGTCCCTTTGCGCATAATATATTATTATTAATATAGTGTATAGAGTTATCTAACTAAAATGCTAATAAATTATGCAATTATTTTTTTGACAGCATTTACATACAACATTATTAATACCCAATAACATTTCATAATACCTAGATTATTTAGTGAACAAACAAGACGATAGTCTTACAAATCAATTACAATTCGTATAACTTAAAACTAAAAAGTTTGGCTTACATTCTTAAAGATGAAACGATAAAATATGACACTGTGAGTGTTAAGAAACCTTCTAAACCATTTGGCTTACATGTCTGACGATTATGTTATTGTGTTTTACAAAATATACATATTTGACGGATTTATTTATAAAGTAATATATTTTCCATTTACATACCTACTATGCTATTAGTATCATTATAAACGGGAAAGTTTGTGAGGATGGATGTGTGTTTGTTACTTCTTCACGCAAAAAGTACTGAATTGTTTTTGATAAAACTTGACAAAATATAATACATTGGAATAACATATTGGCTATATTTCATAAGGATATACATTTTCATAGTGAAGATACGACGATGAATGTTAATGAAGTCGGAAAAATATGTAATTTTCGAGCTATTTTTGCGTACGCTACAAAAACTGTAAGAGTTATATCAATATAATGTATGGAACAAATGTTTACCTTAAAAAGTTGTACAGAAAAGTCCGCGACAGCATATACCTATCTTTTAAGGTTTGGTCTCTATAACCTTTATTACAGTAATAAAAAATGATTTACGGCAATGCATTACTTTTCATGGTATTTTCCTAAACATATTATTAATCCTTATCCAAATAAATACTTTATTCGTCACAAGTATTCAATTTTAATCATGTTTGCTCTTGAAACCATTGAATTCCAACAATTATGTTAGGAGATCTCTTAGTGTTAAAATACCATGCGCTCATGGACGGAGCGACACGCAACGCCGGCGCGTGTTGATGGATTCAATTATAGGGATGCTATTTTTTTTCCTATAGTAGTTGACTTTTAAAAACGCCCTTATCACCCTAAGACCACTGTTGTTCATTGTCTGCTTAGTTAGACTAGGTACATAACAAAGGAAATACAAGAACCCGCTCCCGGGCAGCAGGATTCATACGGCGAGACAATTGCATTAATTTATGGAAATATGCATGAATTACAGGAAGCTTTTAATCAATGGGTCGCTCAAATTAAAAAAAAACATGGACCGGTATCAGTTGTAACAAAACTGAGTACATGGGGCGTAACTTTTGGCAATGCTGGTTTGAGCTGCAACACATTCTTTTAAAACACCTCACTGCCTTACTTATGTGAACCGCCTTAAATATCTCAAGTCGATGATAACAACGAACGCTTAGGTATATTGAAAATGATGTTAGCCATCCCACAGGTACCGCTTGATTTTAATAGAAGTCACCAGGCATCTTCTGCGATCCTTAAAAGCTATTTAAACTAAGAGAGGAGGTGTCAACGTCGGTAAAGCCGGCTATGATATTATAATGGCGTTGAATTTTTGACTTTTAAGAGTAAGCTTATGAGCAACAAAATAAAGACCAACGAGAGATAAAAATGCCCAGATAGTCATATAATTTACAAAGAGTCTATCATGAGATTGCTCAAAGTTGCCCCTTTTGTAGTAAAAGTTAAAACAAGTCGCTGGCAATGGGTCAGCGATAAATAATGGGTACTACGAACGAAGAACCACGGCGTCAGTGACCTGCATTACAGCGGCATATCGTAGACACAGCACTGAAAGCACTCGCACCAGGAGCACACAACCTAGCTACACAAGATTTTAACATAGGTACAAAATCGTTATACTGGTAGGTCCACACCACCTGCTACGCTGGGTAACCTGGGAGCAGCTCTTCTATCATCATCATACTTATTATTACTAAACGGGCCAGAAGACCACCCTGGTCCACGAATGAGCTCTTTTACAGCAGAACACATCTGTGTGGCGCATAAGGACTGAAAATGATGAGTTAACTTAAAATAACACGACACGCGACACGTTTGGTGCAGTTGTTAGCGCTCCTGACCACTGAACCAGCGGTCGCGGGTTCGAATCTCGCAAGGGGTAAGTGTTAAGGTACCTAAGTCATTGATGGTATATGTATTTAAGCATTTATGGTTTAGGCACGAATCCCTATCCCTGTATATCCTTTAAGTATCCCTGCTTGTTACAATTGTAGTAAATAATCTTCACAAAATTATCAGGGCGGTTTTCTAGTGAACGGTTGTTTACTAACTACCCTTTTATCCCGCACTTAGTCAGTATAATATTTATCTTCTCTTCATAGTTATAATTTAAATTGATTTATTTTATTTTAATGAAGTAAAAGTATTTTTTTAATACTTATTTTCGACCGAATAAATGTTTTATTGAGTTTAATTGTAGATTATGTGTAAAATTGCAAGTGAATAAATAAGGCTTTATTATCATCATTATAACGGTTAACCCTCATTATTAGCTAAACTAGTCGTTAACAGTTCTGCATAATCTTCGCGACAAGGAATTGATTCAACTTAATTTTCCACTTATTCCATGCGTAGAGGACTGTACTGAGTCCTTGGTACCAAGATTTCGTAATACCAGTGAGCCTAGGAAGACAAAAGTGAACGATTTCTTTTTCCTTCCAACCATAGATCTCAGTTCACTCCTCCACATTAATAAGAAATGTAAGAATAGTCTGGTCTTTTGAAGCAGGGTAAGATTCGGGAACCGCGTCATATCTTTTGAATACGCTGGAGCAAACGCTCTCGTCTTGAACTTTCGTACATCCTACGGCGCTTACATCAATTAAGCAGCATTCGCTTACATTATGATAATCAGCGGTATCGCTTTGAATAGTTACCCATAGAACATTGTCGCCGAGACTCCCCGCCGCTATGGCGTTGTCTCGTCGACTCCCTGCTCGGTGTCGTCGTAAATAGTTACCCATTGAGCATTGCCGCCGAGACTCCCCGCCATTATGGCATTGCCTCGACAACTCCCTGCTCGGTATCGCCGTAAAAATAGTTGCACATCGAATTTACAACAAAATTAAAACAATTAGAAATATGAATAACATTAATATATATAAATCTAGATTCCAAAAATATGTACTTGATAAATGTTTTTAAGTATTAATGATTTGTTTTTGAAGGATAGATTTTTGACTGTAGAGGTATTATTCGAATTTAATTTTTGTAATCGATTGACTGTACCTTGAGTATATGGACTTGTATTTTTATCGTTGTTCGCCCTTTTGCTATAGAGGTAGGACACCGCCAGTAACTTTATTTGTGTTCCACAATAAAGATTTAAATGATTACCTATATGAAAAGAAATGCATATAACAAGAGTATAGCTTTGTGTAACTTACTACCCGAAGAACTAAACACACTTCAAGGGCCAATATTTAAGAGGAAACTAACTGGCATTTGGACAAACGTTTTTATAGTTATAATGAATATTCTAACTGGCGACAACAGACAATTATTTAATTTAATTTAAACTACGTACTATTATCCATAAACAATGTAACTTAATCAAAACGATTTCAATTGACATCAATAAAATATTATGTATATGTTTTGTAATAACTGAATAATTGAATTTTGCACGTCTGCGAGCAGACTGAACACATGTGCTACTTACTTTCAAATGTCACCTTTAATTTCTGTGTTATTGGCAAATAAACGCTTGAGTTTGAGTTTACGAGCATTGCCATCGAGACACCCCGCCATTACAGCGTGGCCTCGAAGACTCCCTGCTCGTGATTTACGTGCACACGTGAATGCCCTGAATTACGATGATCCCGAGGGCAATAGCTAAAGTAGTTGCGGCTTTGCCTACCTTTCAGGCTCCCTCACTACGGCAAACGGGCTGAATGCAGCGACATTTGCTCACGATTGTCACCTGGGTTACCTCCGCCAGCGCCGCCATTAGCCTCGTTACCGCTGAAATCGACTTTGCGCGCAGTGGATTCGTCCATTTCATTTAAACGCTCCGTTAGGCACTGAAACTTGTACATAGAAGGCATTATGTACTGATATTACAAATTTACATTAAAACAAAACAAGACTTACTCTGCACATCATATAATAGAACACACATGACGTTTACCAGGGAAGAATATCAGGTCTATTTTTTTCTGATTTAAATAAATGATTCGGCCAAATCCATTTATCATCCCATAACACCGATTATAGCTCAATAGTAATTGAATGTAAAGAAGTCGAATCCAAATATGAAAAATATAAATTACAGTACTATCAACGACATTATCTCCCGTCTTAATAATAACAACTTGATAGTTGTTCTTGCAAAATCATAATAATGAATACTAGTCGATGCATCGCTGTACTGACTTAAAATCTACCACCAGAGTATAACAAAATCGAAGAGGCAGCTTCTACAAAATTTCTTTGATTACCTATATTATTATTACGGCTCTCACGTGAAGAGCACACAAAGTAGGGCAATTAAGTCTTAAACTGACCAAATTAGCTATTTACTGCTTAAAGCTTGACTGCGTATCACGGATAAGCTTCCACGACTTTCAGATGTGGCATTTTTTTTTTTTGGGGCAACTCTCGACCGATATCGACAAAATTTTCTTACTCATTGTTCGTTTTTGAAGGATCAGTTTTCCTTTAATGAATCCTGAACTATTTAAACGGAATGAAGCATAAATAATCGTAGTCCGAAGCGAAGGGATCGGCTGCTTAAACCTGAAGCCCACACTTCACTAATTAATAACCATTTATTTATATTTTTATTTATATATATTTATATTTATTCCAGAGGAAATCAAGTGACCTTAATATATTTAACCTTGCTATTGTTTGACTTTTAAATCACTATTGTGCAATTGACTAGATAGTAGTTAACTTTTATTATCTGTACGCCGGTAGGCAAGACATAAGTACAACGATACATATTTTCTGCATGTAAATTTATGATGCAAGTCTAACAAATATAATTCTTTACCTTTATATAATATGGTTAGTTGCTTTCGTACGTCAGGAATTATGATTTACGCACGCAAAAACACTAATCTGTTGTCTACGACAGAAGCAGAATACGGGCATGATACTTGACTACACGTACTCGTAGTATTAATGGCAAAAATTTAATCAATTTAGCCGAATAATTATAATGGCTTATTACCTGTAATAGTTTGTGGCGAAGGAGTTTTAAAATACACCCTGCTCCTTAACGTTATTACCAATACCAATATGAATTTCTAAGAAGATTGCAGAAATACTTTACGATTGTTAGGATTAAAAGGGATGTCTTTATAAAGGTTATTTTGAGCAAATTAACAATGTCTGTCGTGTTGTTTGTTTTATTCTAAATTAATCAAGGAATGTTAAAATATACACTATACATTGATGCCATGATCGATACAAATACGTGTTGCTGACTACACTCTCAAAATGCCTTACGATTGTGAGGATAAAAGAAGATGTGTTCTCAAGGGTAGTCCCAAGTACCATGTGCGGTACGGTTTTATTTAATAGTAGTTTTAAGAGAAAAAATAATAGTTTAGCAAAATGCAGTATCACTAATAGAAAAGGTCCGCAACCAAGGAACTTAAAAATACGCATTGGTCATCGAGTCTGTGATCAATGCAGCCGTATATTGTTGGTCAGATAGCAAAAATACTTCGTGATCGCATAGGTAATAATGGATGTCTCATTATGGTAATCCCAATATGGGCTTAAGTGATAGCTCAATGAGCAGCTTTTCCCCATCATTCCATGTCTCTCACTAGACGGCATTAGTGCAGTATTTAGAAACCTTTTTTCATTTTATTTTTGTAGGCACACAAAGTGAAATATTTTGAATTACGTTAGTAAACCTTAAGATTTAATCAAGATACTTAATATTTTTGTCATTTTTAAAGTCCACGCTTTGCTATGAGGACACTATACTTTTTGTTTTACTTTGAATTACTTACTTTTGCGAAAAACAAAGACACTATGATATATTTCCTATAGTTACTCCGGCGCCAGCTCAAGAAAACTGCTCATTGCCGTGATAAAATTTAAAACGGTACAAGTTAAAAAGGTTTTGGATCTTAGTTCCGTTAAAACCTTGTTGAAACTATTATCATCCAATAAAACAACATAATTTATATCGTCTGAACTCCTTACATTGATTTGAGAAAAAAAATGCTTAAAAACAGTGTTCAACTTATGTGGGCGGGATAAGCAAGCAGACATTAAGACTGCTCACCTATCCCACTTCTGAACTGTAGGAGTTCAGAGTTATTTTAAGGAATGAAACGACTATTCTCATTTTAACAAACATTTATTAATTTATCACACTGTTTTTAAGCCTTTGGGCCGTTTAATAAACATATTTCACAAAGAAGCAACATTGGAAAATAATAACTGACCTGTACTTGCTCCAACAAAATATCACCATTATTGTACGCTGGTTTTCGCACTGACTTTGTTTAGACGTCCGCTCGGCACGAGAGCTGAGTAAAGACTGCCCGTCTTGCGATCGAGCGCGTCACCATGAGTGAATGAAATGAACGAATGAACTTACTCTATGAATAATTATGATAAATATTGATTGAGTTGACGTTATTTCCGTTAGTCATTGCGCATCTTATTTATTTATTTTAATGTTACGTATCGTTTATTATTAAGTCAACTATTTAGATGGTATTATCCTTACATAATATTGTACAAAGTGTTTTAATGTCAGTGAACTCTGTGCCACTTATGAAACTTTTAAATCAAGTATCAAAATCATCATTCGCACTAAAACACGAATTCAGTCAAAACATAAACTTTATTTTTTTGCTTGTAAGTAAAACTAATTTACTTTCTCGTTGTTTGCCTTTTAAACTAATTAAAGTAAAATTGTATCTGCCTGTCTAATAGTATTACCTATATTGTGCTAAGAAATATTAAAAATTTGTTATGTAAACACACAAGTTTGATTGAGTCAAAATGGAATTTTAATAAGTGTTGCAGTTCCAAAAATCACTGGTTTCAGCTTTCAGGTGCCATTTGCCCAGCATAATGTGTGATGGTTTGCCTATTTATCATCCGCATCCGAAAAATAAAACGACGCTAGCGACACCACAGGTTGCTTTCCCAAATTTTATAAAGGCCCTATCTTAAAGGTCGTAAACGCTCCAAGATCAATTTTGCACAAAATCTGTAAAATTAATTCATCCCACCCTAACTACTAGTAATAGGTGTGATAATTAGGTTGTAATTTAAAATCTAAGCAGGTTGTTCATGAGAATTTAAATATTATAACTTAATGAGTAATGGTTTTGCCTGATCATCATCCGCATAAAAGAAAAATATAATGACGCTAGCGACACCAGATTGCTTTCCCAAACCTTATAAGGGTCCTAAACGCTCTAAGAGCTTTCCAATCAATAGAATCTGCACTGCAGATACCTTAGATTGGAAACTGGACGCTCTGTGCAGATTCTGTAATACAGAAGAAGAAACGGCCATGCATATCCTCTGCTCTTGCGGTCCGCTTATGAGCAAAAGAAGTATCCATCTTGGGCGGCACATCGTGCACCCGGATGAGATAACAGATATCACGCTCCAAAGAATCTGGCAATTTATAGACTCAGCGGGACTAAGCAGTGAACTTTAAAGCATAAGGGCTGCCACTATAGTAAGTTGGTTGTTGAAGGGCGATGATGATTAACCTTGTACTGTAAAAACCACGGCCACGACCTCTGTTATAGTTTCCACCGCGTGATGAACTATACTGACCACGGGAACTATTTGGAGTAAAAGTTGTGTTTCGGCGATGAGTATCATTATTCTCTGATACTCTAAAATTGTTATTGCCGCGGAATGTATTGTTCCTATAGTTGCGGCCTCTAAAGGATTTATTTTGACGCCTAACATGCATAACCTCGAATGAAGAGGACATAGACTGCTCGACCATGGCAGTTCTGATGGCTTTCGGCAAGGAATCGAATTGTCTTGCGGCTATAATAGTACTTAACCTGCGATCTGATAAACCATCAGCAAAACGTTTTATAGCAATTCTTTCATTAATCGGCTTTAAATATCGAAATGCATTAGAATCTCCATTTGATTGGGCGATTGTTAAGTTAACAAACAATTCTTCTAATTCGGAACCAAATGATTCGATAGATCGATTACCTTGTCTGGACTGATGTAATTTAGACTGCAAAGCGACTTCTGATTTCTTTTGGATCAGATGTGTTCGCATATCAGTTAAGAGATCATCTACTTTACTGTACTGCGACTTTAAACGTAACTGCGCATTGGAAGATAAGCGTGTTTTAAGCACAAACTCAATTAATTGCGACTGAGATGTATCAGAAATCATTTTACTGTACAATTCTATGCTGTTAATGAGTGAATTAGTGACAGATTCTTGACCTGTCATCACTGGTAATAAAGCAATGGCAGTTTTAATGTAAAAATCACATTTAGCTTTTAGCCATTTTTGTTAATTCAATATTAAGTGGCTCAGACTCAGATGATAACTTTGTTATCTTTGCAAATATTTGGTGTATATCACTTATTATTTTATGAACCAACGTAATATCAGTGGTACTTATTTGTTCAGATTCAATTTGAATGTGCAACACAGACAAAATACTCTCCAATTTTGAGTACAAGACTTTTGGTTCGTTTACTTTTCTAATTCCTAAATCCTGTTGCCTTCTTACAGGTCCTAATTTAACTAAATAATCTTTTATATAAAATAATGCCTTGTGCAACTCATGTAACTCAAATATAACACCTGACATAATCTAACTAATAAAAAAATATACTGCATCCTTAGAACATTAAAATAAAACATATTACATACTTTTCGACGTAACACTACCCGAAGATTGAGGCTTGGAAGGCTCGTTGAGGAGACGAAGACTGGGCTGGCCTGGGCTGCTACACTGGCTGCTGCGCACGATGATGGATGATGTTGGGGCTGCTTGAGTACGATGATGGGCCGGGAATACCCTGGACACCTGGGCCAGGCTATACCCTGGACTCCTCTTGATTATCCTTCTTAGACAGACGTAGTGGTGAGATCAGCGCGAGAAATGGTGGCAATGTTGTTTCTGTTAAGTTCTCGTTGTACAGTGCGAACAAACTGTTTTTTGCACTTCCTCATGAAGAAGTAGATTGTAGCTGCTGCCAATATGACGACGACGACAACAATCAAGGTTTCGACGATGGCTAATTTCTCATGCTGCTGCTGCGCTGTTGTAGCTGAAGCTTCCCCGTTGGCATTCTGGGCTATTACGACTTCTTCCTTGGACTGTGATTTCCCCATGATAATGTAGTTTTTCTTTCTTCAAAAATATATCTTGATAATTTTCTTGAATCTTCTTATTTAGTCTTCTATCTTGATAATTTTCTTGATGTGAATTTAGTCTTCCTTCTTGGCTCCAATGGCAGGGTCGCCATATAGTAAGTTGGTTGTTGAAGGGCGATGATGATTAAAACATGATAACTAGTTGATGTCCATTTATTGAATGAATAAAAAAAAATACATTTTAAGTAAATTATTAGTTACTATCAATATTGCTTACTTGCTAATTTCTAGTCTAGTGACGCGCGTGTCTGTTCGCTTGCGACATGACCTATTTACACTTCCGAAGGTATACTACACCACAATAGATCATAACTGGTCGAGCAGGCTACAATAGGGCCCAACAACTCAATAATAATAATAGATTGGAAAGCTCTTGGGGCGTTTAGTAGGAAGGGCAAGGACCCGTATAAAGTTTGGGGCAGCAACCTGTGATATCGCTAGCGTCGTTTACATGCAAAGGTCCATCACACATTAACTACGTTACAATATTTTATTTCTCATTAAGAGGACTGTGTGCGCGCAAGCTTCCATACAAAAAGAGAAAACGTTTTCCACCCCTTGAACGTTGTCTTTTGACATTTTTATTACATGTTAGAGATATTTTGAAAAACTATGCTCGTACGTGTTTATTTCTTTTCGGTTCGGATAACCAAATTACCACTCTCAAACCAGCATAACGACCATTTCCTCCTCACACTCACACAAAGATACCTTCTGCATTCCACGTTCAGATTCAAATCAAACGTCTATCTCCGTTCTCGGTGCATTCCGTTCCACGCCTGTCACTTTCTTGCGTTCCGTTTCACGTTCATCAGCCCTTGCGTTCACATCCATATCCCACAGTTATTTAGTGAAAAAATATAACGTGCGAGTGCAAAGAATGTACTATCTTGTTGTTATAACACGTGTTGTTATGTTATCATATAGTATATACAGTGTGAGTCTTTCGTTGGTGCACAAAAAAAATGTTCTTATAAAAGAGCTTATTCTAGTTACGGAAAAAATGAAAAAAAAAATCTTTGAGTAAATTTGATTTTTTTATAGGTATTTGAATTTTTTTAATGTTCAACGCGATCATACTTACGATAGAAGCCTATAACTTTTAAAGTTTGTGATAGATTTCAATAAAACTTACGTCAAATCAAAGGTAATTAATTAGTCTATCATTTAAAGTCGAATTAAAAAATATTTAAATAATGAAGTCTTAGAAAACTGAGGTTAAAGTAGAAAATAATGGAATGTTTATGCTATTTATTTCAGAAACTATTTTTTTTGCAAAATAAGGTCCTATAAACTGCGTGTTTTCAATAATTAAAATGAAAGAGCATTTAATTAGCTTTCTAGCAGTGCCAAAATAAATGCTATGAAATAAACAGATTTTTTTTAATGAATATTTTAAATGGAGTAGTCGAGCGAGTGGAATTCTCAAAATGATTACCGAGTTGCTGCAGACACAAATGGGCACGATATGTAATGTGAGATGTAGCTCTTCTTATCACATCTGGGTCCAGTCCAGCAGCGCAGCTTATGATTCGGGCCTGTAGTTCTGCCTTTTTTATTACCCCGCTGGACTACTACCTATGGGGTGATATGAAGCAAAAAATTTACAGCCAACCCATCAACACCCAGGCAGAACTACAGGCCTGAATCATAAGCTGCGCTGCTGGACTGGACCCAGATGTGATAAGAAGAGCTACATCTCACATTACATATCGTGCCCATTTGTGTCTGCAGCAACTCGGTAATCATTTTGAGAATTTCACTCGCTCGACTACTCCATTTAAAATATTCATAAAAAAATATTTGTTTATTTCATAGCATTTATTTTGGCACTGCTAGAAAGCTAATTAAATGCTCTTTCATTTAAATTACTGAAAACACGCAGTTTATAGGACCTTATTTTGCAAAAAAAATAGTTTCTGAAATAAATAGCATAAACATTCCATTTTTTTCTACTTTAACCTCAGTTTTCTAAGACTTCATTATATATTTTTTTTAATTTGACTTTAAATGATAGACTAATTAATTACCTTTGATTTGACGTAAGTTTTATTGAAATCTATCACAAACTTCAAAAGTTATAGGCTTCTATCGTAAGTATGGTCGGGTTGAACATTAAAAAAATTCAAATACCTATAAAAATTTCAAATTTACTCAAAGATTTTTATTTTCATTTTTTCCGTAACTAGGATAAGCTCTTTTATAAGAAAATTTTTTTTGTGCACCAACGAAAGACTCACACTGTATAAAGTATGCAATAAAGCTTAAAGGGAGAATTTTAAGGAATACAGTTTTGGACTTCGTTACTTTGTTTGGAAATTTTGGAATAGTTAAGAGGTCAACTTATCCAGTCCCAACCGGGTAGCCGGAAAGAGGAAGAGGGTTCGTAAGGTGAAACTTAGTTTTTTCGCATAAGATTGATTGACTGATTAAAGCTACAAGTTTTGAACCGACTTAAAAAAATCCTGCCCCTCCACCCGGCTCAAAACTAGTCCAAATAAAGTCAAAAAATCTATTCCAAGGATTTCCTCTATATCTTTTCGCTACCTAGACTATAGTTATTAAAGTTAAACACAAAGCCAAAAAAATAGGTTCTTAAATACAACTATGAATACTTTTTGCAAGTTCCTCGTTCCACTGCTTCTACACTGGAACTTAATGACAGTGGACCATTGGGTGCTTTATTTATTATTTAGCATATTAATTAATATTTTATTATTATTTTAGGTTGTATTCTTCCCGTTGACACTGATCCCTCTCATATCATCGATGCATGCGTATTAATCCAGCAGTTGTTACTCATTTTTAGTTTTCATCATGGTATAGAATGTGTATGAAGTACGCACGATCTAGAAAAAAAAGAGCCCGTTTACTTCAGCCTTCGTGGTGTAGTGGCGCTGGGTTTTGAACAATCACCATCTCTCTCAACGCATATAAGTCTATGCGCTATAGCGAAAGTGCGATGTAAGCATCGCGTTGGCGTGAAAGAGACTGCGTCAAATTTGTTACTCATAGTACCGATTTCCTATGGTATGGTATTTCGAAAACCATTTCGATAAGTACCTATTTTACGAAGTGAACTCATATCGCCGATTTTAGTTCTACATGTGACCCCTAGAAGCGCTGTGTAATTTTCAATACACTTTTTCTACGTCATCGCTAGCGCGTAAAAACGCATGGTAACGGTACGGTACTGCATGTCGATTCACTAAGCAAATGACAAGGCTGTCATCGAGAACGACAAGATAGTTTGACGATTTTCTTTTACTTCAACATTGAGCAGCGCATTTAGAACCGTCAAGCTATTCTGAAATTCAAGCTCGACGTCGAGCACAGTGGTGATGTTGCCGTTAGTGAATGCCCCCCTGCACGATATGTTTGCCGTAAGTGAGCTCAGCGACCGCTCACGCTGTACCCAACACAATCTGCTCGTTGCAGAGCTATTACATACTTTTGGGCTTTTTAACCTTCATTGTTTATAGTTTTAAAGAAAAAAATATTATTTTTAAAATCTACAAAATTACCATACTTTAAAATGTACCTTAAAAGAGATGGGTCACTCAAACAAGCCCCCTCGTGTCGCCCCCGGTACAAGGTGCCCATAACACTAGCCGCGTTTCCGCGCTGAATTGCGATGGACAGCCTTTTGGACCAGAAACGACCCAGAGCGGGGTTCTTGACAACTCTCCCGGAGTCGGCGGCCCAGTTCAGCAATGAACGTCCTAGCATCCTTGCCCCAACAGCCGGTGGTTTCCACTGCCATCGGTACGAAACAGTAGTTATTGGCTAGTGCGGCATACTTTTCGCGTTTTTAGCCGAGCCCGCTAGTTTTATGGTACGACCCAGGTGCGAGGCGGCGAAGGTGCTGACACACGCGGCATCCCAAAGTAAGCACTTGCCTTTTTCCCATGGCACCAGGGTCATTCCGGCAGGCCTTTAACCATCGGTTCGGCTGAGGCCTGGAGGCTCAAGGACCGGCGGGATATTGGCTGAAACCAGCGCTCTCCGGACAATGTTTTAAAGAAGGTCAAGCTATAGTTAGATCCTGGTATTCCTTGTTATGCAGAAGGTGGAAAGTGGTGGGGAAAGTCTCTAAGAGCGCCGATGCGTTGCATTGAAACTGTGACGTCGGACGTTGCGTTGTGTTGTGTCGCCGCACATTAACGCAACGTGTGGCATGCTGTTCAAAATATTTACGCAGATCAACGGAGCTGCACTGCAACGCATCGGATACGCTCGTGTAGCTTTGCTCTTACGGTTTCAAATGTGGTGAGAGTAATAGGCACGATGTACGCTTTCGGCGTGAGAGGCTTCGCCCACCGCGCCATCGCTATGAGGATCTGCCGACGCAGCCGCGGCGACACGGACGGCCAGTCGCTGTAGTATATCGACGTGCTTAATAGCTCACTCTGAAAAAGAGGAAGTAGGTAGGCAACATTGATGAGCTCACGCGCTTGCAAAATTCAACAGGCTTGCCAATGTGTCGGTGGCCGAGTGACATGCGCTCGGATAGCGTGAGACACGGGGTTCGAATCCTCGTCTGACATAGTTACCTTTTAACACGTTCCGGGACAGTGAACGCCTACAGGCGTGAAAACAATAAAACATCTATTGTGTCTGGAATAGTGTCCCGGAACGTGTTAAGTGCAATTTATATTATAAAGTTTGTATTGTGACAAAATTTAATCATAATTATATATAATAATAGATGAAGAAAATAAAACAAAAAAGTGATGTGATGATAATTCAATAAAACATATTTATATGAAAGCGTACTACGGTCATAGACAATAAGTTATGTAACAATGAATTAACAGCATGTGCGTATGGCGTAAAAATAAGTGTACCTCCAGAAACAATACCATTTAGAATCAAATAATACTTACCTCGGATTCCACTAACTGACCGAAAATACATAACAAGAAGTTCTCTACTTGCATTACACAGAAAAGTAAAAACCCAGAAAAAAACTCAAACGAGAAAACGGATCGCTGAAACAAAGAAAATATGTGCTAGTATTTTCAAAACTGTGTCTAGTCTCATTTCTGTGCAGATCTTATCTTATTTTATCTTCGACGACGCGTTTGGTGTATTGGTTAGCGCTCCTGACTATTACGCCGGCCGTCGCGGCTTCGAATCCCGCAAGGGCAAATGCTTGTGTGATGAGCATGAACATTTGTACCTAAGTACTGGATGTCATATTTATTTATGGGAGACGCCCCCGGCATAATCGTTGTCTGGTACTTTGTAACACAAGGAAGAAAATTCCTTACCACGAAACCAGACAATTGGTGTGTTGTCTGGCGCATATTAATTTATATTTTTAATCCAAGTAATATTAGTATGTATGTTTATGTTGTCCATGCCCATGTTTCACTCCCATATGTTTCACTCCTACTGACATATGGGAGTGAAACATGGGCTTTAACTAAGAATGTAACGGACAAACTCTCCACGTGCCAACACGCCATGGAAAGAAGTATGTTAGGGGTCAAAAAGAAAGACAAAACAAAGAATACCAAAATCAGAAGCAAAACCAAGGTCCAAGACATCACCTTAAAAATAAGAAGACAGAAGTGGAAATGGGCAGGTCACATGATTAGAGGAAAAGACAAATGGAGTAAATTTATCACGCAATGGTACCCAAGAAACGGAAAAATAAAGAGAGGGAGACCACAAAAGAGATGGGATGACGATATCAGTCAGGTCTCAGGTACCACGTGGAGTAGCCCTGAATAGACCAGAATGGTAAAGATTGCAGGAGGCCTTTGCCACCTGGCAAACGGACTCACAAAAATGGAATAAAAGAGTATTGTAGGAATAAAAGAAACAGCTATGTCCGACCGAAGGCTATAATAATAATAATAAATGTTTATGTTACTGCATTAAAATATTTTTTTGTCGCTCTTAGTACTTTTAAATATTCCGCCACTGAATAAACGCTGCATTACCAATAGATTGACTGGTAGAAAATGCCATAAGGCATTAAGTCCGCCAATTGTACATATTACAGTGCAATAAAGTATAAATAAAATCTATACAGGGTGTGGCCTGTAATAGGACGAAAACTTTAAAATATAGGCCCTTTAAATAACCAGTTATCAATTATTCTCAATGGTTTTAATTTTAAATAATGAAAAATCTATTTATTTTTATTTCCTAATAAAATAAATCGAATCAGCAATGTATTGCAAACAAATGTTTTCAGTCATAGAACTTGTCGTAAATGTCAATGTCAAGAACAATTTGATGTACGGACAACAGCACGTCAAGATAAACACTGTTATGCAGTTGTAATAAGGGCTAGTTTGCATCAAAATCGGGTAACTTGATGTGCTGACTTGATTAGGGATTATAATAACTTTGGATTACTATATTTATAGTTGATTTTTGTTTTTATAGTGTTTTGTCACTATACAAACTTAATGATATAAATTTCACTTGTAAAAAGCAACTGTGACTCTGTGACAGACGAGGAATTGAACCCCGTGTCTTACGCAATCCGGGCGTATGCCTATGCCACAGGCCACCGTCACATTAACAAGCCTGTTGAATTTTGCAAGTGCTTTTTGACGCGTAGGCTGCGTGCCCTCATCACTGTTGTGAGATTGCTCTCACAATATCCGAAGGAAAATATTTTCACAAATATTTTAACAATCGATTAAGATGAGAAAGCCAATTTACAGTTGATTTTTGTTTTTATAGTGTTTTATGTCACTATACAAACTTAATGATATAAATTTCACTTGTAAAAAGCAACTGCGAACTGAAAGCATTGTTTGATTTTCGTTCGAAAATATTTTGGAATACTCACGAGTGATTAAAAAATATAGCAGGTCACGGTGTAACTACGTATACTCTGTAGAATCATTTATTAAAATTTTTGCGCCTATTACAGGCTATAAATTTCTCCTTCAATGTTCGACTGTGGATCTTTTTTTCATGGGATATGTCGCAGCCATCTGGTAAAATCAGCCGGTTAATGTCTTAAGCCAACCCCGGTCGGTAAGCTGTTTCCTCTTGCGGGAATAGCACCACCCAGAGTCCGCAGAGAAGCAAAACGCTTGAAAAGCAAAACCGGAAAGCGACCCAAAACATCCACTCTACGGGCTCTCCCCCGCCATAGGTCGGTTGCGAAGACGCAAAAGCTTCCTACGATCTACGCAGCCTACTGAGGAAACCCCCAATGACATGAGGTGCAGACTTTGGGCAAGCGAGTACCCCCCCCCTCCCCCCCCCCCCCCCCCCCCCGATGAAAATCTGCCTCCAGGCTATAAGGAACCTGATGCCTGCCTGATGAGATGCCTAAGACCCAGGTTAGTCGGAGCAAAGATAACCTCGGTGGGGGTACTCAAGTAGCGCACCCGCCAGCTGTGAATGTGGACAACCCCTGCCAACCATGGCACACCTCACTAACTGTCCCGCGTGCCCGACCACCTGCTCGCGTGAGGACTTACTTGTCAGCAACCAGAGGGCTACCACGGTACCCGCTTTCTGGGCAAGTAAGATTTAGCCCGTGTTCCTGCCGACACGAAAGAAGAAGAAGAAGCCGGTTAATTACATTTTACCCAAACCTATACGTGTGGGGTGTCTATGAATAGGTCTTTGCTTGTCGACTCGCCCTTGGCCTGTTTATTATTTTTTTTAACTGTATTTGAAGTTCATAATAATAAGTGTCATTTTATGACCTGAATTGAAATAAAGTTTTTTAAAATATAATTTGAATTTATTGTTTTGTAGGGAATTTTGTAGGGACGCCAATACATTCTGCTTGAAATATTATGTTTAGCTAGCCTTATTCGTTAAATTGCTATAAACATTATTTTGGCATATTAATTTATATAAGATTTACACAAAGCGATACAATTAAAATATTGACTACCTCGCCACGTCAAATTAATGAATGTAAATATCAAACCAGAATCGATCATGCATGATGTGATGTGTTGATTCAATAAATGACCCAGCGCGGGCGCACGTCACGAGTTAGTTATCGGCTTACCGCCGAGCGGGGCGGGTGTGCGTCTGTAGGTGTGTGAACCACATCTAATACAGGTACGAAACAGTATATTATTTGTCTCCTTTCACTCCCTATCGATCCCTATGTACCATAACATGGCACAAGTGGCGACGAGGATGGGATCTGTTGAAAATCTGAGGGTAAGTGAACAGACAAAATTTTATTATCATTCAGTTCAATGTACCTACGTAAGGTAATGACTCGTATTATTGTGAAATTGAATAATATTCGGCAATTCACAAGGGATGTGGTTATATCAGCATTCTTTTGTCAGCCTTTTATTTACGCGGCCGCCGGCGGCCTATTGGACCGTGAGATTTTAACCCACTTCATTGCATTGAGTTGCCGACAATAATACTACTTAATAATTAACTAGTTATTGTAATAATTAAAAAATGATCAAACTAGTAAGGAGGTAGTCGTATTAAGATATTTTTCCATAAAATATTTACGTACCGTAGCTTGCAATTAATTATACAGTAGTTTGAAAAGTATTAATGAGAAGTTTACAGATAGTTACCAACCTATTTTAATTTATTTGCTAATTTAAAACAACAACAATAGTTAGTAATAAACTGACAATACCAGTAGTACTCAATGCGAAATTGGAAAAGATAATACTAACCAACGCGCAGATTAAAATAAAAATATCTTAATGGTTAAAATGTGTTTATGTATACTGGAATTGTAAGCTCGTACTAAAGTAATGCCTATGGTATAAGGTAGCTGATAAAAAAAAGTAGGCTGAAAAAATTGACAGCCGGTGCTTGATAAAAAATGTTAGGCTGAAAAGTTAACAGCCGGTGCAAAATAAAAAAAAGTAAAATGAGAAAAATTACAGCTGGTACCTACCTAAACAGAAAAAAAAGTAAACTGAGCAAAATTACAGCTGGTACTTAACAAAAAGAAGTAGGGTAAAAAAAAATTAACAGCCGGTGCTTAAAAAAATAAGATGTAGGCTGAACAATTAACAGCCGGTGTTAAATAAAAAAAAAGTACAGCTGGTACATAACAAAAAATGAAGTAGGCTGCATTAAAAATTGACAGCCGGAGCTTAATAAAAAAGATATAGGCTGAAAAAAAAAATACAGCCGGTGCTAAATAAAAATCTTAATAAAGAAAATGCAGTCTGATATTTGCCAGTTATTAATTACTAAGGCTCGTTGTCAAATAGTACTCTGACAATGTCCGTGTAATAAACAAAATCATGTAGTAGATTAACATAGTTAGTCAGTCGTCGGTACTAAACAATTAGTAACTTACATTGTTAGTTGATACTTACGATACAATAAATATTAAGCTATAATGTAAGTTTAAGTGTTGGTAATAGACTGTTTGAATCATTTTGTGATTTGAACGATTTGTGTATCAATGAGGCTTTCAAACATCGGCTATTTAATAATAATATTATGCACAATTGCTTAGTTAGTAATAGTCATAGAGAAAGAAAAAAAATCTTCGCTTTAAAAAGAGCGTGCTACCTAGTGAAATTGTATAGGATTTGACAGCGAAAGACCTTATGACAGCGAGACCGTTTTCTAAGAAATAATGGATTTAGTGGAAACGTCAAGTTTCCGTCGCTGGAATTTTTGAAAAATTATGAATGGATTTAGTTATATTTTAAGTTTTGTATACCAATTTCAGATGAAATGGCTTGTGCTATCAGCAACTGTGAAGTGCGCCGAGGATACAATCCCGAAAATCATACTTTTTACCAGTAAATATGAATCATTGATAAAAAATTTAATTCCAAATTTTATAAAATTTGTGAGTGAAATTGACTCCGATGCTAAATTATACAGTAAATTTAGGATTTCCTTTGTGATTTGCAGCTATATATCAAAGTTTCCAATAGAATAATTCAGATATTTTCAGTAAAATAAGAAACCGTTTCTTTACACTAGGGCTTGACTAAATGATGACGTCATAAGTATCGATAAATTTTTTAACTGATTTTTTAGGTAACCGTAATTCTTGCACAGCTTCTTCTCAGCAGTGGCCCACACAACTGTCCCGAAACTGTGCTGTGGAAGGTCTATGTTGGAACGTATATAAGTGCTTCTAGCAAGTCTTCATACATAAATAAAGGAATTTGTATTTTTTTTAAATGAATTTGTCTTGTTTATCAAATAAAAGGTATTATGTTATTAAAAGTGCATTAATTTAATTATTTTTGTTTCAATTTACATGATTTATCGTAACCTCGTCGATAAAACTTGGACCACCATAAGATACACATCACTATTGAACGCACACATGTAAAGTAACTTTTTGGTTTCGCTGAAAATCCGCGTTTGTCATTCTATACTATACTACATTCTATGGTAATAGTAATAATCTCTAAAAATTTACACTTATTTAAACAACATCAAAGTCTAGTTTTATCCATACACTAACTAGACATATAAGACAGTCGGTTGTCAGACAGACAGTTGTAGTCAGTTATAAGCTACGGGGTTCGATTCCTCGTCAATCACAGAGTCATGGTTGCTTTTTACAAGTGCAATTTACATGTTATCGTTATGATACCGTTTATTGATGTCTAGTTTATTCCCGCGGATCAATGCATGGTTGATGTTAAAAACAAATTGGCGTATTGTAATTAGTAGTGTTACAAAGAAGCTAGCAAAACGACCAGCCATTATGTGTATTATATGAATAATAACTAATATAAAGTGGTAATTATAGCAGATATGTAGAACTTTTACCTATTAATTAATGTAAATATACCAAATTAGCTAACATTAGTGTGTATGTATGTATTTACCAAGTTGAACACTATGAGTGTGGTTTGGCACAGCCTGATCTAATAATGTTTAATGTTATTGTGAAGATCCCAATTTCATTTTAATTTTGCACAGAGAAAGTTGTTCCTTTGATTACATGTCATGTATATCTTAATTAAATTTTTGCGCGGTTATTATTAACATTATTTTGTGTACGCGGCCCAATTTGAATGATATTTAGCTAATATATAATAAGACCTTATCGAGTAGGTACATAACGGGGCTCACGCTATTTGCACCACTCTGGTATTGCCACCAAGTATAAGTTACTAAAAACAAAAAGAGAAACTCAATGGTAAATGTTTGAAGATGTTTAGTTACCGCAAACCGGCCACAGTAAATCTGATTAATACGATTCAGATGGAGAATAAGTACGGACAACAGCACGTCGAGGTAAACACTGCGGTATATTATGTAGTTGTAATAAAGGCTAGTTTGCAACAAAAGGGTATAACAAAGTGGAAGCAAAGAATCTATCGTAGGTGACGGTATGTGCATTGTTGACGGACACATTTGATGACAACCATTATGAATGATTTAATTCATAGAAATACATGCTGATGAAACTTAACATGTAAGTTGACGTAAGAGTATTAATTGTGTAAGTTATTGGTATGATGTATTGAAAAGGATTTTCTAACCCAACTTAAATCACGATAAAAATATCGAGGTAATAATATTGTCAAGCTCCAATTATTTATTGATTATTCTGAGGACTAATGTAGACTTATTTAGCATAATTCAAAAAATATCTTGTGGTTGTAAACACTTAATATTGATACAGATTCCAACCTTTAGTTGCATTTAATCACAATGTACAATTTGTCGAATAAATAAGATTAACGAATAATAAAGTTGCTTTTATTATTTTCATTACATTTTGCTGGTTCAACAGACAAGTTTAAGGCAGGAACTTAAGTTGGAATATTACCAATAATAATTACACGCATAATAATGCTGATGCAGTTAACAATGTAACGCAAATGTAACTTGCACGTTACAAAATATTTAATAATTAATTTAGTCTTTAAGGCACTTTCAATCATTATTTGAAAATCTATTAGATACATTTAGAAAGCAATATTCGGTACTCATTGACTGGTAATATAAATTTATAGCTTAAGGAATTCCATGTTATCACTGTTTAGTACAAAAAAATGATAATAATTACTATAGGTATTATGTCAATGAAAATTTACATAAATTTTAAGGAATGATCATACCAGGCTCAGAAACGAATGCTGGAGGATTGATCACTAACAGTAATATTATGTATATTGCTAGAGGCGAACTGTACCAGAAGCAAGGGTATTCGTTCGATTTAAGATTACTATTTCTGTCAGCTTGCCTTAGTAAAGTACATCTTTAAGAAAATTAAATTAAATCTTAACCTTGTGTAAGAATAATCATAATCATAAATCATCATTTATTTGCAAGAATGAATACAGTACATGTCAAGGTGGTAAAATATTCGTTCAGTGCATTCAGCCACAGAATATATAATAGTATTCAGCCACAAAAATATCATGCAAATATTCATTGGTTACAGTTAAAACTAAATTAATATATTATTTCACATGTCTTAATTAAAATTGTGTATTATGGCATACCATAATTATTTATACATAAAACAATTGAAAAGTTTCTAGCCAGATCAATTAATTTTTAAGAAATATATTCGCATATTATGTAAGGGAATAAGTTGCCAGAAGAAGTTAACGTATTAAAAATAATAAATTAAAATTTGTATCAAACTGAGTAAGCACAGAATTAAATTTTGGCTTTTTGGACAAAGCGCAGTATATTTTGTAAAATTGCACAGTACATTGGACAGTAATGTGTAAGATGTGTTTGTCTTGTTGTAAACTTGTGAACTTGTCAAAAGTGCTTATTGGTATTTATTAAGTGTTTATTAGTATTTATTAAGTGTTTCTATTTGGCATTCCGCTTAAAAATCTATTGCGGTTTCTATTATTGTTATACAGATCTCAGTAAATAGCGAAAGTAAAAAAGTTGTGTTAATATATTCTAAAACTGTAAATGCTAGAAATCTGTCCAACGATGATCTTTTAAGATTATGAAACTGTAATATGATAGTATCAATCATCATTATCTCGGTATCTACAGGTTAGCAACTTGAAAAATGTAAAGTTTAGCAAAACATTGTTCGTAGTGAACAATTTCTTAATTTATTAAAGAAGGGAAGGAGTATGACTGTTCAAATAAAACTTATTCCAATCTGAACCACGATCATGTAATTGTCTCACATTTCATAAATATTGTTTGTCATTAGAATTGTATACTCAAATCCGTACCTGCTTACTACTTATACTATGATTACAGAGCGTGCGTATTGCGATGTTGTTTTGACTTATACGCAGCTCTGATTTAATTGTTAAATTTGCTAACTGCGATAGTTTTACATTGTATCGATAGTATTATTATGATGTAATAACATAAATATTCATAGTCATGGCATTGTGGTATTGATTTAATATTGTTATATTGATAATATTCGTTACACTGAATGGGAATTGAACGGATTAAGCTAGATCGCAATACGCCCTCAGTTCTTGTAAAAACTAGTAATATAATATTAAAATATATTTACACTGCACAGTAAAAATATGTAATAACGACAATCTTGAGGTGGGTCCAAAATAATAAAATATTATCTGTACTAAGTACAGAAATGTTAGTACACGCAATGAAGTTCAAGAAGACCTCACTAAGACGGTTATGGACAGTCCCATGATGATGACTTGTGTACATGCTTGTGTACACTTGTGTATGATGTATTTGATTTGCTTTTATGGCAGCTAGTGGTCACTGAGTTTGTTCCGGCGTTTCTTCTCAGCACTTGCCTAATTGTTTGTGTTCTGTCTCGAAGCGCTGGTAGGGCCAAAGATAACCTGAGACATATACAGGCCCCATAAGGGCAATGTTTTATTTTACAAAAAGGAAGAGATGTGATGTGTGGATTCAATAAATGACCCAGCGCGGGCGCACGTCACGAGTTAGTTATCGGCTTACCGCCGAGCGGGGCGGGTGTGCGTCTGTGGGTGTGTGAACCACATCTAATACAGGTATATTATTTGTCTCCTTTCACTCCCTATCGATCCCTATGTACCATGACATGGCACACATGAGACAACGCAACGCTATATGTGGAAAGGAGTTAGATAATCCACTCACAAACAGCGTGGGACGGCACCTTACGAGTGAGTGAAATAGAAATTAACTTTATTCAAGTTTCATAACAATATACTAGTATTATAATATCTGTGACAATACCAACTTAGCGACCTGACTAGTTAAGTGGCATTTAAACTGCCTGAAAATTGAACGGATATTAAACAGATTATAGCAACATTGTAATTCGCACCCAGGAATTTCAGTGGCGGGAAAGTATTTTTAGGGTTCCGTAGCCGAATGGCAAAAAACAGAACCCTTATAGTTTCGTCAAGTCTGTCTGTCTGTCTGTCTGTCCGTCCGTATGTCACAGCCACTTTATTCTGAAACTATTAGCATCACACCGCTGAAACTTGGTAGGTAGGTGTATCCTCTTTACCGCTTTCTGATTCAGGTACAAAAAATTTGAAAAAATGATATTATAGGGGGGCTCATATACATGAAACTAAAACCAAAAAAAAATTTTTTACTCTAACCTATACGTGTGGGGTGTCTATGGATAGGTCTTTCAAAATGACATTGAGGTTCCTAAAACCATTTTTTTCTAAAAGTCTAACGTTTGAGATATAGACGCTTCCAAAGGGGTAAAATGGGCGTCCCCCCCCCCTCTTGAGCGAAATCGAACTAGCAGTTTTTGAGATATAGTACATTTTTATCAACCGCAAATATAACTTTGTCTTTCATACAATCACTACGAAGTTATATTTGCGGTCAACAAAATATTGTGGTATTTTGGCTAAGTGGAAGTAAGAATCCCAAATTCAGTTAAAGTTGGCACGGAACCCTTAGTGCGCGAGTCCGACTCGCACTTGGCCGGTTTTTTTAAATCTATTTTTAATTTCATTTAATCGTACCCTCTACTTACCTCAGAAAGACTGTAAATACATATCCCTGCAGTCACTATAACAATTAAAAAATGAAACGCTATACCTTGTTTATAGGCTGCAAGTACGTTTTCAATTAATCTGGAAAGCAGAAAAAAATTTACTTTAGGGGCGTTGATTTAAGGCATAATAGAGTATTTTATATAAAAAAGAAGTAAGTAGTATAGTTACCCACCGATTAATCTTTTCGTAAAGACGAATGTAGTAAATAAATTTCTTAATCATTATTGGGTTCGCCACGTCTTTGTATTGAAACCTTGTTACTGTTTTATTGTTTTGTATATTTGCTAGGCGTTGTCCCTCAGAATCATCAAACAAATGCGCCAAATTATAATTGAGTATTTTCAATTGTGTATGTCCTCGCAGGAAGTAAACGGCAATGCTAAGGTCTAATGCCATATGTCCGTATACTGAATAAAAACCAAATATTGTCGTTTCCCAAAACAGGGCAAATAAGAATCTGCAAAATATGAATTTAAATTAATTACCATAACTTTATTAATCAAACATTTCTTTACGAGCAGTTAGATTTTCGTATACAATATTTTTTTGACTGAAAAACCTTTTTAGAATACGAATAGTTTCAAACTTCTTAATATTAAAATATATACGTATAGTATACCAAAAACGTCACTTAATTGACACCGCAATAACTATTCCGCTTCACTAGTAATAGCTCTGTAATAATGAAGCTTTTGTTGCACATTTTGTAACAAATTATTGTTGTGTATGAGTGATGTCTGCTGTCTGAGCTAATTCTTTATTTAAGTTTTATCTGGTAACATTTTGATCATTTTAATTATGAACTGTGAGCTTTTATTATTATGACACTGAGAGAGGTATAATATTAAGCATTTTGTTAAAAAAATGTATTGAGTGTAACTTTTTTTTCCACCGAGAACGTAGCAGTATTATAGTATTTTGTAATTTGCATTAAATGTAGAAGTTTTTAAGTTTTTGGGCACAAACTGTTCAGTATAATTTTTTTCAACACAGGTCTACATTTGAGTAGAATTAATCGGGATAGATAATTTTAAAATTTTGTTATTTTTTGACTTAACCATTGAAGTTATTGATAAAAAAAGTATTTGGCTACATAGTGCAATTATTAATCTATACCTATAGAATGCTTTGTCCTGAACGACTGACTTATTGATTGACTGACTGACTGACTGACTGACTGATGGATCAACGCACAGCCTAAACCGCTGATCGTAGAGACCTGAAACTGGGAGGGTGTGTTCTTTGTATGACGTAGGGAACCGATAAGAAAGGATTTTTCGAAATTCTACCCATAAGGGGGTCAAAAAGGGGTGCAAAGTTTGTATGGAACAACGTGATCCCTTGGTCCAATCTACTTCAAAATTTGCATACACATTCTTTTACAGAATTGACGGAAGATTTATTTTATATTTTATTGCAATTAATCTCCTAAGGGGGTGAAAAAGGGTGACAAACTTATTCTGGGGGTGATTTTCTTTGAAGTTGATATCAAAAGTCTTTAGTGCTAATGATAAAAATATTTTGTATATCATTTTTGACAATCATTTGACATGTCTGAGAAGTGTCTCAGACATGTCAAATGATAATATGATGAAACATAGTGATGTTTTGACACATGTTTGTTATTGATGTTGCTCTTGAGAGAATGCTCGAGAAGAGATTTTATTCCTTAAAACAGTAAATAATATTTTTTGTGTTTAAACAGGGTAGGTATCAAGCGGTCTGTGTACAGTGTAGATTGCAGGTCGTCTGTTCATATTGTCGGTGGACATTCAACGCTGTTTCTGTGGTCAAAGGGTGTCCAATTTTTTTTTTTTTTTTGCAAACTTTTCGTGGGGGCCTATGTTTAGCAGTGGACGGCTTTTGGGTATTGATGATGATGATGGGGTAGATCCCTACATAGAATTAACCCTTTGAATTCAAGAAAGTAGAGTATTCGCTATGACTATAAACAAAGCTCAAGTTCAAACTCTTAAGGTAGCGGGAGAAGACTTGAAGGAATTTGCTTCTCCCAAAGCCTGTATGTGGCGTGATGCTGTGTAAGCGCACGGAGTATAGGCTGGTCTTTTTATTAGCACCCGAAAGAAATGTACGATTGACGATAGGCGTAGTAAGTATTTCCATTTCGTTGTAAAATAAAACGATATTATCCCCCTGTAAGTTTGACCAGATTAAAGACCGGGCTACGTGTTGTGTGTACATAAAATATAACATTACGCATATATTTAAAAACTGGATGTTTTTGTTTGTTTGGTTTGAACGCGTTTATCACAGGAACTATTGGTCCGGTTATATTTTTTTACATACATTGTTAGATAGCTAATTTATCGGGGAAGGCTGTATAAATAGTTGAATTCGTATCGGCTTATAAATATTTTCACTACGATCTATGGGAACGGAGTAAAACTATTGCGCGCGTACGAAGTCGCTGGCGGGCCGCTAGTAAAATATAATAATGGCACTATGTAGCCAAATACTTTTTCATCAATAACTAAGTATAATAAAATTTTAAAATAATGGTATCAACTAAAGTGAGGTAATAGTATTAGAAAATTAATAAAATCTGCGGAAATAATTCGTATAGTTTTGAAACACGCTACAGTTATTTCTTGTGATATCCAGATGAACATATCCAAAGTCCTCAAAGGTGGGGGATGAGCTGAAGGTGTAGGAGGGGGGGGGGGGGGGGGGGGGGGGGTCAAAGGACCCATTTTTTAGGTTTTTGCTTATAAGTCCTGGAAGTAAGTTTTTGAAAAATAAATAAAGTATTGAATATCTTTTTACCCATGTTGGCCTATTCTGATTGCTCATGACCTAATCCATCTAAAGATTTCGGTTGAACCATTACTTACGGGACTCCCTATGTATAGTAGAAATGCTAAACGCAGTCTTACCCAGGCCACGAGTTGGTATTGAACGGAAAATATGTTGTCGCTTCAGCAGTATCATCGGCTATTCTCATTAGAATAACGGAAACTACTAAAAACAATACGGACGTTATCAGAATTCCGTACACAATTTTAATTAACAAGTCTATTGTTTTTTCCACTTTATATATGATTTCGTCATCTTTCTTGCATGTACCGAAAAACATTGGATCTATAAAAAAATGCGATTTAATGTAAAAAATTGGTTATGGGGATCGTAATAGGAAAGTTGAAGGAGTAATAAGGTCAAATATTACCTCGAAGCACTTTATAAATTTCGTCTACCTCCTTTGTTTTCCGTTGTAATGTGATTACCTTAACCAGCAATTTTATTTCTATCATCGCGGCGAGGACCGAATTATAAAATACCCATCCTTTGGGATTTTCTAATTGCTGTAACATAATTTAAAAGAAGCATTTATGGATAGGGTCGTTTCCTAGTTTCCCACGGAGGCATTTTGCACCTACTGTTTTGTGCAGGATGCCGTTAAGGTACCTACCTACGCGTTGCGTTGCTTATATTCATACGGACATCCCGGCAGTGACCCGCAAAAAAAAACTGTAATTTACTGATCCAGTTTTGTCATTAAACAGAACGGAATCTTTTATAAAATGTTTTTTTTTATTTTTATTTATAAGGTTCTCGTCTAATCTATCCTTCCTTACCTTAAACACATAAATGATGTATTGTGTTGAATTCATCATCAACAAAAATATCACCACGACCCTATATATATCGTGGCACACACCTAAGTAGTAATTATCTGTGTGTAACTTATAGAATCCGGTCCAGACCATCATATTGTACCGAAATCTGTCCATTCGCGATGTGTAAACCATGATTCAATGACTTTTTGAGGTAGTCACTCTTAACACACTATTTTATGTTACTTTGTGATGCCACCGTAAAATAGTACAATCCGTTAGATTACTTATTTAATCTCTTTCGCAAGATTATAAGCTGTCGAAAAATTGTGAACCGTAACACATTGCTTGGTATTTAACTCATTATTTTTCGGTAGAAATAAACAATGTCGTGAAGTGAAACTGCTAAATTACAATGCTTGGTTATCTTGTAAATTAATATAAATGTGAATATGTGAACAAATACCAAAAATGGTTATTTATTTCGAAAAAATCTATTGAATTAGCCTAAATAAAAATGTATGGCGCTACAACGGGGAGCGCGAAGTTTATCGATCATAAATAATATTTTTTCTTCTACAGCTGTAAATACGGTTTATTTTCATGGAAAAGAACCTCTGTTGCATACTTTAGTGCATTTACTGAGACAATTTTGATGAAGCCTAATATATGGGTGGATCAATGTATCAATCACATCATCGATAAATATTGAATTTGTTTTTTTTATTTGATCACAGTCCCCGGTAATGGTTGTATGCCGCTTTACAATATTATGTTGGGACTTGGGAGTGTGAGCAAAGCAGCTTACTTATTGCCAGTCAATGTCCTACTAAGTCGACAACGGCCAAAATGTTTGGAGCGTCGTCGCTGACTACCGCTGCCATTTAACCGTCTTTGCCCCACTCAAGGAACTTTTCGCGCCGTCCAGCCTCCATGATGAAGAGACGGACTGGCAAATTGGACCGACAGACTGACGGACAGATAAACAAGGACTTTTGTCTTAGAATTTGACTAGTAGACATGGTGTGTTTGTAAATATACGGATTCGTGCTTTGGAATCAAGTATTGAATAAACGGACGGCGAAAACCCTCGGCTGTCTTTCTTCGTGCAGACCGTACAAAACTGTTCATTAAGAAACTGTGGCATGTCTATCGCTGTATGCGTCACTGCGTAAATACGAACAAATTTAGATAATTAATAGAATCAGGCGTTACTTTGCAGAAATCCATTATAATTACTATTTATTACTATACTATTAATATTATTATAATATCCATTTCGCTTAGCGGAAATTTAAAGCAAAATAATTTTATAAAATTCTACTAACACATTTGATATATGTGTCCGGTTCAAAGAAGTGCGCTGTAACACGGACAAAACTTTCATTACTGTCTGATGTCCAGCATCTTTGATTATGCACACTGATTAACCCTTAGGTAATTCTGTCATTAACTTTTGTTTAAGTTGCAGATAAAGTTATGAAAACAAGCTTTCCGTAAGATCTTGCTGGATGGTAAGGCCAAAGACGGATTCAACGTTCCTAGATTTAACTCCTTGGCATTCACTAAATTGAGTAAAAAGTATACTTTTCTTCAGAACAAGTGATGGTAATTTTAGTTCCATTATTATTTTTTACTGACGGCCAAATAGGTTTTCCAGTAAAGCTGTCTATTTAAGGTTGAGTGAGTTTCCTGAGGGTTGGCACAGAAGATATAGGAGTAAGGAGTAGGATATTCTGTTTTTTTGTTCATCAACAATCACAGGTAAAGAACCTGACTTCCTAATTGGTGCTGTAATGTCGTCAGTTGCTTGCGTTTTAAATGTCAAATTTCCTAAGCTTCCAGAAGTGTATGAAATCTTTTAGGAGCAATAGTTTTATTTCAATATTTGGGTTCTGTTTCAAAGATTTAATGCCATTTTGCTTTTATAGCAAGTCACAAAACCCCAATCAAATCAGTTTTTACTTGATAATGTATTTTTGGTAATTTGGTTCTAGTGACACTTTTACTGCTTCGAAACACAATATAATTATCTGGTAGTTCATGTATTTTCAAATATGTAAATCCTTATATAAATTTAGGTTACTGTTTTGATATACTTAAATTTTGGTGACAGGTCTACTATTATAGGAACAAATATTATTTATTAGGTCACTGAAGATGCCACTGTTATGTCCACAATATAGTATATTTTCTGTGGTCGCAAGATTTTAGATTTTGGTTCAAATCTTTTTTGTAATAAGGAGCACGTTTATTTCACTTCAAGAGATTATTCTATTAATCTACCAAAAATTAATGCGTTAAATCGTAAGTAGTATGCACGGTTAGCGTCTCGATAGTTACGATTTTACTGTGACATGTGTCAACTTCAATATTTGTCTCCACACAATTTTAACGTGGAAATCACTATAAAATTCAATATAAAACTATTTGAATTTCAAAGGTTTTCTTGGGCATGTAACTTGTTATTTTACGTTATAAATTTATAAGAAAATACAAATTGCAGACTGAAATTATGGACCGATTACTGTGTAATTTTATTTATTTATTTAAATTGGTCTGTTATAAAGTTGAAAATTGCTAAGATTGTTCAAGGTTCCGGTCAGTATCTTAGATCTATAATTATAAACTCTATATGGCAATTGCAACAATTGTCTTTACAATAAAACTTCGGACAACTTATATATTTAGTAACATAAATTTGACTTCTATTTAGAGCAAGGAGAGACGACAAAATACTCTCAAACTAAGAAGTAAGGAAAAAAACAATATCAATACAGTTTTTGGAAATTGATGAATAAATAAGTCTGTAACCTGTCGACGAAATCTTTGACAGTTACACTCAACCACATCTCTAAGATCAAAATCCGTGTTACCTGTGTAATATTAAACACTCGCTTCCTCTGCAGCAATAAAACATGGCACTGCGCCAGCGCATACTTACCTCTCTTTCACACTCACAGGCCTTATGTGGAGGCGTAGTGTTGCACTGTACACTGCACAGTTATCGATAAGCGCGTGCGCGCACGGTTAACTCCCTATTGGCCCATTTACACGAGGCCAGTAGCACTGGCGCCAGCAAATTAGAAACCGTTCTATTCTATTGGACTGGCCATCCACTGGCTTGGGCCAGTCCAATGCACTGGCCTGGCTCTATTTTCACGAAGCCAATACTGGCCTGGCTTATTGTACTGGCTCGTCTACTGACCTCGTGTAAATGGACCATAACGAGTGAATGATTTATGGTTCTGAGAGGAAGCGTGTGTTTAATATGCTGTGACAGACAGATTCGTTTTGATAATTGAAGTGAAGTACATCCCATAATAAACGGATGTGCCAAGTGACTGATGTGATCGGGATGGGATTTAATAAAGGTTACTCCTATACAAATACCTATAGAAAAAGGAGCACAAGTACATGCTTCTACCAATACCTATAAGACTTCACGGAAGTATATGTGGAGTGGTTTATTGAACCTAAAGCTTTGGAATCTTTCAAGGCTTCCACGCTCGTGGGTATTTCAAAAATATAATAAAAGAACAAATTTTGGGAATTGCGTGGCAAATGCTCTTAATGTGTTGCAGAAATACAAGTCACAACAAGTTCAGAAGTGACCAAACAATTCCAGGAATTTCAAATCCTACTACTATTATAAAGGCGAAAGTTTGTAAGTATGGATGTATGGATGTATGGATGTATGGATGTTTGTTACTCTTTCACGTAAAAACTACTGAATGGATTTGAATGAAACTTTACCACAATATAGCTTATACATCAGAATAACATATAGGCTACAATTTTTGAGGTTTCTAATGTGAGGTCGTAAAAAAACACATTTTTTGCGCTACTAGACGGGACGAACCTGAAGTCCACGCGAACGAAGTCGCGGGCAAAAGCTAGTAAATAATAAAGACGAAATTAACACCATACAAACGACAACAAATTTCAAAAAAGTCCCTCATTAACTTTCTAATCTAGTGAGAAATGATGACCCTTTAATACTCCATCTTAGAAAAATAAAATCGAAATCAAGGCTTCGAAATTTAACGCACTGTAACACTTTTATTAGGAAACTATAGCCTTCATATGAAAAAAACCGTGATAGACACCTGTATTACGCCATGTCTCCTATACGGCTGTCAAACCTGGATATTTACAAAAAATATTAAACAAAAGATTGAGAATACTCTGAAAGCCATGGAGAGAAGTATACTACGGATCAGAAAAATACACAAAGTGCGAAGCGAGAGCATAAGGCAGAAAACAAAGATCACAGACGCATTGAAACACGCACTAACAACAAAATGGAAATGGGCTGGTCACATCGCACGCTGCACAGATAGAAGGTGGACCATAGAGACCACAAAATGGAAGGGTCCATCAGGCAAAAGAAGAGTCGGCAGACCAAAGCAACGATGGGCCGACGATATCGTGCAGACGGTGGGGGGAGACTGGTTAGAGCAGGCCCAAGATAGAGAAAGGTGGAAAAAGCTGGAGGAGGCCTATACCCAAAACGGGGTCCTTAGCCCACAAACTGGACTAGATGAAAAAATTTAACTAATACTAACACTAGCAATAAGTCTACACAAAAATTCTACTAACAACATTTGAATTGTAATTTTACTATGGGTTATTGGAATAAAAGGCTTTATTTTTATTTTATTTTTTTTATAACCCTTTTATATCTTTTTACACCATCATGAAATTATTAGCTTATTCGATTTGTTATAAAAGTCTATAAAAATAGACTGATAGAACAAATCTGAAAAATAAACAGATTTTTGTTTCTATTTTTGAAGTGACCAGCAATTTGAAAAAAAAAGCAAATTCAACAATTGAACAATTGACGCCATCGGTTTTTTTTTTGAAACATTAACTAGCCGGATCAAACAACTGCTACGAAAACACTCTTTTATATGTGGGGCTTGAAACGAACAATGATAAACACACAGTACCAGTCACAAATAGTGTCCGACTCCGATTCAGAATTTTCAATATTGGTTTGGTTGAGAAAATGGTTAACATAAATGTAGACACTCAACCAAGCGAGATTATTTTTGACGACTCACCACCCTTGGTATTAGCATGCATTCAAGCTATTGCTTTGCTTTTGCATAAATTTTGATACAATATTATTATGAAAAACCCAAATCGTAATAAGACTGGACACTAGACAGTCATTTTATTAGGATCAAATACATGATTTGGCTTGGTGATTTTGATTTTGGTTAATACCAAAGTCGATCCGAGAGTGAAAAACTTTTTTCATACATTGCATAATATTTTTAAACCAATGCGAAAACTATGAATTTGCAAAAAAAGGGATAAGATATTATAAAATTTTGTCTTGGCCAATATGATGACGAAAACTAGTGACGTTTTGGCAACAAAATCCAGATTAGATCAAATCTTGCACCATGTCATAAAGATAGACTAGATTTGATTTCAAACATACAACCTAATACTATCGATTTAATAACATCAACTACGCTGACGACATGGCGCTGCTTGCCCCCTCGGTCGGTGCGCTCCGGGAGCTCCTCAAGACCTGCGAGTCATATGCCGCCTCACACGGCCTCATTTATAATGTGAAAAAAAAGCCAGTACATGGTCTTCAAGGCTGGTACCAAGTGCCCATCTTTTATACCACCCATTATTTTAAATGGCGATGAAATGGACAGAGTTTCCCAATATAAATACCTCGGGCACTGGGTCACCGAAGACTTGAAAGACGACGTCGACATCGAACGGGAGCGCAGAGCGCTGTCGATAAGAGCGAATATGCTGGCTCGAAGATTTGCTAAGAGTACGAAGTCAAAATAACGCTTTTTAAAGCATACTGCACTTCACTGTACACTGGCAGTCTTTGGGTCAGATATACGCAACGATCGTACAGCGCTCTGCGAGTCCAATTTAACAATGCTTTCAGAATATTGCTGGGGCTGCCTCGTTTTTGTAGTGCGTCCGCCATGTTCGCAGAGGCGCATACAGATAGCTTCGCGGCCATCATCAGAAAAAAACAAGCATCCCTGTTATTCAGGGTGCGTAACAGCTCCAACGGTATTCTGAAAGTCATTGCTGGGCGACAACATGTTTGTCCCTTAATGTGGCACCTTAGCCAATGTACTTGCACCAAATTAGTTATAAGGTACTAACATAGTATGTAAGATACTTCGTTTTACTAATCTTATTTGGATCAACTGTTGTCCTTTACAATAAATAAATTATTATTATTATAATACAAAAATCATAAATAAGGTATGACATGTGATAACAATATTAACGATGCAAATTTCATTAAATGGTTTTACGGCAGTCAGTATAGAGAAAACTAAAAGACAAAATTTGACTATAGCACATATTAGAAACGCATATTACTGCGAATTATTTATTTTTTCTTTCTAAAAAATATTATTTAAACTGACTTTGTAGTCTAATATGTGTAGGATTGTTTTCTTTTCTGAAAATAACCGTTTTTGTATCCAGTCAATACCATCATATTGTACCGAAGTCTATCCGTTATCGATGTGTATTATTATTAATTTACAAAAAGACCACCACCTACCACCACCCTTGACTTCAGTCACACCTGACATCAGATGCGAGGTCAAATAAATAGCATAATGGCCGTGGAAAAAGGAAAGAAATAAAAATATTTTACACAATTCAATATTTTTTTATTTCACGGTGTTTACGTGGGAAGTTACCATGCAAGGTGCAACTAGTTATTTTCTATAATACTTTAAATATTATGTAAAACGTGCCATTTTATAAATTGTAGGTTGCATTACAGATGAGCAGTAATTACCTTTAGAATTTTATAACAGCCATAATAACAGCCATTCATGATTGATTACCTACATAACGTACTTGAATTCGTGTGAATGCATGCATATTATGTTATGTATAATATGTGAATAATTTATTTTCCAACAGTTTTTTTTATTTATTTGTACTTTATTGCACAACCAAAAACTGTACAAAAGGTGGACTTCACGCCATATGGAATTCTCTACCAGTCATACCTTTGGGATAAGCAGAATTCCAATAATATATTTTCTAATCCAGCACTAACTTACAGACACCGACATACAGCAACTGAAGCGAACTTTGTGCCTAGTAAAAACTACATAAGAAAACCCCCTTTAACTACAATATGGATACCTATTAAGATGGTGGCCAAAGGTCATCATGCGCTATACAGGGTGTTATTGCAAGAAGGTGCCAAATTTTTGGAGGTGAATGAGACCGTCAATATGAACAACTTTTACTATGGGGGTCATGGTCAAAATCTTACATAAAATTTCAGGTTTCCCATACAAAATCAGTCACCTACATTGACAATCTATACTAATATTATAAAGCTGAAGAGTTTGTTTGTTTGTTTGTTTGTTTGTTTGTTTGAACGCGCTAATCTCCGAAACTACTGGTTCGAATTGAATAATTCTTTTTGTGTTGGATAGTCCAGTTATCGAGGAAGGTTATAGGCTATATAACATCACGCTACGACCAATAGGAGCAAAGATATAGTGGTAAATGTGTAAAAAACGGGAGAAAGAAATCACTATTCCACGCGGACGAAGTCGCGGGCAAAAGCTAGTAATGTATGAAGAGGCAGAAAATAAAATTAATGATTGAACGATGGTCCCATAGCAAAAGTTGTTCATATTGATGGTCCCATTCACCTCTAAAAATTTGGCACCCCTTTGCAATAACACCCTGTATATGGCGGAGGAACGAGAATTCAAAAACATATTGATATGGTGTCAAGCTGCGCTGGGTTCTGGCTACAAACTTCCTTGACGATAATGATGATTACCTACATAAAAATTAAATAAATAAAAAAAACCTTCTTAGATATTTACAGACTAACAGCCGGGATAAAATTACTATTGCGGTGCTAAAATGTCAGGCTAAATGTCAAGCAAAAACTTTGTATTGAAACACCTTGCCCTAGATCGTTCAGTCACCGACCAACACCGTCAAAATACGTTCTCGCTCGCTCCATATAACGGTGAGACATAATGTCAATCGGTTCACTCGACAAGATTGGCAAGGGTTTTCACAGTAAAAATATCACAAAAAAACATAAAGGACAGCGAGTTGAAAGACGTCTACGAAGTTGAAATTCTAAAGCCTTATCTGGACTGAGTTATGATAGTATGAGTACCATAGTGATTATTTACTGTTGTTTTGGGATCGATGAACATTGAATGCATGTGGTATAAAGCTCTCAAGTACACAGATGCGCTGCGATTCAGAAGTTCAGCTCGAAACTTTACAAAAGCTTCCAGATCTTCTTTACTGTTTGATAAAAAACCTCCATTGTCAATTAGCTTGCTTGAAACTTGGATTGCTAACATTAGGAACACATAGGGATTCTGCGCTAGAAGAAGCAGCCTTTTGCGAATCGCCATTTAAAATGTGTGAATTCTATATGCTGGTATTCTGTCAGATTACAAATGCACTATATCTTTGGGTAAAATGCAGGGATAGCATGTCAGAAGACTACAAAAGACAAGTGGAATGTCTTTCTTGGATTATAGTTGAACAACTAGGGGCCATCCATAAAGTACGTCACACGAATTTCATGATTTTTTGAGCCCCCCTCCCGTCCTTGTCACAGGTGGTCACATTTCTGAGACCCCCCTCCTCCCTAGTGTGACGTCACATGTTTTGCAATTTCACATCGAAAAATTATTAAATTAAAACAGCAGTTCCGAATTTAGTTTTATTTCCATTTAAGTACTTTTTTTATGAAATCAACATCATATCAAATATTTGAAACAAAGAAGAAGAAACCGTATTGTCCTAAAGATAGAATTGGAAATATTTTTTAGCTTATAATTAATATTTCAAATTACGTGATTACCACCTCTAGATATAATAGATTTTGAAATGTGACGTCACGAAACTTAGTACCCCTCCCACCCCTTGTCACACTATGTCACACTTTGTCGACCCCCCCCCTCCCCCCTTTACGTGTGACGTAGTTTATGGATGACCCCCTAGCAGGTAAAATCTACAACAAATGTCTGAACACAATGGAATATGCTGTATTATCATTAGGAGGGCAAACCCTACAGCAGTTCGGGTTGCCTAAGCCTCAAACGTCTCAACACAACAACCGAGACTGTAACACAGGGTATCCTAGTACAGGTTCCGCTCCCTCACTCTGGCACGTTAATATTATGCATGCTTTAATACTATAATAGTATTTAAGATAATGATAATATTATTATTACTTTTTAATTATGTATGTGCCATAGTGATGGATAAATAAAATGCTTTTGATTGATTGATTGATTGATTGTAGTAAATAAATATCAAGATATGATATGATATGATGAGACTACCTGAAGGAAACAAGTTACAACGTCAATTCTTTCTTTAGTACAAGTAGTGTCAAGTAGTGAAAGCTCTCTAACCAATAAATAAACAAAAATACTTTCCAGTATCGAAACAGCTGTAGGTGATATATTTTATTTGGAAGCTCCAGGTGGCACTAGCAAATTTTTCTTTTAAATAACTGTTGTCCAAAGTGAGAAATAATTGTGATATCGCCTAAGCGGCCGCATCGTGCGAAACTGCTGCCACGCTACTGGAGGGGGGTAAAACTGCAAACTCCACGTTTAAACTTTTTCTCGATTTGAGGATCTGATACAAACTGAAACCCCACTCTGTAATATAATATACCCAAGCAAAGCAATAGAAGGCACGCATCCCGTAAAACGAGTGAATTGTTTGTGAAAAGCGTACTATGTCCTTAATTAATAAACTCATTTTATATCTTTCTTTTAATCTTCAAATGGGAGGACTTATACTGCATTGTAAGCAGATGATTTCCGGCAGACTCTTCCAGTAGTGCCCAGAGGACCACGAACGGACGAAGTCAAATTATCACAAGAATTTTAGTCTTAAAGACTAATTTATTCCAAATTTTTGTCATTTTCATTAAATAAAGTACTGATCATAAAGCACTGACATTAAATAAAATATCCGCAAACGCCAATCACGGAGTGTGACGTCACGTATCCTTGGGTACGTTCTATTTGACGACCACGACTATTGATGGTCTATTTGTATTTATATGAGTAATAATTTTCATTGTTTTTTTTTAAGTTACTTTGTTCTTTCAAAAAGAAAGGTTTTGTAAGTTTGACCGCTTTAGGGGCTTATCTCAGGAACTATTGGACCGATGTATATTTTTTTGTATAGGATAGCTTCTCGGGGACCGCTAGAGTTTAAACAATTTACCTATCAAACTTCATTTCCTTTGATGAACGATTACAACATTTCATCACTGAGATCAAAAGAAAAGGCTCAAGTAAACATTATTGCTTCATCTCGCCATAATGTTTACTGGAGCCTTTTATTTTTATCTCATCCCACATATCACTTTTTAACAAACATAAACACAGATTTACACATTAACCTCAAGAATTTACCCTTTATAGTTTTTTTTAATATTTGACGTAAATCCCATTGAAAACACACAATAATTTGTACAATATGTAGTCCCTTGACATTTTGTGATTTCGAATTTGACATCTGCGCAGTAAGGAAGACCGAGGATGTACAAGGAGATTGTGGATGTAGTAAGTGAGATAACCATAGACACCATTAAAGTATGACCTTGTTTGTTTCGAACAACTTCTTTTGTAGGCTCTTTGGAATATTAGCCGCTCATTAATTTCCTAATATTCAGGAATTGATTGATTGATCGGGTATGATTTTTTGGCATATCCGAAGTTTCAAACTCTCACTAGCGGTTTGAAAACCTTCTGGTCCGGAAACCTCTTTCTTTAAATCTGGATAAAAATTATAAATAATAATATTAAATTATTATTTTATTTAATCTTCTTTTAATCTTGGATCCATTATCTGCGTCATGATGCCTTTTTTTTAGTAACGAAACCGTTTGTTTGACTGCGTCCGCAATTACAATCATCGCGTGGACTTCATTGCTCATATGAAACTGCCAACCTGCGAGTTCGACAAAAGTTTGACCAACACTAAGAGCGCTTTCACACTTAGGTGACTTTAGCAGCGCAGCAGCAGCGCGACAGTCGCACTGCTGCTGCGCAGTCGTCAATTTCATACATAAATGTCAGCAGTAAGCCCTTCAAATTAGAGCGACGCGCTGCTGTCGCTCTAATGTGAAGGCGCACTAATACTTTAACAGTGTGACGCTCTTCTCGGCGTGTATTTCTGTCGTAGTACCCTCATAAAAAGGTTTAAGTATGTTTGCGGCATTATCGCTAACAATGCATGCTATGCTAATAAAGGTGTACAATACCATACAATGATCGTGGGAGGAACGTATCAGGCACGAAAGGCAACACGATATGAGACGATAATGCTCTAAACAGAGTATTTTTCTGTTCAAGAAGTTTTCACCGATATTTAGCCTGCCTGTTGATTTCATGGTGTTCCCGCTGCTAATCAATGACAGCCTGCCTGTGAAATCAGGGTGCATTTTCTGATAATTAGCTGCATGTTTACGATGGTTAAAAGGTTCATTTTGAGTATATTTTTTTCTAGCTTCCTTAAGTTGTGATTTTCTGACTACATTGGTCCTAGACCTGAATTGCTTTGCCTTATTTATTTTTGACTTATTTGTCAAACTTATTTCATTTTGGTCTGACTCTTGAGTAGTACCTAAATGTTGACGACTTATTTGTCGAATATTTTTTTGTTTATTTATTGGCATTGCATGAAACTTTATAAGTGAGCTCAACCATTTGTTTAATAAAATGATATTGTTTTTTTATGACTAGCCATTATTGATGGTTAAACGCAAATAACTGAAAGCGACTGCAACAAATAGTACGTACACCCACCAAGCTATATCTGCAGATTGACACGATGGCGTATTTTTTTTATTGAGGGTGTTCTTTACCTGGAGTCCATTGGCCGCAGTCTATTTTTTTGATATTTTGAACTTTTTCAAATTCACATTCGTCAAAATTCATAACATGTTAGACAAAGTCGATTAGATTAATACTTGTTTGTGAAGCTTTTTTGCTATCCTGATCTTGAATTCATAAGTTTTCGACCGTTTTTGTTATGAATGTATAAAGCGGAGAAAAGAAGACTGTATTGGTAAGTAAATCTTGAAGATGACGGAAAACACTTATCTTTAAATCGTCTGCATTATCCTGCATCTTTGAAGGCCAAACTTGGTAAAAGCTTTAGGAGTTCGAGTGAACAGTTATCGTTATTTACAATTCATAGTCGGAACCCTCTCGGAGTCGGTTGGGTGGGACCAGACAATCAATATCCAAAGCGGAGTCTGTTTATGACAGTTATATACATTTTCTAGAATCAAATATGATGCTGTTGTACCACGGTCTTTGAGACAATGTATCTTGAATAGGTATCAGCGTACCATTTCTCAATTTCTTGGCTTATTGTATTGAATACCAGTAATCTTTCCAGAGAGCTTTAAAAGTTGGTGTTTAGGTATAGAATATCTACAGAGTGTTGTATTGGTCAGCGACGAGCGATTCAGGGAATTTTCTTTAGAAAACCTCTTCACAACCTTTTAAAAATTCAAAATGTATGGGGAACCTCGCACCCGCCTCGCGCGTATTAAAAGAAATACTACGCCGTAGCTAGTAAGCCGTAGCTTATCCGAATATCGTAAAGAAAAATTGATTTTGTGGGTTTTTTCCATTACAATATTTTTTTGGCATCAAAATGTGATTATACATATCATCATTGGCCACTGCATCTGTATCAGATGATTGTTGCAGCGCTAGTGGGTTCCCCCCTGGTTACCGCAGCGCGTCTATCTATTTGCACTAACATAGTAAAAATTGAACCTTCCTTTAGGCCTCGTCCTGGACGCCAGCGGGCGGAGCGGGCGGTATGGGCGGTAATACAGCTCAACGCTCGCCGCCCGATCCGCCCGCACCGCTGTCGTCAAGAACAGCTTCACACAAATCTATGAAATTGATCAAGACGCGCGCGCCGTCGCCCGCTCCGCCCGCTGGCGTCCAAGACGAGGCCTTAAACTTACCTCCTGTGAAAACCCTTATGTTTTCATTGCATTCCATTGTCTCAATTCGGCACTGCGATTCATGTAATTCTTTTGGCTAAGCATTAAATTGATTTTATTTTATAGATTTTGATACATAGATATTGACAGATACTATAGATTGGTGTAGGGTGTAGGCATAGAGAAAGAAAAAATCTCATTCTATGGGTGTAGGCGACTCGCCCTCATGGGCTGGCCGCATGTGTTCTTCATTATAAAATCTTCTTTCTCGCTCCCACCTTTAGCTGTCACTCTATATGACCTGTCAGGGCCCTATCTAATCTGAAATTTCACATAATCTGTGGTAGTTTTTGTGGCAAGTGAAGGTTGCGTTCTTTGACAATTGCAATTGCGTTTAATACCATAAAGTTATTCTGTTGCGTTACTAAAAAAAATTGAATAGTATTTAATTTTGCACAAAATCTTCAAAGCTATGTAATTCATCTCACCCTAACTACTAATACTGTAGTAAAAGGTGTGATAATTAGGGTGTCATTTAAAATCTGAGCCGGTTGTTATTGAGCAATAAAATATTTTAACGTAATCAGTCAGGTATCAAACGAATGCCGAGAGTCGCATAACAATGGAATTTTTATTGTGTCTCGTTTACGCATACTTGACTGTAGTAGTAGCTGTGTGATGGTTTTATACCTTTGCCTGTTCAACATCCGCATAAAAGAAAAATAAAACGACGCTAGCGACACCACCGGTTGCTTCCCCAAACTTTATAAGGGTCCTAAACAACGCTCCAAGAACTTTCCATTCTATATATCCTGTCATTTTATCACAGATTAATCAGAGTAATTAATTTCATATTTCTAAGGTCGCTCGTGTTGATTTTGTCATTTTGTATTTTAATTGCGAAAACATATTCTTTCTTTTGTTGTCGATCCATCATACAGCGAAGTAAATAAAATTAACTAAGCGTGCCACAAATACCACAATCCTTGTGAAGAAATCGGATGAGCAGAGCTTTTTTGCATTTTTGTTCTCGTATTTGTGCGTATGTTTTTTGGTGCTCGTTGCTAGGGACCGTTGATATTTTTTGGTTCATCAGTTCATAATATGAATATAAATCTATGTATTCATTTCATGAACTAAAACCAAACTGATATTGGTGAAAATATCTAGTGGACAGCAAGTTATGGACACTTAGGATCATGTGTGGTTATCATCCCGCTGTGATAGTTCAGTTTGTTGTTCAAGTCATATAACTTTGTGTGTTAAAAAATCTTGAAAAAAACGGTTTTTTAAAACCATTTGCTATGCAAACTTCGCTGTTGTCGTTAATCATATTCACAGATGTCATAAAACATTGTTGTTTCTGTCTAAATGTTGTTTGTTATTCCTCTGCATGATGGCTTCTTTTGTTTCCTCTTTATACTGTACTAGTTAGTATGTATCTTCATTGTTTTTATTATGATCTTTGAAGTTACCTTACCTTTGTATTGGGAGGGAATAACAATCTTATAAATTGCACTTGTAAAATGCAACTGTCAGATGAAGAACATGCTTTTTACAAGTGCAATTTATATTTTTAAGTCGGTATGGTGGCAAAACACTCTGAAAACAAAACTATAATTAATAACAAGCTTGTTTTTTTGTTTACTTTACAAACTAGTCTTGATAAGGCTGTGTAATACACAGACATACATAAATAAGGGACATGCACAACAATGGCCAAATCAAGTAGCCAAGAACGGCCCAATCAAGTAGCTAAGTTAGGACAAGCCCCAGCTGAAGTACATAGGTAATTCATTTACTTCATCATCTTCTGATTTTTCTTGAGTTATTATTATTAAAGAATGTCTCTCATTTTGGTGTGCCTCCTGGCAAATGTTCTAATAATTAAATAAGAAAACTAATTCAATGAAGTCCATTTTAATATCTTTATTTCAATACTGATGAAGTAGGGACCAGACTGTGCGTTAAATAACTCAAAGTATAGAAAAAATGAGACTGTAAAATATTTGGTCTACATCATGATAATTATATTATAGCTTAGTGTACATAAATTGACATATTATAAGCAACCTTCGTGCACATTCCTTTAGCAAATTCTCTAACTACAAAATGGATAAATGGTAAAGTTGTGAGTTTGACATCATCATTCTATAGTTATTCTCTATATGCCATCCTGGAGCAGGAGCGCTTAGCTTCACAGCTTGTGGTTGGTTAGTTCGGGAATACATCAACAAGCTTTATTTTCATAAATTATCTTAAAACAGTCAGTCATAACATAATTGACAATCTGTTAAACTACTGCGAATTGCTGAAAAGCAATTTATCCTAAAATTATCTAATTGATTGCTAACAGGTAATATTTTTTTTATCTGACAACTATAGCTTTAATCAGTCACCTTCATTCACTCATCCATGTTTTGTTTCAGTATAACGTATAGCTTCGTCCATATTTTTTCTTCTTCTTCTTTTGGTGGTAATGGCGATGTGCGTCCCTATTTTTTGACAAAGTCGTGTAATCAATTATGACAGATCCTCGTGACATTTTGACAGACCAAAGAATTTTGAAATACAAAATATTTTGTGCATTTGTGGTTCAAATATTCGTGTAAACAATATTTTGCGTAAAAATTACATTGTGGTGTCATAAACAGATCCTGCCCACCTACATATTATGTTTAAGATGCATAATTCTACATCACACAAACTGCCTGAACATTAAACGAAAAGAAACCTATTCGGTTACGGAACAGTTCTGCAGGGGTCTAGTTTATAATATCGACAGACACTTCATCGACGCACAGACTGGTATTTTCACCTTAAATGTGGTCAAAAATATTTCGGTACGTTATTTACATCTAGTAGCTCATCATAACTAAAAATTGAGTTTTTCATTGTAAATAATTATTTTACTAGGAAATAAAAAATAAAATCCATACAAATGTTTATTGTCATAAAAGTAACAGCAATAAACATACGAAATTAAGTAACAGAGAGAAAAATAAAATAATACTAGAAAGAAATCAATAAAATGTTGTACCTACTTGTGTTTCTTAATCCTCGTCACTAATGACGTCGTTATCAGCTTTAAAAAAATCCATTGCTTCTTTACTAAAAGATTGTTTATTTTTTTTATTTTTTGGTCTGATGCTACTCAGGTACGGATCTGAAGTAAGTAAGAGCCGATTCAGCACGTCTTCATTACATTCTTTCCTGGAGAAGCTTTCTCTATATTGACGAGTGCTTGTTTCTAGCTTCGAAGAAGAGGCTGCGAGCCTCTTCTTATAACTGGCCAATTGGCAACAAGGCATGGGCTATGACACTGGATGAGTGGATTAAAATTTTATGCACTGTAGGTGACATAGGTTGCCACAGAAACACATTGACATATAACTTAGCAGTATCCATGGTAAATTTTAAAAACGTTTCCAGATCTATTTCAAATCCTGCTGACAAAACTTCCAATATCATTTTAATTTTTTTTATAAGCGATATATCAATTGCAGTGATAGACGCTGATTCTTCTGGGTTATTGAAAAATCTCCGCCATGTATTGCCGTCATTTGTGTTTCCGTATCCAACTTTCGGAGTATCTACTAGTAAGCCCAGTTTGTCACAAAATTCATTTTGCACCATTTCTTTTGCTTTTTGAATTTTTTATTTGTCACTTTTCTCAAAAATACGTTTCTTATGAACTTCTGCTTTCAGCAACACTTTGTAAGAAAGGTTTAAAAGAAACTCAATAAATCTTATTCTTGCGTGCAATACTGAGAGTCCAAATTTGAATGTCTCGGGATTCTCCGGTTGTGTAAATTCTGAATCGTTAAAACTTTTCGAAGTTTTACCGCATATATAGCAACGCAATGTCGACTTTGTATTAGTGGCAGCTTTACACACTTTTCCATCGACCATGGTTGGGAATAAAATATGTTTGATTTCCACACATTCGTTCACCTTTGTTGTCTGAAGATTTTGTGCTTGGTTTTCTACGTAATCTATCTCTTCATTAGTTACATCTTTGTCTTCCTTCACAAAGCGAATCCTTATGGGCCTGTGAAACCGTGGTGAAGATGGATGCGGGTTCTGCCATATGGTTTTATTCCCATATGTTAGACGAAGGGGCTCAAGGGAACTCAAAAAGATGTTCGCATCACTGCTGTCACCGTCTTCGTGAAATTTTTGTTTGTATTCTGATTGTTTAGACCCATCACATCCCCACTTAAACATTTATACAAATTCCTTGTCAGCCTTCAGTGTGCATTGTTGAAGAACTGGCTCCAAATATTTACACAATCGCAATGATGTGTGGTCAACTAAATCTTGCAAATTGACCTCTGCTAAAGTCTCGCTAACCTTTTTTGGTTGGTAACGATCTTGTTTAGCCTTTTGTATGTAAGTGTAGCATGGATATACATCTTTGTTAGCTTGATGTATTACCTCGTATTGACTCATAGTCAAATCAGCTTCAGTATAAATAATTAAAGCATCTTCTGGTGTGTGTTTCTTGGTAGTCGTAGTTCTACTACCAATAGCAGCTGCTTTGCGCAGCTTCGATGCCCTTGTTGGACTTTTGCTCATATCTTGTATTAGTTTTGCTGCGTCTACATTCCCCGCCGCTCTTTGACTCATTTGTGCAGCGTATGTAAGTTCTTCAACCGAAACTTTATTTCTAAGTTCCATTGTTTTTAAATTCTTTGTATTCTTTACTTGGGCGACCTGTGGACCTTCCGGGAATTGAGCCAGAAGGGAGTGATAGTTCTTCACTAAGCCATTTCTCGCACTTTTCTAGGAAACGTGTTTCTGTACTACATTTATAAACCACTTAAGGCCTTTATAGTTCTTCACTAAGCCATTTCTCGCACTTTTCTAGGAAACGTGTTTCTGTACTACATTTATAAACCACTTAAGGCCTTTATGATTTTTAGAAGGTTTTATTTAAACGTTATCTTTCGTCTAATTTTCTAAAAAAATAAGTTATTAAATTAGGGTGCAATGTCATTATTAGACGCTACAAGTTGCTCCTGGGCCGAAAAAAAAGGCTCCTTTTTTGTTTTTATATCAGGCTCGGATAAAGATTTGGCTAAAAATTCAAAAAATATTGTTTTTATTAGGATAAGCTCATGACTATCCAAAGGTGATCAAATATGCCGCCATGGTTTTCAAAATAATGTCTCTTTGCACATACATTCATACAGTAAGTATCTTGTACCTTTTTATTTTTAACTAGCTGGTGCCCGCGACTTCGTTCGCGTTGAAGTATGTGACTAAAATCAAAGAATGTCTTTATAAACTACATTGGTAGTTTTTCCCGTTGGGGCTAAAACAAACAATTGTTCAGCACTACTCACTCGTGAGCATGCCACGTACAGCTGGCCGTGGGAAAAGCAGTTTGATCTTAAATCCACCCCAGCAGCCTTAAGAGTTTGGCCCTGGGATTTATTAATGGTCATTGCGAAGCAGATACTTATAGGAAAATGTTTGCGTTTGAATTCAAAAGGGAAATTGTTAGGAATGAGTGGAATCCTTGGTATGAAAACAGTTTCGCCCGCGCCACATCCAGTAAGAATCTCAGCATGGATTAAATTTATCTGCAAAGCACTTACTTTAAGTCGGGTGCCATTACATAATTTCGGTAGAGTTAGATTTCTCAAAAGCATTATGGGCACTCCGACTCTCAGTGTGATTTTATGTGCAGGAAGACCACTCGCTGTTAGAGAGCTCAAAAACTCTATTGGGTAGTTCGTAGCAGCGTCCTCGTGTACAACACTGTTATAGGACGTGTAAACCACTTCATCTCCACCAATTCCTGCCAAAATGTTTGCATTTAATGCAGCAGCTTGTTTTTTTTTTGTGTAAGTATGGCGCGTTCACATAACCAAGAATTATCATGTTGAATAATACTTGAAACGTCTCCAAACACTGAATTTACTAATTCATCTTCAGACGACACGACTCTGCCTAAAATGTCAGGAATGACAATTTGTCCTTCATCTTCAGGAAGAGTACCTTCTCCAATTTCTAAAAGAATGTTCGAAAATGTTTGTGCCTGGGAATTTCCACCTAGTTGTGCTTGCATGTTGATTGTTAGACGCATTCGTATTATTTGAGGCCATAGATATGAACGCTTCAAGGATGCATTAATTTCATCAGCCCTGGTTCCCCGAGTAACAACCGGAAGAGTTTGCCGGAAATCGCCTGAGAAAAGTACTGTCACATTCCCCATTGGACTATCGTTTCGGCGAATGTCCCGCAGTGTCCTATCCACGGCTTCAACAGCTTTTTTATTTGCCATTGTGCATTCATCCCAAACTATAAGACAGCAATCCTGAAAGACCTTTGCTTTATCGCAATTTCTTGTAACTGAACATGTTGGTGTTTCAGTGCTATCTAAATCGATTGGGATTTTGAACATTGTGTGGGCAGTTTTACCACCGGGAAAAAGTGTAGCTGCGATTCCGGAAGATGCTACGGCCAATGCTATCTTACCTTGTCGCCTGAATTTGACGTTCTCGAGCAGCCTCAAGTCGGACCTTGAAAATTGTGCAGTTACCAGTTGCTATATGCTCAAGATCCCCATGGACAACAAGTATTTTATACGCTGCCCTGAATTTCACAGGGGATGGACTATTGTTAAACCCTCCTTTTTCGCGAATTGCACTCGAAAAAGCACTCTAAATGGTCTTGACACATTTTATAAGAGGGCAAGAATATTAAATCGCCGCTTGCTTGCAACTAAGTGTTCATAAATAATTGTTAAGCTTCGAATGGCACAACCGATGCCTAATATAGGTATTTTTCATTTTTTTTTTAAATTGGTAGTGGTTTTATTCATAACAAACAAGAAAAAAATAAAACTAAGACATGTAACATAAAAAAATAAGACTACCTAGGACAGAGACTTTGCCAAAATTCCTCCGCCTCTCTCACTTCAGAAAGCTGATGAGGATGTTCGAAGATTCTTCCGGCTAAAACGGAAGTGCTATGCAGAGAGGAGAGAAAAGCGGGGAGGGCAACACTAGAAATTTGGCGAATGCCAATCCCACCAAAACGAATAGGAAGCGAAGCCTGAATCCAAGAATCATTATCACAACTTTAATTAAAGATTTTTTCCAAACATTTTCTAAGAGTTTTGTCACAAAGTGTTAGGTAATCGTTTTTTTTTCCAGATTGGACTTGCGCGAAGGTAATACATAAACTTTGGTACAAAAAGACATAATTTAATCTTGTATCTTATAATAAATCTGGAATTGGCTTCAAAGCTCTATCTTGGTCTTTGTATAATTTCCCATTATAACGAAAATTTTTAAAATGATTTTTACGTTTGTTAGGGGGTCTGCCAGCCATTTTATATATTTTCTTTCTCCTCTTCTTTTAAAGGAACTGCTGACTGACAGCATTGATTCTTGTTTTTTTTTCGTTGTCCAAAGAAACATTACCAGTCACCAGTGACTCTTCGATTAGCGTCAACTCTTCGTTATCGACCTTAATTAGCGCTGACAGCGGTGCATTAAGCGCTAGATTCGAATATATTCACGAACCATAAAAGCGCTAAATCAGCTCCACTTTTTACAAAAATAAACAGTTCTGGTTTTTAATTATTCTCCGTAACTACATGATGAAAAATTAAAAAAACGTATTTATTTAACTTCATTGCATAAGGTAGAATTAATGCCGAATGGCATTCTCTCCCAGTTATAAATACCTAGATACAAATAAATATCTAAGCCGTTTGTTAATGAGAATTTAAATTTTATAATTTAATTAATGTGTGATGGTTTAATACCTTTGCCTGTATATCATCCGCATAAAAGAAAAATAAAACGACGCTAGCGAAACCACAAGTTGCTTCCCCGAACTTTATAACTTTGGGTCCTAAACGCTCCAATCCAAGAGCTTTCCAATCTATAGTACCTGTCATATCTATGCACTATACGCCTTGTCAATGGCGACTGCGGTTTGTTTGCCAGTGCTATTAGAATTTAACGAAATTCTTCATAATCCGAATTTTGCGGATATGAACGTAATTAGCTCTCCCCGAATGGGGAGTGCTATAATTATTTAGTAACAAAGCTTTGAATGCTCCTTCGAATCCCACTGGGTTCGGTGCAATATTTCTTACACCGTAACTCCTTATATTTCCAAAGAAATTTTCTAACGGGCCCTGATTAAAATTTCTTGTCAACATAACATCGAATGTATACTTGCGCGACAAAATTTCCCATATAGTTTCCAAGCCTTCAATGGTTTTGATTAGTTAGAAATTAGTTACAGATGGTACTACTGTCTCCACTAAACGGATTTTGTCTCCCACTTTTACCTCTTTAATATATCTTACTGTTTTTAAAATTGCTTTTGCTTCCTTCCACAGACTGTGGTGGAGAGTTGCATTTAACAGGGCCTTTAAAAATTTTCCATTTGGTATTGACAAAACTGCTAGCATTGAGTGTATCAAATAAATTGTCTAATAAAAGTGTGAAATCGACTATTTGTCGGCATTTCATTGGAAGGTCTCCTCTTGTTACCAAATGCTCAGTCACAACAGCATTACTGTGACTAAACAAATGAGTAGCTATTATTTTCTTTATTTATGTGTTCTTCAGTGAGTTTGTTTAGGAGGCGTAACTCGCCGTATGCCTCGTCAGCGCCGTATACCATTTGGTAATAGTCCCACTTCGACTGTTTTACTTTCATTGTTACGGGTGTATAATAAATCTTTTGTCAGTCAATTGTTTCTAATTCCTTTTATTAGATGAGGAACGTCGTAAACTGGGACTACGCTGTAGCTCTTAATTTGCATTACTTCTTGACTCCATTCATTCCCTAAACGCAAATATATTGCTTTGGTTTCATTGACCATTCGGTTATGGAACCAACTTTTTCTGGGCTTTGATCACAAACAGTATTTAGAACTATAAGATTATTTTTAAAACAGAGTTCAATAACTGTTTTTAGTAAGTCTTTTAAATCAGATTTGTTAAGAGTATTGGAAAATAATAAGCAATTGGTTATTTAAAATTGTTTTTTACTCCCTTCATAAAAACCAGAACATGGTCAGCAAATTTATTTGTCTAGTTTGAAGTAAAACCTTCCAAACTATCTTTGTGAGCCGCATTAAAAAATTGCGGGTTTAAATTATATTATTTATACCTAGGACTAATTTTATTTGACCCAGTAAACGTTTCATTGCCTTACTGGAGGGTAAAACAAAATATTTATGTATGTGGCTTTAAGCTTTACTCTTTTTCTACAAAGAAAGACTTAAGATCTTCTCATAGTAAATCGCCTAGCCTTTGGTTTTTTGTTAGCTTTCCATTGCATATGCATAAATAATTGTGCTGGCAGGCATTTGTTGACAAATTGGTTGAAATGCGTTATTTTCCGACAGTTTTGTTGCATTAGCCAGTTGAGGGAGCACCCTTATTATGTAAAAACTACGGATGCCTATAACACATGCCATAAACATGTATTGAATGGGTGAAATTGAATTGAATTCCATGTAATTGCTAGCTAGTGTTTTTATTAATTCGTGAATTTCAGGTACAAGCTGATGTAGTAATGGCTATTCAGTTTAAAATAGTTTGTTAAAATCGTTACATACTTCCAGAACGCATGTAATTATTTGTAAAGACTTTTCGTGACTTTTTTTTAGTGTTTTCAAAATGTCTTCTGTAATGTTGCTTGGATTCTCAAAAACTTTAACTGTGAAATATTCTTTAAAACTTCATATTGTTAAATTACGCACGCTTCTAGCGATAGCCATCATGCTTTTGCTCGACTTAAAATTTTATGCATTTCAAAAAATACGTGGAATTCCCTCAGTTTCTAGTTTTATAGAGCTGCGAGTTTTATTTTTGTATAAGCGCTTATAACGCAAACGTGGAAAAAGTTTTTCACTAATTAATGCTGAGTAGAGCAAAGCACTTATTTTCATAATAATTTTTTGATATTCAAGAACTTATTAAATAAAAAAATTGGCAGCTCTGCTAAATATGATTAAAATAAAGTAATTATTATCTGTAACTACATGATGAAAAATTAAAAAACGTATTTATTTAACTTTATTGCATAGCATAAGGTGGAATTAATGCCGAATGGCATTCTCTTCCAGTTATAAATACCTAGATACAAATAAATATCTAAGCCGGTTGTTAACGAGAATTTAAATTTTATAATTTAATTAATGTGTGATGTTTTAATACCTTTTGCCTGTATATCATCCGCATAAAAGAAAAATAAAACGACGCTAGCGAAACCACAGGTTGCTTCCCCAAACTTTATAACTTTATAAGGGTCCCAAACGTTCCAAGAGCTTTCCAATCTATAGTACCTGTCATATCTATGCACTATACGCCTTGTCAATGGCGACTGCGGTTTGTTTGTCAGTGCTATTAGAATTTAACGAAATTCTCCATAATCCGAATTTTGCGGATATGAACGTAATTAGCTCTTCCCGAATGGGGAGTGCTATAATTATTTAGTAACAAAGCTTTGAATGCTCCTCCGAATCCCACTGGGTTCGGAGCAATATTTCTTACACCGTAACTCCATAAATTTCTAAAGAAATTTTCTAACGGGTCCTGATTAAAATTTCTTATCAACATAACATCGAATGTATACTCGCGCGACAAAATTTCCCATATAGTTTCCAAGCCTTCAATGGTTTTGATAAAATTAGTTACAGACGGTACTACTGTCTCCACTAAACGGATTTTGTCTCCCATTTTTACATCTTTAATATATCTTACTGTTTTTTAAATTGCTTTTGCTTCCTTCCACAGACTGTGGTGAGGAGAGTTGCATTTAACAGGGCCTTTAAAAAATTTGCCATTTGGTATTGACAAACTGCTAGCATTAAGTGTATCAAACAAATTGTCTAATAAAAATGTGAAATCGACTATTTGTCGGCATTACATTGGAAGGTCTCCTGTTACCAAATGCTCAGTCACAACAGCAACACTGTGACTAAACAATTGAGTAGCTATTATTTTCTTTATTTACGAGTATGTGTTCTTCAGTGAGTTTGTTTAGGAGACGTAACTCGCCGTATGCCTTGTCAGCGCCGTATACCATTTGGTAATAGTCCCACTTGACTGTTTTACGTTCATTGTTACGGGTGTATGATAAATCTTTTGTCAGTAAATTGTTTCTAATACCTTTAATTAGATGAGGAACGTCGTAAACTGGGACTACGCTGTAGCTCTTAATTTGCATTACTTCTTGACTCCATTCATTCCCTAAACGCAAATATATTGCTTTGGTTTCATTGACCATTCGGTTATGGAACCAACATTTACTGGGCTTTGATCACAAACAGTATTTAGAACTATAAGATTATTTTTAAAACAGAGTTCAATAACTGTTGTTAGTAAGTCTTTTTAATCAGATTTGTTAAGAGTATTGGAAAATAATAAGCAATTGGTTGTTTATAATTGTTTTTTACTCCCATTACCATAAAAACCAGAACATGGTCAGCAAAGGAGACATTTTTTTTTGGGCCCAGTAGAAACTTGTAGCGTCTAATAATGACATTGCACCCTAAATTAATAACTTATTTTTTTAGACAATTAGACGAAAGATAACGTTTAGACGAAACCGGAATAATAAAATCGAACTAAAAGATGCGCTGTATTGACTATTTTTCAGCACGCCATTCCTCCTTTACAAATACGTTTAAAGGAACGACGGGCTGGTCAATATAAAAGACAATATCAATTATTTGAAGTACGTGTTTTGTTTAGATCACGGTTTTCTACTTTTATTTTTTTTAAGCAATTGGAATCTCCGAATAAAATATTTTATTTGCTTTTTTAAGATTTTTGCATAAAACGGTTATCTAGTAAAGCCGTGGAACGGATAGCAACTCTGACAGTTATCACTGACATTGACAGGAATGGCTGAAGTGTCATTTGTCACACTTTCCGTTTGGCGTTTGGTTTTCCGTCACCTTCCGTTTGTTTTGGTTTGTTTTGAATTGAGTGTTTGTTTTCTCCGGATTTTTAACGAAAAATAGAAGCAAAAAGCATCAAGTACGGCACCCATTCTACTAAACCGTTGTTGTGTAACTGTGCAGTGAGATTTCAACGACTGTGATTATCTAAAACGACTGAAAATGTGCGTCAACTGGTAAGTGAGTGGATTTAAGTTATGATGAATTTTGAAATATTCCCGTTAGATAAAGAAATACTAATATTGTTAATGTTTATAAGACATTATAAGGAACAAATTAATATATGTTTTATTACTAGACGTCACAATTTATGGTGGGCCCATCCTCCATACAAGAAAAAAATGTCTCCTTTATTTGTCTAGTTTGAAGTAAAACCTTCCAAACTATCTTTGTGAGCCGCATTAAAAATTTGCGGGTTTAAATTATATTATTTATACCTAGGACTAATTTTATTTGACCCAGTAAACGTTTCATTGTCTTACTGGAGGGTAAAACAAAATATTTATGTATGTGGCTTTAAGCTTTACTCTTTTTCTACAAAGAAAGACTTAAGATCTTCTCATAGTAACCTAGCTTTTGGTTTTTTGTAAGCTTTTAATTGCATATGCATAAATAATTGTGCTGGCAGGCATTTGTTGACAAATTGGTTGAAATGCGTCATTTTCCTACAGTTTTGTTGCATTAGCCAGTTGAGGGAGCACCTTTATTATGTAAAAACTACTGATGTCTATAACACATGCCATAAACATGTATTGAATGGGTGAAATTAAATTGAATTCCATGTAATTGCTAGCTAGTGTTTTTATTAATTCGTGAATTTCAGGTACAAGCTGATGTAGTTAATGGCTTTTCAGTTTAAAATAGTTTGTTAAAATCGTTACATACTTCCAGAACGCATGTAATAATTTGTAAAGACATTTCGTGACTTTTTTTTTAGTGTTTTCAAAATGTCTTCTGTAATGTTGCTTGGATCCTCAAAAACTTCAACTGTGAAATATTCTTTAAAACTTCATATTGTTAAATTACGCACGCTTCTAGCGATAGCCATCATGCTTTTGCTGGACTTAAAATTTTATGCATTTAAAAAAATACGTGCAATTCCCTCAGTTTCCAGTTTTTTAGAGCTGCGAGTTTTATTTTTGTATAAGCGCTTATAACGCAAACGTGGAAAGAGTTTTTTCACTAATTAACGCTGAGTAGAGCAAAGCACTTATTTTCATAATTAATTGTTGAAATCCAAGAACTTCTTACAAAAATTGGCAGCTCTGCTAAATATGATTAAAATAAAGTAAATAAAAAATAACGTTTAATTGTTAGTTAAATTCCTAGTTTTTTAAAGAAAATCCTCATTAAATGCCCATCTCTCCTTTATAAAATTATAATTTCGCAACTAGCTGTGACTAAAATGGGAACCTACACTTTTTAATAAATCTTCAATATATCTTGGCAATTTAAGACAAGATTTGGAAGCCACAAGAAGAATCATGAGACAGCTACATTGAATACACACATGTGTGTTACTTTTTCTTTAAGATGACTAAATACAGAATTGCGTGCGCCTACCATTCTGTTTGTTGACTTTAATGTATAGGATTTCTATGCCAGTAAAGGCATTCCTTCCTTCTTGAGAGGGAAATCTCAAATACCTGGTGTTTCGCTGATTAATGAAAATGAAAGAAATTGCCAGAAATAAATAAAGTTTTCGTCAATGCATACATTTTTCGACGGGATGTAGGCTTCCTTAAATTTTGTGTTCAGGTGCGTCAAAATAGGCCTAATTTTGGCCATCCGGTCAGCGTCACGGGGTTGGTCTTCATTTACGGGGAACTCGTTATCTTCAGGGCCACTGTCTATGAAATGGAGAGCCCTCATCACAGATTGGTACCTTCTCTGGGTAAACATGCGACGGAATACGCTGGTTTCAAGCAGAGGGTTAGTGCTGAAACAGCTTTTAAATGTTGGCATTCGGATGATGCCTAACATCATCCAGAAACTAAACAGCACTAATACCTCGTGCATGTTAGTAGGTACCCAAACTTGCTGAAAAGCGGGGGAAGATACCTTCTCAGCGTATGAGTTGGTCTCCCGCACGATGAGAAATCTCATATAGTAGTATAGTGACTCTCATTACCACGTATAAATCTATATAGGTTTTTGTTGGTATTGAAATATGATTTTTTAATGTAAATTGTTTAACATAAATAAAGAAATAAAGAAAGAAAGATCATTCCAATAGGCCCTAAAAGCACTATACGGTGATGAATGAGACTCGGTGGGACCAAAACTCTCTGGAATAAAAGGTTCTTCGAAGGACAGAAAACTGTCCATCGAAGACCACTCAAACTGAGCGTCCGCAGCTGAGAAAATATCTCACCCCGACTCAGCATCTTCGAAGACGTCTTCCTCATCGCTATCGTCTTCAGGGATTACCCTCCTGCGTCTGACTCCACGAGACTCCCGCTGACGAATCAATGCCTCGACTGACGCTTTAAGTTCCGGCGGAACGTTAACGGGTCCCCGGTAGCCCATTGAGCAGCAGCACGAGTAGCTCCTCTCCTGCCTCGCTGTTGTCGCCTGCTTCCAGCGCCGCGTCTACCCCGACCGCGCCTTCGACCACCAGGCGCAATGGGAGCACTTGGTCCAACATCGCTTACCTCAAAGAGGTTATGTTGATCTGGCGTCAAGAACTCCTCTGCAGCAGGCTCCAGGGGTGTCCCATCCTCGTTAAACGAATTACAACACCCCCCGGAGTTTGCCTAAAACATAACAAATAAATTAGTCATAAATTCCTTGAAGAAAACCCATTAACAATTACTTAGATTTTACTCACTCTGATAGAACGAGTGAATCAAGTCCTGGTGGGTCTTGAGGGCACAAGGATTCTTCGGTGTTCTGTTTAATAATAAAAAAATATTATAATAATTATGCTATTTCATTATAAAGAAGAAAAACCTATTCGTAAGCAAGTTCATTCTCACCGAAGGGGAGCTTTGGGCACAGTAGTGGGTCTAGGCAGGTGTAACGATGATGGGCTATCAGAAACAGCTGTCTGATCGGCTTCAGCTGCCTTTTCTTCAACATCGCCAAGCATGAATATCGGGACATCCTAAAATTACAGATTGTGTTGAAAAATATTTTGACTCATCTTCATTCAATTCCAGAACCTTTAGTTCAGGCGGATACCATGTAATGTAAAAAAGCAGATAGCTTTGTAACCATCAGAAAGATAAATACAAACAGGTAGCAAATAGCTCTGTTTTTTAATGAAAAAGATGGACAAAAGCACATAAATTCATATCACAGACAATATTATCCATCATAATAACGAAAAAAATGCTGCAAATTAAACAAAACACCATCCCTAAAACCAAAGCGCTGTAAATGCAAATTCCGTGCATTTGTTTATGAAATTACCTTTTTTTGTAAATTGATTTATCGATCACATTGGATTGTAAATATGTGCTGAAAGTAGATATAAAAATAAAATTTCATATTTTTATTAATTCAATAGCATCACTCCATCTAGCATCTTATTACTTTCCACTAAATAAATAGCGACATACTATAAATAATCGTTATCATCAAAGTAAAATTGATTCAGTTAAAAAAATAAGACAATTTAAAAAGAAAAATATTTTTTTATGATTAATTTCCACTTGTAGGTTGAAATTTAAAAATTAAATCTTACCTCATCATCGGTGTCTTGGTTCTTGGCGACAATCTCTTCCACCCCTGCCCATTCGGAATCTTCGTCTTCGTACAACGCATCCAAAAAATCGGATGGCGGCTCTGTTGATCCTGGGAACCACATCTAAAGCAAATATACACTGTCACTATTTATAACGACGACGGGCATAAGGGCATTTTACGTCAATAATTGTTTCTGATCCCAGTAACCCATCAGGAGATGCAGCTAATTATGGCTTTTAATTTCATAATTTTAAATAGGTGATTGCTCCTAATTACTGAAAACCCATCTTGGTGGTAATAATAATTATTTTTATGACTGGTGTGTATAATTTTTTGAGGTTCATAATGAAACAATACAAATCAAATCAAAGTATTTATTAATAAAACTACAGCGCCTCAAAAAAAATTGCCTTAATCTAAGAAACGCACTTCTGTCACAGGCGCGACACTGATCTATCGGTGTAACTCGGGCGTCGGTGACCTTGTAATGCCGCGTCTACGCGTAAGGTTGGCGGTTTAGCTACCGCGGCACAAGGAAATAATAATTACTTAATGAAAGATGTTTATGTATTTCAGGTTCAATATATATTTGGTATAGTGTTCACATATGTTATAAATTACTTACTTTAATATATTTTCTGTTTTTTGCGACTTACTTTAAACATTTTATTATTTTCTTTAATTATAGCGAAGATTCGAAATCGTACGAACGGTTTTTTCAAAAAATCTAATGGGAAGCATTCACAAGACATATCAAAAGTTATATGCTGCATCTTGGCCAACAAACTGTTTCCCAATGTTTGGGACAAATCGTATCATTATATTGGATAAGACGCGATGCGGCGCGGGCGAACTACGTAAATTGCTTCGAGCAGAGACGACGGCTCGTCGGTGGCAATCGGCGGTAGGTGTAGGTGCGTTTCCATGCTTGCCAAGGCTCGGCAAGCGTTCACAAGGTACAAGCGTCCACAAATCTCGCTTGGCATTTGAAAGTCGTTTACACGCTTGTGAATACGTCAGTGTGCTACGTACATCCAAGCATGTCGGACACCGAACTTGTATCGGCTATTACGTTTGGTTTATACTTTTATTTTAAATACAAGCAAAGTAAAACAAAAGCAAGGAAACCCCGACGACCACGAAGATGGTGGATGATAAAGATTCATAGAAATCGTATCAGGTAAGTAATAAGTTTTTCAGTTTATATATCCCTACTATAATATTATTAATGCGAAAATGTGTATGTCTGTATGTTCCGTTTTCACGTCAAAACGGCTGAACCAATTTTGATGAAATTTGGAATGGAGATAGTTTGTAACCCTAGAACGGACATAGGCTACTTTTTACCGCGGGAAATAATAATAATAATAAAATTAATATAATTGCTTTAATTTGTTACAGACAATTTATAGAAGATAAATTTAATGAACTTATATACAGGGTGGTCTAAGTAGTGACGTCAATAATTTTTTTTTAGATTCCTCTCACCTGGGGGTATCCGAAAATACCCCATGTATGTTCCGCGATTTTTTGTAGTTTTCGAGTTATGATTTTTTTTTGTGTTTTTTTAATATTCTCTACCCGCGAGGATTCAAAAATTCATATCTTTTTTTCTATTATGTATTTTGCAATGATTTTTTTTGTGCCGTGGTCGTTGTTAATGCTGTCTTAATAATAAAAATAATGCATCTTTTTAAACTTACTAAAAGGCACTAAAAAAAAACTTGAAAGTTCGAACTCTGATTTTTATTAGGATTTAATCAAAAATTCTACTTCAATTTAAAAATACAAAAAGTAGTTTCCATAGCTTCTGCTTAGGTTTAAAAACTTTGCGGGGTCCTAAGCTCCTAAGATCATTTAAAAAAAATGGTACTTAGTTGGCCTTTTTTGTTGTAATCGGCCTTCGAAGGCGGATAGGCTAAAAATCGTTGAAATAAAATTAAAGCGTTAAAAATTCTTTTATCTACTTTTTATCATTCTTATGGTAAATTTAAGTTTAAAAAGATATTTTAAAATCATCTTAATTTAAAATCCTGTAATTTTTTTTATTGAAAATCAAAATTATTACTGAATCAATAACAACAGGTAGTTCGTCACCAAAATTATTTAAAAATTACACGAGTAAAATAATTTGAAATTTGCTGTTTTGGATAGCAAATAAAAGTCACAATTTACAAAATAATTTTATTACAATAAATTTTCAAAATTCCTTCCTCCAACTTGAATACAAAGTTGACAACGTTTGAGAAAGTTGCTTTTTAATTGCCTAAAGCTACTTGAATATTCTTGCTTTATTTTTCTTTCCGCATCTGAAAGTTTTTGTCGCAATTCTGCTTCGTTGTTGCTCTCCGTCGCGTACACAAGCTCTTTATAAAATCCCCAAACAAAAAAGTCGATGGGGTTGAGGTCTGGCGAACGTGCAGGCCATTCGATCGGCCCTGCACGCCCAATCCATCTTCCTGGAAAAGTAGCGTTCAAATGCTCTCTTACTTGTACAGCATAGTGACAGGGCGCGCCATCTTGCTGGAAAATCATATCTCGTCGTAATTGGAGATTCACATCTTCTAACAATTCACTAAGATTGTTTTGGAGAAAATTTAAATAAGTATCTCCATTTAACCTGGCCGGTAATTCAAAGGGCCCAATTAACTCTCCATTAAGGACCCCAGTCCAAAGGTTGACACTAAAGCGTGTTTGAAAGTTTGACGCCCTTGCCAAATGGGGGTTCTCTATGGCCCAGCTATGATAGTTGTGTATGTTGAACACTCCAGTCCTTTCGAATCGGGATTCGTCCGTCCACAGTATTTTATTAAAAAAATTGGGATCTTCTTCAGATCTTTGTAACATTGCTTCACAAAAAGCCACTCTCCTTGGGTAGTCAGATTCATGAAGCTGCTGGACACGCTGGATGTGGTACGCATGGTACCCTTCTGTGAACAAAAAAAAACTCTGCTAAGTACTTGTCATAAGTAAACTGGTGCGGCCTTGGTCATTGCTGCTCTGAATGCACGCATGGTTTCTTTGGCAATAGCTAAGACAGAGTACTAAATAGGGATAGACATAAAAGGATAGACATAAAAGTTCAGTTTTTAAGGTAGTTTTACATCACAAGTAAATTTGACCAATAAACGTTAAATTTTGACTTTTGACGAAGCAACGTGTCTGCTATTTTTTTCCATTGCATTAACAAAAAAGTTACTTAAATTTGGTACTTAAAATTAACTTAAGAATTTTTTTTAAGAACTTAAACACCATCGGCTTACTACTTTCTGACGACACCTACATAAGTAACTAAATTAAACCTTCCTTTTTTACAATACTGTAAAAAAGGAAGGCAATTAACAGCTTTGGTAGGTATCTCATTTTTATGGCTTACCTACCTTGGTTAAGAATTTTGAGAACCGTAGTACGCGGAATCCCGGTTTGTCTAGTTATTTTTCTTGAGCTTGTACTCGGGTCTCTTTGAATTTCTTCTAGAACTTCTTCCACTTGATCCGGATCCAGGGGTACAGCTCCGCGAGGTTGATTTCGCCCAGGGATGCGTCCAGCCAGCATGGTGTTGTATGTGTTAATAAAAACCCTGTGATCCGGGTAATGCTCCATTACATCTCCTCGTCTCACTAATGCCTCTCGATAAAGCCTCGCAGCTTCACTACCGTTGCCTTGGGCAACGCCATAAAAATAAAGCATCTCTGCATATTGGCTTAGTGAATAGCTCATGGTACTGCACAAAGAGAATCCGAATCACTGAGTAATAACAACAAGTAGTTCGTAAGGCAAATCAAGGTCCAAAATTCAAGCACAAGTCGTTTGTAAGACTAATCAGGGTCCGAAACACAACTAAAGTAAATCTTGAGGCAAATCAGAGTCCAGTAACACAGCGTAAGTAGTTCAAGGGAAAGAAAATAACGTCAACGAGAGCGAGCAGTCTTAACACGCGCGATGGCAAGAAACGACTAAAATAAAAATGTACCTTTGAACAGAATAGCACAAAGAGCGGGTCATGTAGCAGATAAAAACCGGTCCCATTGCTACCTGATGGCATGTGCGCGACTATTTCACAAACATCACAACTTGAAACATAAAATTTACTGAGACCGAAATTATTGTTAAATAACACGAGCTACCGTAATTTTACAGGATTTTAAGTTAAAATTGACTTTTAATCACATTTTTAACTTAAACTTACCATATGAGTGATAAAAAGTAGATAAAAGAATTTTTAACGCTTTAATTTAATTCAACGATTTTTAGCCTATCCGCCTTCGAAGGCCGATTACAACAAAAAAAGGCCAACTAAGTACCATTTTTTTTAAATGATCTTAGGAGCTTAGGACCCCGCAAAGTTTTTAAACCTAAGCAGAAGCTATGGAAACTACTTTTTGTATTTTTAAATTGAAGTAGAATTTTTGATTAAATCCTAGTAAAAATCAGAGTTCGAACTTTCAAGTTTTTTTTTAGTGCCTTTTAGTAAGTTTAAAAAGATGCATTATTTTTATTATTAAGACAGCATTAACAACGACCACGGCACAAAAAAAATCATTGCAAAATACATAATAGAAAAAAAGATATGAATTTTTGAATCCTCGCGGGTAGAGAATATTAAAAAAACACAAAAAAAAATCATAACTCGAAAACTACAAAAAATCGCGGAACATACATGGGGTATTTTCGGATACCCCCAGGTGAGAGGAATCTAAAAAAAATTTATTGACGTCACTACTTAGACCACCCTGTATGAACCATCTAAAGAGTTCGACAATTTCTGCCGAATGAGTTATGCTGATTTTGAGTTGTTGCTGCAGAAAATTTCACCAATAATTTCCAAGCATGATACCGACTTCAGAGACGCTATACCAGCAAAATTTCGTCTTGCCATAACGGTACGATTTTTAGCATCTGGTGATTCATACAAAAGCCTACACGACTTATTTAAAGTATCTGTCCCGATGATATCAAAAATCATTCGTGAAGTTTGCCAAGCTCTTAATGAGGTTTTAAAGGATCAAGTTAACCCTTAAAGGCGCGACTTTTTAATTTTACATGAAAAAAATACAACGTGTGTATTTGGGGCCATATATTAAGGGAAAAATAATAAAAAAATATTTGAAAATTATTTCATTTATTAAAACGAAAAAAACAGTATGTTGCCAAATGGCTACAGTGCGCGTTCCGGTCTACCACAGCTGCATATAAAGTAAATTAAGAAAAAATAGCTTTTTTGTAATTAGTTCAATCAAAATCCATGAAATTCACCAAAGCAATTCCTAGTTTTAGTGTGGCACAGAGCCACATTACACTTTGTGCACTCGACACGTGTAAAACCTTTACAATTTGGAAGTTTGCAACGATTTTTTTTCTCACAGCGCCTTTCATGGTGGGCAATGCCATCGGTCCTAACATCTTTCGGTGGTACGTACGACATTTTTCCTCTCTTGGCCTTCAACTCCAATTCCCTTTCCAGACTTCCTCTCGATGGTCTCCCTCTCTTGTTCCCATCACCATTTACTTTATATTTACATAGACTTTCGGCTAACTCGGCTCTATACTCTCCAAGATTCATGTTCTTTGTATTTCCTTTTCCTTCATTTACTTTCTTGTATAATATCCAGGAATTAATTACGCTCAAATCAATCATGTGGTAAAACAACCGCATGTACCATTTTCTACTCTTTATTCTGATTCTATATCTCCATAAGAAACTGTCCATTAGATCTACCCCTCCCATGTGAGAATTATAGTCTTTTATAATTTTAGGACATGGTATTGAAATGGTAGCCTTCTTTTTTTTATCATATCTAGAGACGGTCGTTGCCGGTTCTGAACCAACGTAGGTGGATGCAAGAGTCACCATCTTATTATCCTTCCAACAAGTCACAGATATGTCCTTCCCTTCGTAATTACTGACTTGTTCTTCATAAGTGCCTCTTGCAACAGTCTCTTTCATAAAATCTTTTTGAATGGGCAGTTTACAGGTTTTACCCAGCCTGTTCCTCTGTATAGTGCCTAGAGCATAAATTCCCTGACATGCCAAATAATGTAGGAGTGGTATCGATGTGTAGTAATTATCGAAGTAAATTATATGGTTTACCATTCTTGGAACATTTCGACAAAGTCGAATCACTGTATTGCCAACTACACCAAGGTCGGGCTCATCAGGTAGGCACTCCTCATTCTTTCCAGAATAAATTTCAAAATTGTAAGCATATCCTGATAGAGAGCAAATGACGTAAAATTTGAAACCCCATTTGTGTGGTTTGTTTGGTAGGTACTGTTTCAAAAAACGTGCCACTTTCGTGGCACACATTTGCTCGTCAAGGGACAGTCTTTGTTCTAAGGGCACAGTGTGTGAAAAACAATAGTTGAGGTGGTCAATTATGGGTCTTATCTTGTGGAGACGATCATGTTCTGGGTGAGTTACTGGCTTGTGAAGAGAGTTGTCATTGAAATGTATTACAGTTCTCAACTTTGCAAATCTTTTAGAAGTCATTGTTTCCATTATATGCTGAAAACCGTACTTTCCCCAGTAGGCTCTGACATTTGGGTAGTGGAAAACTGTAGTAAAAATCAGAATACCAAAGAATTGACGCAGTTCTAATGGTGTTACTGGTGGGCAGTTAGCAATATTGTTTTGGGTTATATATAAATTGGTTTCTTCAACAATCTTTGCTATAATTTCATCATTCATAAACCGTGTAAAAAATTGTAGGGGCGTTTCTAATGAAGTAACGTCTTCTGGCAGCGATGTATTTCCCAAGAAGGTGATCCGGTCTTCATCCCACTCTAAACTTTTTTTTTTCCAAATCAGTTCTCTACACCTAGATCTCCAAAGAGCTGTACCTGAAAGGGGCGCAGAACACGAAGATATCACCGGCGGATCAGGTTCTACCTCGACTAAAGGTGGATCAGGACTCTCTTCTTTTTCTTCTAATTCATCTAAACTTCTTCTCCTATCTTCATCTAAACTTCTTCTCCTATCTTCATCCTCCAAAACATCTAAAAATTCTTGAGCGCTTGGGTAATATTCTATTTCATTATCATCTCCAATATCTTCCTCATCCTCAGATATTTCACCCGCTTCTAATGCAGCCAAATATGCTTCTATATCGGCAGGCTTCATTCTTCAAAGAAAACACTGGAATAGTAAAAATAAAAGCTTTTTACCCATCACCCATGGCTAGCAAAACGTTTGAGTGCAAATATTACCAACAAAAGAAAATATGAACTAAACGCGCAATGTAAACATTTGGCAACATACCTATTTGTATCAAAATTTTGTAAAAAGCTGATCCTAATAACAAAAACCTAGTGAAATATCAATTCCTTACCTGCTTTCCAATATTTTGAATAATAGTTATGCGCAAATTACGTATTTTTTACGTAAAAATCCAATCAGGAAACTTCGACAAAATCACAACACCCGAACTTTTTCACCTTGACAGCTAAGTCTTCAAGTTTTTTAAATGGGGCTGACAAGTCAAAGCTTATTACAGATGGCGCCACTACCGCACCGACCAAAGTATGGCAGCTTTTGTTGTTGTATTGAGTTGTTGTGTTTTGGCGTGTGTGTCTACAGTTAGTTTTTCAAGAATTTTCAAGATTGATGATGTATTCCTCATGGAAAATAACTCAACTTAAAGAGGAATTAAGAAAAAAAGGCGCCTCGTTACGTGGAAAGAAAGCAGACCTCATTGAAAGGTAACATACATTTTGAGAATTTCCTTATATTTTTGCCATTTTTGTGGTCATTTTCATGGATTCACATGTAATTAATGGTTTTGTGAGATAGTTTAGTGTATAATAATAGTAACTAATCATTAAAATAATGAACTTGAGAGGACGATACTCAGTTTTTTGCCGCAATATAGGTTTGAGGTTATTTTAGTTTTAGTTTTGTAATTTGGATGATAGCTACCATTTATGTGTTGCAGATTGGAGTCTTATGACCAAAATTTCAATTTCGGTCAAGTTGAACTTGTGGATGATGAGCCTGCAATGGATCTCCCACCCACTGAAGACTACAGAGATATTAATAGCAACACCAAGCTGCCTCACCTAAACAAAACACAAATAAGGCATTTCTTGTCCATGTAAGTCCAATTTCTTTTGATAAATTTGTATTAAAGGATTGAACACTAGATAGCATTCCACTAGGAAGATACCTACCAACATTTTTTATACCATGGTAGGTTAAAAAAAAACTTTTGTTAGCGGTGCATCTATGTAGTAAAAATATCAGTGTTGTAGTCTTTGACTTCAACACATGCTGATTTAGGACCATTTCAGACCACAGCACATCCTAAACGATAGAAGAAAATTTTTAATTTAGTCGGTTCCTGCTCTGCCTGTATTTACTTGTTTTTCATTTCCGTTGTGTGGTATGCTGTTTAAACGCATTTTCTTTCAATATGATTACCAAGCATTTTTTTTATCTTCTTCAGCTCTGACAAGAAGATGGAGAAAGTGATGCAGCTCTACGAGTCACGCCATTTGGTAACAGCACGCTCACTTACTGCTGCCAGCAACACATACAGGGTGTTTCATGTAACGTGTCAAGCCGATGCGTCGTAATAGGTGAGTACCATACCTATCCATTTCACCCCCATATATGTTAGACAAATATTTATAGTTTAGGAGTTATAATTTTTATTCGATATTTTTCATGATGCACCTAGACCACAGAATATATAAGGTCACCTCGTTTTAAGTGATAATATTTTAACAGAGTATCTATCAATATCATAGAAATAGGAACCAAGCATTTTTTTTTTAAAAATCTGTCCCATTTTAATTTTAATTTTTCCTAACAAAAAAAATAATTATTAAAAACAGCATCCTGTCTTGTCTACTCTCAGAGATCCCCACACGCGACATCGCCTTTCGTCTCTTTCATTTAATGCCTATCTCATTCATTCATGTAGCGCCGGTGCAATGACCGCGAGCGGGAGGGGGGCCCCGCGGCGCGCCTATTTTTTAGACCCCCCCACATCAGTAGACTGCATTCGATTACCTACCTTTATCAAAGTATCTTAGTGTACCTACAAACTAATTGTTACTGCAATCAGATCCCTAAACACCTGACTAAACACTAACAGCTGGTTAAGTAGGTATACCTATTATGATAAACTGAGACAGAAACTCAACTTAAGTAGGTAATGTGTTCATTCATCGTAGGCATAAAACACTAGGTATGATAAACTGAAAGTAGCTACCTAATTATGTAGTTTTTATTTAATAAATTCCTGCTGATAATAACAAAGCTTATGTGAGAGTAAACTTTTAAAAAGAATACATACCTAAACTGTTAAAAATTAATGACCTGACTGCGTTCAATCTCACAAAATCTACGTTAAACAGATGTTTTTAGTTTTACCTACCTAATGAGTACCTAACTACTGATTCGCTTTGATTAAGTGGATATGCACTAAAAATTGCGTAAGTTAATAAAACACAGTTTCGTTTTAAGTTTTATTTATTTGGTACCGTAAAATACATAACATCAGGCACACGCAACGCAACGCGATTACATCCTAGAATCAGCTAGAAACTTACCTAAATCTTTATTTGTTTTAACTTTCATTCATTGCACTTGCTCAGTTTTTGTACAGATAGGTATGTGAATACAAATCTTATTTCACGATTATGTAAATTAAAACTAGGATTCTATTATTTATTTTTACATTGGTTTTGAAATAATAATACTCGTACATCTTTATTTATCGGTCGCGATAACATTTATTATGAAAAAATAACGATATGAGAGATTTTTTACAGTCAAAACACGTGCCTATTTTGCACAATAACTTCTTTTTTTACGATTGCTGAAGCAAGCACTAGCCAGCCAATGACCAATCTAGCTATCACGACACGAGCACTGGATTTATTACACTGGACATCATGGGATTCACTGTTCATTCACACACGTATGCACTAAATCTATGCTGGAAATGGAGGCGAATAACTGCAGCATTGTGTTGTTTCTGTGCACGATATCCCTGCCGCGTAAACGTGTAATTGCGCAGTAGTCAACGGGAGGACTCGAGCTAGAGCTGCTCGACCTTCGGCGCGTAGTCCGCGCTCGCAGCAAATCTTAGACCCTCATGTGATAAAGGTGGAGGCCTTCGTTGTGCAGAAACCGCCATATCCAGCGTCTGCGGGCGGTGTTTGGTACTAGGTGCCGGTGAAAACAATCCAGCACGTCGTTCTCGAAGTGCCACGTCGAGGCGCGGCGCGGCGGGAAGCTTCTTGAGCCCGGGCGCCCGGCCCGGGCTCCGCACGACGCACGGCCGTCAGGACGCGCGCGCACATTGGCGGCGCGTTTGACATTGCCTACAAAGACCGAGAGCGCCGCTCAGCAACACGCGACACGGGGTGTTTTATTTTAGTATTTTTTCTACATGTTTAGAGGTCATTTTCTCGAAAACTAGCGTATAAAAATATTTTTTTTACTTACAAAAAATGTTTCATTTATTTTGCTGAATCTCCCCTCAAAATATTATCACTTAAAACGAGGTGACCTTATATAATAGTACTACATACAGAACGGACACTCACCTCCTCTCCCTAGTCTGACTTACCTCACTATCGCGCCGGAATTGGAGTTCTCATTGGGGGACCGCCTAGACCGGGTGCATGCGCACCCGCGTCCGCACGCGCGTGCCAAATTGTTCAGAGGTAAACATATTGACGACGCGTTTGGTGTATTGGTTAGCGCTCCTGACTATTACGCCGGCCGTCGCGGGTTCGAATCCCGCAAGTCGTAAATGTTTGTGTGATGAGCACGAACATTTGTACCTAAGTCATGGATGTTATATGTATTTAAGTATTTATGGGAGACGCCCCCGTCATAATCGTTGTCTGGTACTTCGTAACACAAGGAAGAAAATTCCTTACCACGAAACCAGACAATTGGTGTGTTGTCTGGCGCATATTTGTATTTATATTTTATACTATGAAAAACAAAGTTATTTTTGCTGTCAAAAATATTATGATAATTTCTCTATGAGGAAGTAAGTGGACCCCAAACTCAGTTTATGGGTGGTACGGAACCCTCAGTGCGCAGGTCCGACTCGCGCTTGGCCGGTTTTTTCGTTTCCCAAAAGATAAGAGACGGGAAGTAACTTCATACAAAATATGAAACCATAACCTATTCTAACTCAGTTACAGTGAACAACTTTAAAAACGTTTGTTAAAGGTAACATTCTTTAGAATTATGTGTAGTTAGGAAATTATAATTGTAATACATATTATTTATGTGATCAGTGAAATCAAGTGTTACTAAGGTAGATACATCTTTTTATTTTTCCACGATAACACGTGAATATGACATCACGAAAATTAGTACTCGTTACGTTGTTTACTAAATAAAAGTTAATTACTTACGTTGTTTAGGTATCTGTTTATTTAAAGTGAAAATAGGTATGACCGGTGTAACAGACTTTGTCAACCCTTATAGCACGCACACAAACGCAGCGTCTGTGCAACACGCCGTCTGTCAATGTATGGCCAAAATGAAAAGTTACTTCCGAGTGTCCGGGGTGTGCCTAGACGATATCTTTAAAAAATTATAACTTTTTTTTGGGTCCACTTTTCTCAGATATTTTGATCTCAATAGAATGCCCATTATTTGCAAAATTATAAGTAAAATAATCGCCATCCTAACTTAGACACAAGATACAAAATTATTGATCGATACTAAAAAATATTGCATTAAGCAGAACCGAATAGAATTTTCAACATAAATTTAAAAATATTAAAAAGGTTTTTCATAGTTTCTGACTAATTTTAAAAACTGCTTGACTTCATAAACTTTCATTACAATACAAAAAACGATCTACTTAATGGGTAATTTTTAGCTTAAATCGGCCGTTGAATGTGGCATATCGGAAATATCTTGATTTTCATTATTTTTATTTTTATTGTTACCTTTGCATATTTTTATCAAATCTGATATTTAGTGTCCCTCTATGTTTAAATAGAGCTCATTTGATAACAAGTACATACATTATGTACCTACTACTATCTTTAACCCCGACCATATGAGTTAATGAGGGATCCAAAATTTTACTTACATTGCACTCAAATTTCGTACTTTAGTAACAACAAATTAACAAGAAACAATTGAAACTAAGACATGCATCGTAAAAATAATCTACAACCTATTTAATCACAAACTAAATCATTTCCTTGTGGCGTGGGATAGCTATACTAATCCTTTGAGGTAGGGACTAGCGAGCACTAATAATTATTGGCAGTAGCAGCATTTTATTTTGGCGCAATCACATAATCACTAACTGCTCCAGCTTTGAGGGCTGAGCCCGACCCTAAAATGAAAATTCTGCTTGGGCAAAAAGCTAAAGCTGGCTAGTTCTTAGCTCAAAGGATTAGTTTAGCTTTCCCAAGCCTCAAGGAAATGATTTAGTTTGTGAATAAATGGGTTGTAGATGATTTTTATGATGCATGTCTTAGTTTCAATTGTTTCTTGTTTATTTGTTGTTAATAAAGTACGAAATTTGAGTGCAATGTAAGTAAAATTTTGGATCCCTCATTAACTCATATGGTCGGGGTTAAAGATAGTAGTATGTACATAATGTATGTACTTGTTATCAAATGAGCTCTATTTAAACATAGAGGGACACTAAATATCAGATTTGATAAAAATATGCAAAGGTAACAATAAAAATAATGAAAATCAAGATATTTCCGATATGCCACATTCAACGGCCGATTTAAGCTAAAAATTACTCATTAAGTAGATCGTTTTTTGTATTGTAATGAAAGTTTATGAAGTCAAGCAGTTTTTAAAATTAGTCAGAAACTATGGAAAACCTTTTTTATATTTTTAAATTTATGTTGAAAATTCTATTCGGTTCTGCTTAATGCAATATTTTTTAGTATCGATCAATAATTTTGTATATTGTGTCTAAGTTAGGATGGCGATTATTTTACTCATAATATTGCAAATAATGGGCATTCTATTCAGATCAAAACATCTGAGAAAAGTGGACCCAATAAAAAGTCATAATTTTTTAAAGATATCGTCTAGGTGCATCTTGAAAAATATCGAAAAAAAATTATAACTCCTAAACTATAAATATTTGTCTAACATACATGGGGGTGAAATGGATAGGTATGGTACTCACCTATCACCACGCATCGGCTTGACACGTTACATGAAACACCCTGTATATTAAAGGAATATGTAGATAAACTATGAAAAACCTTCATTATGAAGTTGACATAAAACTGGACGAGCATGGCAGCATTGAAGAGGCACACTGTGAATGTCCAGCCGGCAGTGGCAACGCTGCTACATGCAAACATGTAGCTGTTTTGTTGCTAGGTGTTGAACAAATGGTAAATGAAAAATTTATATTGTTATTTGAAACCTGCACACAAAGACTGCAAACTTTCCATGCCCCCAAGAAGCCGTACAGTGGCACCCCTGTGCGTGCAGAAAAATTGCCAAGGAAAAGAAAAAACCTCTCAGTTTTGTATACCTTACCCAATATTAAAAATCTTGATAAAGAAAACTACAACTACAAAGTCCGAAACTTGATTCTTAATTATCCGCATAGTAGCACAATGCCATTAAAACAAATGTATCCACCAGCGAACCCCTATGGGATTGAAATAGACCATGACTACTCTGAAGTGAACCCAAAAAATAAAGTTCAACAAGATCTACAGCTCTCATCAATAACAGCAGAAGAGATTCAACGCAAAGAACAAGTTACAAGAGAACAGAAAAGCAGTGAAGAGTGGCTAATTCAAAGAAAAAAAAGGTTAACTGCTTGTATCTTCCACACAATATGCCATTTAAGGCCTACTACGATGAAAAGCTTTGCAAAACAGATTCAAGATCGCAAACAATTCAGTTCTCGAGCCACCACCCATGGCATAATAAATGAAAAAATTGCTCTTCAAAAATATTGTGAAGCAAATGACCTACTAGCATTGCCATGTGGCCTCTTCGTAAGTCAGGAGCGACCATACCTTGCTGCCTCGCCAGATGCACTGTTGGGCCCAGAGACAATAATAGAAATTAAATGCCCATTTGCTAGTAGGTCTCAAATAATTGATCCTACAACTGTCCCATACCTAACATACCACAATAATGTTTTGTGTCTGAAACCTGGTACACCATACTATTATCAAATTCAGGGCCAACTGTACTGCAGTGGCAGAAAGTACTGCAATTTAATAGTGTACACATACAAAGACATGAAAGTGGTATATGTATACAGAGACGAGCCTTTCATCCAATACATGCTGTGCAAACTTGATGATTTTTATAACAATTATTTTAAAGAGGAAATTTTCCTAACATATCTGTACTATAACTATGATAGCTACATCAATAAATAAAACCAAGTTTTAAATTATGAAATATGTTTTATTTGTGTACTATACCTTCTCTGAAATTACAAAGCATGAGGCAAATAAAAAAGATCTTAGAAGCTATAGGCACATAATATTGATTTAATTCAGTTGTTAATATTTTATATGTTTTGGTTAATCCAATTAACCTCTCTATATGGACTCGTTGACTAGCTAATTTCTGATCATGTTTCAACAAAAGACCTGGTATTTGAGCCTTGCCTTTTAAAAAGTTTGGTATATTTATTCCAATTCCTTTAGCTGCAAACAAATCCTGAACATTAAAACCACGATCAGCCATTATACTGTCTCCTGGGTCACACATTTCTGAAAGATTACTACGTTCAGCTATTTGACGGTCACTGACTGACCCGGCAAATCCTCCAGAACAATAAGTGAGCAGTCCACCTGGTGAAGACCCAACTAGAAATTTTAATGTGTTTTTGTGTTTGTATTGGCTAAAAGATACTTTTTGAGCATCAGGCTGGCTAGGCTTTTGAATAGGAATTTCAGTACCGTCTATAATAACTCTGGTAGAAGGATAGTTATTTTTAAAACTTTTTGGCATGTAAAAGTTTACTAGCTCACGGCTAGGCCTAAAGTCTATCAAACTCCATATGTCACTGACAAAATTAAGCCATGTTATAACAACATTCGATACTTCAGTCCTACTTACACCAAACATTTTTGATATTTCAAAATCAGGCTTGTTTCTTCTTAATTTTATTAGAAGCATTAAAAATTGATCTTCTATAGATAAACCAACAACTCTACTCCATCTATATTTGAGATCATGTGCCATTGGCAGCAGGGTTGACAGCACCAAAGTAAATTTAGCATAGGTTTCAAGACCTGTATAATAATTAACACTACAGTACACGCGCCCTAATTTTCAATAGTTTTACTCGCGTGGGGTGAAAATTCAGACCATTTTATTTCCCCTATTTTTAGGTGAATATGATGGAAAATAAAATAAAACTCATTAATATTTTAATATTCATTTATTTACCTTTTATATTTAACATGAGACTTTTATTTTTAAGACAAATTATGAATAAAGAAGTAACTTTGAAAAAAAGAGGAAAAAAGCTATGGATTTTGACAAGAATAATAATAATAAGATAAAAAGAAAACTAGTTGTTGTTAATTATTTAACCATTATGACAATTCGAGCAGATAAGGACTTGGTGATCCGGGCAAATCCATTTACTACAAGTTCTACAGAACTTGGAAGCCGATCGGTCACGTGATCTGGGGCAATAAGCACAGCGACCACTTTTTCCGGTTCTTTGCACATTCCTAGGGGGAATTGATTCAAATTCAGGGCTCTGCTTTTTCAGTAATATTTCAGCTTTAATTCGAAGTTCCCTTGGAATATTTTGAAGTCCACATCGAAAATTTATGGCCGGTTTCACTAATTCAAAACCCACATCCAGTAGGAAAGTTCTGCGTGCAATAATTGTTTGGTCATTGTTAGACATTTTGTTCATCTGATGAATTACCATGCTATTTATTCCTGCAAGATTCAATAAATCAAAAAATATAGTAAGAGGCCATCGTCTACTGTTTCTTGAAACATTATATTGATTGCACATCTTATCAACAATGTCTACTCCACATTTGGTTTTGTTATAAAAAGTTACCATTTCTGGTTTTTGCTTGTCTCCTGTGGTGACATCAATTGCGTTATCATGATGCATTGTTGATAGTAAAATAACACTTTTTTTTTTTTAGGTATATACGACATCAGAGTGGAGTTTTTCTGAAAGCCAAAAATAGAACTTTTTTCTTCTCTTTGTCGCGAATCTTTGAATATTGGAGGTATCTCTGGTTTATTAGATTTTAGAGTGCCAACAATAGTCGTTTTTCGCTTTAGCAACTCTTCTGCCAGTGGTATACTGGTAAACCAGTTGTCCATCGTTACATTGCATCCACGATTGCAAACAGGATCCAGCACTCGAAGTGTAACATCTAGGACCTTGTTAGAATATTGGAACGGCCCTTCAGGTTGAGCGCCAACATATATTTCAAAATTATATACGTATGGCAACTTCACATCTACTACCATTATAATTTTGATTCCAAATTTTGAAGGTTTGTTTGGCATGTACATGATGAATCCACAACGTCCTCTAAATGCGACAAGCTGTTCATCGATTGTGAGTTGCTCGCTAGGATTATAGTTGTTTTTACAATTGGAAATGAATTTTTCTACAAGGTCCCGTATAGCTGCAAGTTTGTCTAGGGATTGCCTTTGAGGTCTGCTTGTGACATCATCAAATCGGATTGTCCGAAGGAGAAATCGAAATCTGTTCAACGACATAGTCAAATAAACTAGTTCAATCCCTGTGCCTTTCGAATTATCCCAAAAATCCTTCAGATTCCGTCTTCCCGCTCTATTTACGCCTATCACAAGCAATAATCCTATAAAGGCTCTAATTTCCATCATATTCGTTGGACGAGCATCCCTGTCACGTTTATATTTTGATTGCACAATACTTATGTAGGTATTTGTAGATTCTACAATACCCTCTAAAGATGGCGCATCAAAAAATAATTCAAAGCAAGAGAGTGGAGACTGAGCATTTCTAGCGTTACCTTTAGGTCCACATTGTTGCACTAAGATATTATGAGATCTGGTTCTTGATGATGCTGGTAACTGTTTGTACCAACGAGTACCATTTTTAGATTGAAAATAGTTGGTATATGTGCTAAGTGGAATATTGTCATCACTTGAAAAACTACCCTCCATTGCTGAATTTTCTCCATCTTCTGTGATCCGTCCATCGGTATCCTCTTCATATTCTTGCTCCGTTTCTGAATCATGGTGTAATTCTGTTATGCACTCTTCTTCGTTACCTTCTGTATCGCTAGGTACGGTGTCACTTTCATCATCCGAAGGTTCCTCTAGCCACCCTCGTATAATATTTGCCCGACGTTCGTCCATACCGATGAGAATCTGTAATATTCCACATCATATATATCCTACAATATATTTTTGTTTTACAAAACCAGTTAAATTTCTCAAGAAAATAAAAATATAAGCAATACTTACATGATATTTCAAAAAGTCTGACGCAATATTTTGTCACGCCGATACTCGCGTGGGGTGAAACTCCGTCCCAATGCACTTTCTAGTCCGTTTTTATCCACTTGCGCTCGCGTCGAGTGCCGGTGACGTACTGACCTTGATTGTTGTTTACTTAACTAGGATTACAGGAAGCGGCACAGTCGACACTCATTTGCTTAAGAAGTTATGATTGAAAATATTGGTCTGGGGCGAAAATTCACCCCGCGCGTGTACTGTAGTGTTAATAGTTTCATCATCAGTTAACAACTGCTCCGTTGAGAATAATCTTAAAATGTTAGGTGTCTGTGTTCCTTTTGATAAACAGTTCTGGTCTTGCACAACAGGAACAATGGGAATCGATGGCTGGATTACTGGAATATCGACAGTATGAGAAACATTGGAATCATCCAATGCTTCGAGTGGCTGGATATCACTGAAGCTATGAGTTGAAGAAGTTTCACCTTGAAACAAGGTTTTTCTATATTCGCGTTTTCTCAGACGTTCTTCTCTCGGAGTTTCGGTTGCAGCTGGGTTCACATTCCATGGAAATATTGAAGGGATGGCAGACTTTTTCAAAACTCTTCGCTGATTTACTATACCTGTAATAATAGTATGTCTCTAAGAACAATAAAGTAGATACATTTATACAATGCATTTATAGGTAAGAAACTGCTTCTACTGTTGTAGAAACCTTAGTGTTTGTTAAGTTTTTAGATCTCTAAAAATATCTTGACTCAAGTTTGAGGTTATGTTAATTTGTAATTGGTAGAGAAAGGCTTTATTAAAGTGAAATATCATCAAATTAACGTTAATAGGTGTGCATTGTTCTTACCTGTGTATTTCCCAATCTTTTCATAATCGCTTTCCTTGAAATGTTTATGACACACTCTCGCCCCGCTTTTAGGCTCGAATTTTACTCGTCGTATTGCTTTGAGCCACGATTTCTTTATTTTCTCCTCTCGAGGAAACTGGTGGCCTCCAGTTTCTTTGCATTTTGGTACACAACAGCTAGGCATGTCTTCAATAATTGTCTTTAACTAAGATTTTACAGCGATTTTCATAATAAAAATGCTTTGTTATTGGTCTGTGCGATGCTAGCGCCTGTTTGACAGTTGCCCGCCCCATTGGCGCGAAATAAGTTTTGACACTTCTTTTTTTTTTAATAGTCATAAACTAAAGAATACGTAACGCTGCGTTCCGAAATCAAAATCATTTTTTTCAACTTCCGTTTTGCCTTGTAAACAGTACGTAGACAATTGTCTACAAGGCTCCTTTAAGGGTTAAGGACATTGATTACTTATGTTGAGATGTAGCCGACTTCAACAAACAAGTTATTCTCATTTATCGTAGTAGCTGCACTCGAACCCCCTTATTCATAATAACTCAAACTGTCTTTTAAACATATTTTAGCTATTACATTGTTTTGTCACTTTCTGTCAAATGATGACAGCGCCAAGAAAAGAATGAGACAAAACAGTGTAATAGCTAAAATAGGTTTAACTCGTCAAGTATGTGTAAACGAGACACAATAAAAATTCCATTGTTATGCGACTCTCGGCATTCGTTTGATACCTGACTGATTAAAACACCGTTTGAGTTATTATGAATAAGGGGAGAAGTTTATGCTAACAACGCACGTCAGCTGTACTTCCACCCATTTAATGCTTTGTTTTAATTCTATCCAGTGCATGCTTTGAACCTCATATAATAGTCATACATACTTACAAAAGTAATGGAAAGAAAGAAAGAAAGAAACATTTATTTGACACACAACAATACATACATAATAAAAATTATAATATAAAAAACATGATTGTGTATCAAAAAGGCTCCCGCTCAGCACTAGTCGTGATAACCATGTGTAATGTTTATCACGACGCTGATTTTCAGCGGGAGCTTCGATACTGGGACGCAGTACAGCGGCGGTTATACATAAAAAAGAAATAACAAAAAACTACACTAATCATATTATATTCTGTGCTGTCGTGGCGACACGCAATCCGCGTAATCTAAAACCGCAAAGAAAAAAAAAGGATACTGCTGTGTGATGACCACAGATTAGTAAGAGTATGGTGATGACATTGACATATAGATAGAATGAAGTGGAAAAAGTGTAAAAATAACAATTTTTGATTGCCCTAATGGGTGTTACTTTTGTAAGTATTGGATCCAAATGTGATAAAATTGAATTGCGCTCATGTCCCATGAAATTATTTCTATCAATATAGCCACTCTCTACCAGTTCCGTCAGTTCATTTCGTATGACAGTGGAGCCATCCATTGTTGTACCTAGTAAAGAATCTGTTGATCTTCCAGCACCATAGAGCCACTAGCTGAACCACAATTCACACAAAATGTAGATTCCATCGTTAGTCCGTGAGGAATGCAGAGTCCGTAATGAAAAGAAGCCTGCAGGCTTAAGATGCACGCCGTGATAAAAATTTATCGAGGCATTTTAGCGCGTTTGTTTGTCAAAAATCGACATACCCGCAGTTGCTAACATGGCTGTCATGAAAGTCATGTCGTACTGTCAAAATTCGAAATATGACAAAATTATCATTGAACCCTAACATGCCACACATATTTTTATCGAATTTTGACATTTCGCCGTGTAACATTATCGTCCACCATTAGCGACGACGACAAATAAAAAACAACATATTTAGAGCAAAAATATATGACTGAGTCGTGCCATATTTTATCCTAGGCTCTCAAAAAACAATTAAGTGTAAAAATATTGAAAAGAAAGTCCCCGTGGAACATTTTTTATCCCTAACATATTTATTAATTTGAATTCATTATCTGTGGGCAGTATTAGATATACTCTTACTAATCTGTGGGCAATATCGAGTCAATCTGTCATTGTGTCAAGTTGATCATTTTGAGCCAAATCTGACATAAAATTGAGTGAATGGTTAGAAATTGACTTAACTCGTAATCGTTGTGGATAAATTTGTCCAATGTGGTTGGCATGTTAGGGAATATGATAAAATAGCATAGATAGACTAATTTTGTCATGTCGATCGAAAGAAATAGAGTGTCATGCATGTTAGGCCTACTGGTCGCTAAAGAGGAGTATCGATATCCGTTGTTTGAGCCGAGTCGTATTTTATTAAAACTAATCACAAAACAATTTAAACACTTGCACTCACTCCAATTCCGAAAACGAACGTTTGAAATATTTTTTGTTCGCACGGCTATTTGTACATCCTGTCATCTGTAATTTTTTTTTGTTACAAAGCTGATTTAGGCATTGACGGTACAATAATATTGTTTTTTGTAAATGAAAAACGTTTTTACAGTATTGTCTTTTGAGCCTATTTACTATTTACTAACTAAAGTAAGTGAGTGGAGACCGTATTGTGGTATTGGCCAAATCACAAAAGCCCATACAGAGCACAATAGTTTAAAAAAGATTATGTAAAGGGTTCAAAATCAAAAAAAGTCTTTTTAAAATTGATTTCACGAAACAGAAGTGTCCGTTAAAATCTAATGAATGTTTATTAATGCAAAAAAATGACATGAATTTGTAATTGACAAATTTGTGTTGATTCTTAGGCGAGTTTTATCAATGTCCTTTACACTTATTGATTAACACATATAGGTAATAATCCTGGCAGTACTTTCTTAGCAAGAAAACATGCATATCATGCATGAAATACTATATTTGTATTACTACGACAGCAGTTGGGCTCCTGACATGGAATTGAGTTTATAAATTTCATTACTGTTTCTTTTTTATGGACGTATTTCACAGAAACATGGTCGCCTCCCCTCTTTTCTGAAAAAGTTTTCCTGTCTCATAATATTATTTCGTAACACTCTGCGCACTCTATACTTCGTAATTTGCTAAATTGTCAAAATGTAACGTTGACAAACTTGTAAGTTATTTTTTTCAGACAGTAAATGTTATATTTTGTTTGGAATTTTTGCCCTGAAATCGTTTTTAGTAGAATGCCGACGCCTTACTTGTTTAGGTTTGCAGTGTTTTAAAATATTAGCATCTTGTGTCAATTTATCTATCTTTGCATAATAAAAGTTGCCAAAAACGATTTGAGATCGCACATTTTCAAAGACATGCATTTAAAAGTTTTCTTATGTTTGCACAGCAATCTTTTCGAAAGTGTTGTAGCAGAATACCTACAACAAAATATAGTTTTTTTTTAATTATTACTTCATACGTTATCATATAGCAACGTCATCTTATAAAATCGCATTTGTAAAAATCCGCCCTTGCGTAACAAATCGCAGCCACCATGTGAGCCGAAGCTGCGTAGGCGATTTGTTACAGCGGGCTGGGGCTGCTCTCTCTTCGCGCCTCCGGGCTTTTATATACACTCTAGGGGTAGGCAGACTAGTGCCACGTGGGGTTGGGGTTGACTAACTCGGTTTTGTCAAAGGTGGGCAGACATTATCTTAGTAAAACAAAAAAAAATAGCAGCATTTTAATTAATTTCTATTGTCCACATATATACATATAATAAATTGCCTTTAATAGTTCTTCAAATGAATCGGTATGGTGGAGTATTCGCACAGGCAATCGGTGAAGTCTGATTTATTCTGTTCCTGCCTGTATTGTTTTTTAAGTCCCCTCCACTGGCTCACAATGCGCTGCGTGTCCCCCCCATCTGGTGCCACAAATTTGTTTGTGGGATCACTGTGATTCACCCTCTTATGTGTATATCCATGCTCAGGAAGGCTCATGTAAGTTCTCCAATAATCAGTATGGATGATAGAACCTTCCTGAACATGCTTCTTGATGAATGGCACCTATATTTCCGCAGACCTCTCATTGTCAGGACACACTTCCAGCCGAAGATCATCACTCCCATCTTGGATCATCCCCATCACCCAATGACCTTCGATCTGTCGACCACGGTTGTATTTTATTTTGCCAAATTTGGATTCGTCTATTTGTAAAAATTTTCCTGGTCCTCCTATTACCTCTCTTGTTTGGTTATGTTCCAGCTCATTAATAACGATTGTTTCTCGGCAATAGCTGTACCAGTCCGCCTCGGTTTTCATAGAAATCACAGGCTCATCTTCGGTAGCAAGTTGTTTTTTGTACTTGCATATACGACAAGCCCTCGCTAAAAGCATACATTATTTGAAATACCAATGTAATACATAATCAAATTTTCAAACCAGGTTCCTTGCACCCGGCTTACACTCCTGTTCCTGCAGTTGCTCTTTCTGCTGCAGAATCTGCCAAACTGGGTTTCGGTAGACAGCGTCATTGGTCTGTGGTGGATATGACACATTTTCTCCTTAGGAATCTTTGCACCAACTATAAATGAATAAATTTATGCTCACATTCTCTAATTTTTGTGTAATTTCATTTCTATGCTCATTACATTTTATTAAATTGTAATACACCATTACAGTAAGGACAGTTTTAATATACTGTCGAATGTTCTTCTTTTTTGGATCTTTTTGGATGATTTTATAACAACGTCTTGAATATTAGAAAAACATTTTAAAAGGGCCTGGGAGGGGTACGTCAAACACTTCTTATTAGAAAATTATTCCCTCGTTTTGATGACACTCTCTTTATTTCTGTCATACAGTAATGCTTGCAAGGTTTTTTAAGTGAAAAGAGCTATGACCGGTGTAACAGAATTTGTCAACCCTTATAGCACGCACACAAACGCAGCGTCTGTGCAACACGCCGTCTGTCAATGTATGGCCAAAATGAAAAGTTTCTTCCGAGTGTCCGGGGTGTGGCATATGTCTATATGACCACTACCCAGACGACGAGGAGTGCACCGTATGCCATTAAAAAGGTAATTATTTACGAATATTTCTCATAACTTTCTGGTTTTGTCTGTTTATTTGGGTCAATATAAATAAAAGGCCGCCATAACAATAACATATATTTCTATAATTTAAGAATGTGTTAATAACCTAACCTTACTTACAAGCACTTACTTCTAACTATATAAATCTAACGAAAATTAAATATAAAAATTTATTATGTGCCTTCCTTCTTTAGTACATGAATGTAAATTCCTTTCTGTGTGAGTTTGGTACATACAGTTAAGAGTAAAATGTACAATATATAGCCTGATTGTAAAATACTTTGGTAAAAAGACAGGTCTTTGCATCTAGGGAAGATAATTTTAAGCATAATTTTTGAGTGGCACCCTTCGTCATACCTACGTCGGTGAAGTTGCTACTCAGTAGACACTGCAATGCCTAGAAGAGTGGTTTTAGATATCACTGGCTTGCCCAGCACCTACACCACCTTCATAACTTCATTTGACCTGGCTCACAGAAAAAGCAAGGTCCTTATGCACTCGCGCGTGAAATACCATTATAGTGACGGAAATAATAAGCAGTTAAATAACAAATTACTTACGAAATACTCCCAAGCATTTGAAATAGGTTTTTGAGCAAAACAACACAAATGAGCGAAAAAAATATGAAGTTTGAGTGGGAAGAGTGACGCAATAAACGTCATGTTGACAGATAGAACCGTGTTGCCCTGCAAAAAAAATATTTTTACACATAGAATCTTGTTTCACACGTTTATATCTACGTGACAAATATAGATAGAACCCGTTGTTTCGATTCTAGTCGGAGGTAAAAAAAACTAGAATCGACTATTTTGCAGATAGAACCTTGTTTATCCAAGGCCGCGAACTGTGCAGTTATTTAACAATTCAAAATCAAATATTTCTTTTATCAGATTTGTTTTATGCGCATTGTTATTGAAAATTATATTATACCGGAAACTTGCTAAATTTTCCAACTGCTAAGGGCTCTATTACAAAAAAAAACAATCTAGAAAATTTATAAGAAAAAAGAAACAAATCTATCAGAATGTGTTAACAGTGTGATATATATCGCAAGATTCGCAAGTTTGTTATAAAAACACATAAATGGATTTTTTGTCCACTTTAGTTGTTTTTTGTAAGGGTTCCGTTTTCCACAAATCCAACAACGCAATCTTTTCATCGTTGTTGTAATCGAAATGAGTTGCTATCGCAATCTCATCGAACAACAAAGAGCAAAGCTGTCCTGTGTCTCATTTTATATTCAACGTTATTCACTCCAATCCCTCAAATCTAGTCTTTAAGTTGGAATGAGATATTAATCTGCTTAATGTGCGCAGGTAACACATCTTCATGACCAAACCAACGATAACTTTTAGGTCTTTGTCCTTGACCTTTTTTTAATATTTAGCAAATCTTATACGCTTTGGTTTTTATTTTATTTCTCTAAACTGCTTCAAAGTTAATATTGCAGCAATGGCAGTGAAATTTTTACTCTATTAAAAAGTTTTATTCTGGGAAGAAGAGTGCAACTTTGATATCTTTCCTCACAAAATGTGTTGTAAACTCTAGGCCACACAACTTTTTTTCGTTGTTCTCTGGCAAAGTACACAGGAATATTATTTAGGAACTCTATTAAATATGAATATTCCCGCCAACTCCCTGAGCAATTGGGGTTTCTTAAATTGAATCTAACAGCTAGGCTATCAAGCTCGATGGGTTGTTCCTCGACAAGATTGTAATCTGTAAACAAAGAGACTGTTGTACGAGAGAGTAGTTGTTGTTCAACGACTGAGCTAGCATGCGCAATAACGACACCATCATGCTTACATTCAGATTCGTTAGAAACGCCGGCGTCTCCGATTCAAATCGTCGGGAAGAAGAGGTGTCCAAAAGGGTAGCACAGGTCGTATTATGATCAGGGTCGACAGTTCTAATTCGTAAAGCAAAAACTGTTTCATAATAGAGTCCGAAAACACGACCTTTGTGCATTAATGCATTAGAACTGCCATAAAAATATTTTTAAACGTAATTGCTAAATAATGGTTACCATTTCAAAATTGGCATTAACTAAACAAGTTTTTAAAGTAATTGGCACTTTCCTTCTGGTATTTTTTTTTACACCACAGGCTATGAAAGTCTGATGTTTGAATTAGATTTTACGGAGGTGATCCGGTCTTCATCCCACTCTAAACTTTTTTTTTCTAAATCAGTTCTCTACACCTAGATCTCCAAAGAGCTGTACCTGAAAGGGGCGCAGAACACGAAGATATCACCGGCGGATCAGGTTCTACCTCGACTAAAGGTGGATCAGGACTCTCTTCTTCTTCTTCTAATTCATCTAAACTTCTTCTCCTATCTTCATCTAAACTTCTTATCCTATCTTCATCCTCCAAAACATCTAACAATTCTTGAGCGCTTGGGTAATATTCTATTTCATTATCATCTCCAATATCTTCCTCATCCTCAGATATTTCACCCGCTTCTAATGCAGCCAAATATGCTTCTATATCTGCAGGCTTCATTCTTCAAAGAAAACACTGGAATAGTAAAAATAAAAGCTTTTTACCCATCACCCATGGCTAGCAAAACGTTTGAGTGCAAATATTACCAACAAAAGAAAATATGAACTAAACGCGCAATGTAAACATTTGGCAACATACCTATTTGTATCAAAATTTTGTAAAAAGCTGATCCTAATAACAAAAACCTAGTGAAATATCAATTCCTTACCTGCTTCCCAATATTTTGAATAATAGTTATGCGCAAATTACGTATTTTTTACGTAAAAATCCAATCAGGAAACTTCGACAAAATCACAACACCCGAACTTTTTCACCTTGACAGCTAAAAGTCTTCAAGTTTTTTTAAATTGGCGCGAAATAAGTTTTGACACTTCTTTTTTTTTAATAGTCATAAACTAAAGAATACGTAACGCTGCGTTCCGAAATCAAAATCATTTTTTTCAACTTCCGTTTTGCCTTGTAAACAGTACGTAGACAATTGTCTACAAGGCTCCTTTAAGGGTTAAGGTAAGTAGTCAAATAAAACAACTGTTATTATTCAAAAAGACGCTGCTGTCCGTTTTTTATTTTGGCGATGACTGAAAATCTTCGAAAGCTTTCAGTAAAGCTTCGTTTATAATGTTGGATTCCGGCGGCGCAGGCTGGATGATTCGATCCGATATGACATTAATTTGCGAGGGTGCTTGTAAAGTAGATGGAGCAATTGGACGTGATCGATGTTCAATTATTATATTTGAGAAGGGGTCTGAATGAGAGGTTTGCTGGGATGGAAAAAATCTTTGAGTGTTTGGGATAGGTTCAGAATAAACGGTATTAACTGATGCTGGCCGACTCGGAATGTCTTGAAATTGAGGAGATGGCGTATGTTGTGCATATGCGCTGGCCATTGATGAAGGTCTAGAATAATATTGAGGGGATGGTGTATGACGTGCATTTGACCTTTGGTTGATTCTGCTTATAAACAACCCGTCTATTTGGTACATAATAAGTTTCCGTTCATCATTTGGCAGCTTACGCAGCGTAGCTTTGCGTACAAATCACAATCATCGTCTTCGTGAGCTGGTCTACATTCACTTCGCCTTTGTCTTATATCATTTGTAAGTTGTTGAAATGCTGTGGCCATTTGAATTTCAGCCGTTTCAGTAACAGGGCGACGACGTTTATTATTAGATGTCGATGGTCTGGATGGTGTAGTGACCGTATCGGTACGGTCACCATCTATCTCTTCCGTTTCTTCATGTACAGCATTTTGTTGTGATTGCTGCAAAAAATAACAATTATTAAAACATACTGTTACTTACAGTTAATTTCTTTATTTTTTTACAGATGCCCACCACGGCAGAAGAATGGCTTAAAATAGAAGAAGGATTCAGGACCAAATTTCCACATTGCATAGGTTCATTGGATGGCAAGCATATAGTCATAGACAGCCCATATCATAGTGGAACAGAGTATTTCAATTACAAAAAAACTTTTAGCATTGTCCTTATGGCATTAGTGGATAGCCAATATAAATTTATATTCGCAGACATAGGGAGTCAAGGAAGAATAAGTGACGGTGGAGTTTTTAACAATTCTTTACTATGGCAAAAAATCTGTAAAAGCGAGATAGATTTTCCGTCGCCATGTCCACTTCCAGGATCGAATATAAATCTGCCGTACATATTTTTAGGTGACGGTGCTTTTGCATTGAGTGAACACTTAATGAAGCCCTACCCTGGAAACCATCACGTAGGCTCACCAAAAAGATTATTTAACCAAAACTTATCCAGATCCCGAGTTGTAGTAGAAAATACGTTTGGAATTTTAACTTCAGTATTCAGAATTTTTAGACGCCCTATGGACTTAGATCCACAAACTGTGTCGAAACTTACGATGACTTGTGTATTGCTACATAACTATTTGAGAACAAGTAAAAGTTCCTCAAATCGATATACTCCTCAGGGATCATTTGATGTTTATGATAGTAGTGGAAATATGGTGAACCCTGGTTCGTGCGAAATGAAAACAATGGATATAATGCATTGCAAAATTTGCCTTATGTACCACGAAGATCACCGCTGAATGCCAAACAAATCAGAGACAAAGGAGACATTTTTTTTTGGGCCCAGTAGCAACTTGTAGCGTCTAATAATAACATTGCACTCTAAATCAATAACTTATTTTTTTAGACAATTAGACGAAAGATAACGTTTAAATGAAACCGGAATAATAAAATCGAACTTAAAGATGCGTTGTGTTGACTACTTTTCATCACGCCATTCCTCCTTTACAAATACGTGTAAAGGAACGACGGGCTGGTCAATATAAAAACAACAACAATTATTTCAAGTACGTGATTTGTTTAGATCACGTTTTTTCTACTTTTATTTATTTTAAACAATTGGAATCTCCGTATAAAATATTTTAATTGCTTTTTTAAGATTTTGGCATAAAATGGTTACCTAGTAAAGCCGTGGAACGGATAGCAACTCTGACAGTTATCACTGACATTGACAGGAATGGCTGGAGTGTCATTTGCGTTTGGCGTTTGGCTTTCTGTCACCTTCCGTTTGTTTTGGTTTGTTTTGAATTGAGTGTTTGTTTTCTCCGGATTTTTAACGAAAAATAGAAGCAAAAAGCATCAAGTGCGGCCCCCATTCCACTAAACCGTTATTGTGTAACTGTGCAGTGAGATTTCAACGACTCTGATTTTCAGAAACGACTGAAAATGTGCGTCAACTGGTACGTGTGTGGATTTAAGTTATGATGAATTTTCAAATATTCCCGTTAGATAACGAAAAACGAATATTGTTAATGTTTTTAAGACATTATAAGGAACAATTTAATATATGTTTCATTACTAGACGTCACAATTTATGGGTGGGCCCATCCTCCATACAAGAAAAAAATGTCTTCGTTCGTATTTTAGTAGAAATTGTTAAGTTCATGAAAATTAAAAATACAATTATTTTAAATAAAGGTGATTTCATTGATTTAGAGTAAACGTTGCTTTTTACTTACAGTTTCGGTATTTATTCCATCAATGCAAGTATATACTGGCAGTAAAAACGACTCCATCAATTCGTAAGCAAACCAAGTTGGTTTATGATGAGATGTCTTCGGCACCTAAAAAAAGGATATAATTTTAAAATTACACACTTTAATAAGTAACAAGAGCAAAGCGTAGGTACACCTTGCTAACTTAATTAAAATAATAAACACTGTACATACCTGCGCCAGAACGAATAGAATCCTGTTGTTTTTTTAAATGTTTTCGAAAAGTTGTCATCAATATTTCTTTTTTGGATTTTAATTCCTTTACTGGCTTTCCCATTAACTGGGCAACACGACTCCAAGCATCTGCAACTTTGTTTTTATCTTTATGGTTAACGTCTTTGGGGTTCCAGATACATGTTTCAGTCTGGTAATATTCCAAAAACAATTAACTCTCGTCGTTCGACCAGCCACTCATTTTGTATTCAGACAGACGTACTTTCGTAGACTAGACGTACGTGCGTTCGTCGCGAGGTCACAGCGGCTACTAAGCGCGCGCCAACGTGTAAACGCGTCGCAAACGCTTGCCGCAAGCGCCCTTTGATCTGTGTCCAAAAACCGACACTCGACCGGATCGGATACAAGCGTCTACAAGCTCACGCAAGCCAAGCCAAACGCCCTCTTTACACGCTTGTGCTTGTGAACGCTTGCCGAGCCTTGGCAAGCATGGAAACGCACCAAACGCGGCGGCGATTGGCGGCGCGTTTGACATTGCCTACAAAGACCGAGAGCGCCGCTCAGCAACACGCAACACGGGGTGTTTTATTTTAGTATTTTTTCTACATGTTTAGAGGTCATTTTCTCGAAAACTAGCGTATAAAAATATATTTTTTACTTACAAAAATTTTTCATTTATTTTGCTGAATCTGCCCTTAAAATATTATCACTTAAAACGAGGTGACCTTATATTTATTATTAATTAATATAAGTGTCCCGCCCTGAATTGCAGTCTCGCTAGTGTACGAACTAATAAGAGTATAATTATCTATCGATAACATTAGTTCATGCTGCTTGAGCCAGTGCTCAGTTATGCAGAGAACATGAATATTCATTTTATTTAAAAACAATTCATTTTCCAAATCTTTTCCAGCAAAGCCTTGAATATTTTGATTTGATGTACTATATTTAATTGATTTGATTCTACAATTTCTGATAAGCAAGAGTTATCCTCTATTGTCTGATGTTCTAATTTAAATGATTGTTGGTTATTGGAATTGATTCCAATGTTTGAATATTCATGTCAATAATCTGCTCAATAAAAGCAGATTTGGTAGCCAAGTTCTTTGCTGAATAATCAAAATAATATGATAGCGACATTGCTATCTGTCGTTTGAAATAATTATTGGTATAATAATTATCTCTCGTCAAATACACTTTATTTTTAAAATAATTATTAATGTTAAGTAGGTGGAATTTATTCACCTCATAGGATGTCAATTTGTGCAGTTGCAAATTCAGTTTATATCTTAAATCATTTTCTTCATCTGGCAATCCACTACTATAAGGTAATGTAAACAATAGTATTTTATTCACATTTAATTTTTTTAAACTGTCAAAGTATGTATTTTGATTTTTCTTATTCACATTATCTCTGTTTCCTATGAAAATAATTAAATCTGAATTTTCTTTAAACTCAAAAAATTGGTTGCCTGTAAAGTCGGTATACGGGCGAAAGTTTTACGTGACAACGACTTTTGATGTCTGTCTCTCTCGCTCTTAGGCGGGCTAACCATGCCCGAGTGGAAGGGACGCGTGCCTCTCACTCGCTCTCATTGTGAGCGCATAACGTGAGCGGAGCGTAACGCAGTTTCTTGAAGTGTCACCCGGCAAACCAATTTATAAGACGTTGTCACGTCAAAAAAAGCACTTTCTGTACTATTTCTGAATATGATGCCCCTGGCATGCAATGGTTGATCACATTTTGTCCCATGTAGTTTGACAATAAGTGGCCCATGTTTTACCCAATCTGATCACTAAAAAATACTATATTTTTAATCGACTTGCTCAGCGATCCACTGGTTTGAGCATAAGAAGGATTAAAACTACACTTATTTCTAGCAATCTTATCAGTGAGTTGTGATGACTCAGATCCAGATATATTAATCGAGTTTTCTGAAATTATATGTGAAGAATTACATTCACAGGAAGCTATTATATTTGTTAAAGCCTGGATATGTTCACCACACTCCTTTTTTGTACAATTGTAAGTTTCAGTCATTGTATTTTACTTTAGTGTATAATGATTTTTGGTTTATTATTTTTGAATTTTTTAGTTTTTTTTTTATGAAACGGTTTATTCTAACATATTTTTTGAACTTATTTTTGCTGCACTTAGTAATACCTTTAGAAGGTGTGCCATTAGTTAAATCTATGGTCAAAATTGGTTGATTACTAGGTGCAGCTGTTGTCAGGCGCACTACCAACTAACTTATTTAATAAAAGGTTGGTTTGGCTGTCTATTTGGTCCTGTTTCTCCGTCTCCAGCTGGTTGATATGATTATGGGCATCACCAAGATCTTGTTCAAGAACAGATATGCGCTTCAGGTTCCGTTCATACTCCTCACAGCACTCACCGAACCCTTCTATAACCAATTTCAATTGGTCCCTTTCTTTGACAAGTAAGTTATAGTTGGTGAGCAGCTCAGCCATCTCTTTTCTTAGTTTAGAGTTCCTATCAAACTCACCTAACATTTCCCTTTCATTGTCATCTCTTTCCCTATGCAGTTGTTCGATCAACTCCTTGGCCGCCTGTAGTTCGCTCAAAGCCATCCTGAGCTTGGACTGCTCCTGGCGAGCGAAGGCCTTGCGAGTAAGCATATTTACGTCAAAATACTAAGGATCAAAACAAAACGTAAACCAAGGTGCCGCTCGACCAACTCGAGGCTATTTATAAAGTTATAACCTCAACGCGATAGAAACACAAAGGTAATTGGTTGATAGATATTCATAAAAATAAGCTTATAAACGTGTGATATGTTAATTACACACGGTTATAATGCTAGATTTGATGTAATGAAAGCGATGACTACGAATCACAATTTGAATTTTGCTATGTCATTGACCGGTTATCACTGGCGTAGCACTTAGCACTAAATACGTATTTTTAAACACTGATTATCACAAAACACTCACAGAATACTATTATTAAACGTTTTTCTTACGTTTTTGACCTATTTAAACACTTAAAAACTAATTAAATTAAAATTATTTAATGGGACAAACGTTGATCAGCTGTAAGCTGTAATGTTCAATCATCAAAAGCAAATATGTTATTCTCAAACAACCAAACCGGAGAAGTACTCAATAAATATATGAATTTTGGAGCTCCAAGGCACATTCGTAAGAGAGTCAAAGCTACATGTGGATTGAGAAATTTGAGGCGCTCATTAACAAATTCAAGAATCTGTCTTTGTCTCTCAATAGCCTGGGATTCCATCCGTAAAAATAGAAGAACCCAAAAGATAAAAATTTTCATTTGACACAATCTTCAAACCGGGAAGGACAGCTGTAAAATTCTGAAACTGTGAAGTCATCACCGTACCACATGGATAAAATTCACATTTTGTAGAGTTAACTTCCAAACCCAAATCTTTTAATTGAGGAATCAAAGTCAGCAAATCTTGTTTCACTATATCTGGTTTACCACCAAGCTGCGCGGCCTGGGGGAGGAGCCATACTCATCGGCCACAAAGAAGATCATACCTTTGGCGAACCCAAACTAAATCGGGATCACGGGGAAGCACCGAGCCTGATCCCGAGTTCAATGGTGCGTAGGGAGACCCTCACAGTGAAGGAGGAAGGGACATCAACTGGGGGCTTGGGAAAGATCGAGACAGGCTTGGAAAAATATTACTGGAAGCTTGAAGAGCTAGGCACTGCACTCGAAGAGCCTGAGGACAGACCAACGCCATACCCTAGGCCAATGCATCTACGACCTGCACCTGACCAGCATGGTCTGCACGGGCCTGGGCCAAGCCGACGGGTGCACCGAGCCAAGCGGAAAGATAGAGGAGGGTCTCCAAACCCTGACATCCCTAAGTGAATCGGGTGAGATTCATGTCACTTGGTTCAATATAGAGAAAAAATGATATTAAACTATGGCATGAGAGACTTGGGCATCTAAATATGAAAGTAGAAAATGAGTCAATCTAATACGGTTGAAGGATTGAAAATAAATAGCATTAATGAGAAAGACTTTGTTTGTGAAGGATGTGCATATGGAAAACAGAAGATCCGGTTTCGTTAGAGGTATTTTAGTTATTAAAATTTGAATAGAGATGTAGACAACTATCAGAAATTTAAAGTTTATTTTGTGCACAACTGTTAATTTTATGTCGTATAGTTAATCTGTCCAATACTAAAATCTGCCCAATCCATGAATCCGTCGAGTAATGAATTTGCCAAATTTCGAATCTGTACAATTCAGAATCTGTCCAACAACGAACAAAGGTTGCTGAGATAGAAATACTTGGGATACACAGAGTTAAAAAACATTTAAATGTTAACAAAATCAATTGTTTTACTAAGTAACAATAATACACGCAGAAAGATCTTCTTCTTTTTCCTTTCCTGCTCCCTTTACTTGGGGTCGGCCCTCCTTGTTCGGTGGCGCCAGGACATTCTGTCCTGGGTGGTGTGTGCATCCAGCTGTGCCCGCTCAATATCTTTATTGACGGTTGTCCACCACGTGGCCGGCGGTCTTCCTCTGCCTTTTTTCCCTTCGGGTATATCTAGAGCCTTTCTTACAGGGTATTCGTCGTCTCGACTCATTACATGCCTAAACCATCTCAATCGGCTCTCTTAGCCACTTTAAACGAGCTTCTGATGTATTCGTTGCGTACTTTATCGAGTCTAGTAACTCCAGCAGCCCACCGTAGCATCCTAATCTCGTTTGTTCTCATCTTATTCTCATGGGTATTTTTGCAGAAAGATAATTAAATGAATTTAAATATGCCAAAAGATGATTCGGACAGTAAACTTTTTGCGATATACTGCCTATTAATGACTAGGATACATAGTTAGGTCATGAGTCCTGTTACACAATAAAAACTTAAAAATTTAGAATGCTGCGCACAAAAAAGTTTATTGAATTCTAATTTTCGTGAAAATTAAAATATGTAATTTTTAGAATTTTCCTCATTTTTGAATTTGGAGTGGACACTTTAAGAAGACCGTGTCGCGGTTATTGCGTTGCATCGTTGCAGTTACGCGCCAAATCAGATTTTCGACTTACTGAAAAAATTTAAGTTTCCTTAAAGTGTAAATTTTATTATTAACCTTATTTAACGACATAATGTGCTGTAAGTGATAATTTGCTATTAGCACCTTGTTATCGTATCGTGATAATATCGCCGACCATGATTTTGAGTAGTTCTCACTTGTAAGTCTCCAATGTGGAGATCAACGACGCAGCTTCACCAACCAGGGGGCCAATTTACGTAGCAAAACGGAACCAAACGTAAACTGCACTGGTGACGATAATCAACTTTTTCAATTCCACTAACCCAAACAGTTGCGTTGCAGCTGTGGTTGAGCTCAACGTTATCGTTCGATCGAAGATTTATTTTTTATTTATTTGAAATGGGTTCGCTCTTGTCTCCAGGCTAGACCAGTGGCATAGACAGAGACGACGATGGAGCAAGCTTACCCAGAAAAAGCCTGTTCACTCTAACTTTGAAAATTTTAGGGTTGTAATCCATTGGAAACACTGATGCGGGTAGAGAGTTCCACATTTTTGCTGTGCGCATTATAAAAGTTGACGAAAAGCGCTTAGTTCTAATCAGTGGAATGTCAACTAGGTAAGGGTGGTATCCCGCAGTGCGTCTAGATGAGCGATGATAGAAGGGAGCTGGTGGAATGAGCTCATGAAGTTCCTTGGCACACTCCCCAAAATATAGCCTGTAGAAAACCGACAGGCAGGCAACTTTGCGGCGATGGGCCAAGCAATGGAGCTTAGCGCATAATTTATCGTCGCTGATTAGCCTCCTAGCTCTGTTCTCAACCGAATCCAGCGCAGCCAGTTGGTATTTAGCTGATCCATCCCAGAGATGGCAGCAGTACTCCATGCAGGAACGGACTTGCGCTTTATAAAGAGTCAAAAGCTGTCCAGGCGTGAAGTACCGCTTCACCCTGTTAAGGATGCCCAGCTTTTTAGCCGCAGTTTGAGCTTTGCGTTCAATACTGGCGCCAAAATTAAGGCTAGCAGTCAACTCCATGCCCAGAAGCTCAAGATGGTCGGCGACTACTATAGATGTACCACGGAATGTCGGAGAATTGAGAAAGGGGGTCTTTTTGGTGGTGAATACGCACGCTTGTGTTTTTTGGGCATTAAAGTTTACTAGGTTGTCTTCGCCCCATTGGGAGACACGGCTTAAAGACAAATCTGCCCGCTCCACCATGGCATCTCTTAACAGAGTTATTTCATCCCCACTGATCCCCGCAGCAGACAAGTATCTCTCTGCAACTGTGCTGTCATCCGCATATCCAACGATACCTGGCTGCAGCAAGTCGTTTATGTGCAGCAGGAAGAGAGTTGCAGAGAGAACCGAACCCTGAGGAACTCCAGCATTGATAGCCCACAGGTCAGAGGAGCAGCCATCTACGACTACTCTGATCGACCGCTCACTCAGGAAATCGGATATCCAGCTGCAGAAAGCAGCGGGGATGCCAAGAGCAGGAAGCTTATTGAGCAAACCAGCGTGCCAAACCCTATCAAAGGCCTTCGAGATATCGAGGGAGACAGCAAGTGCTTCGCCATGATTCTCGATGGCTTCGCCCCAGCAGTGCGTGACGTACACAAGAAGATCACCGGTCGACCGTCCTCGGCGAAAGCCATATTGGCGGTCACTTAAGAGATCGTTGTCTTCGAGGTAGGTCAGCAGCTTACTGTTTAAGACCCTCTCCATGACTTTGCACAGTATGGAGGTAATGGCGATCGGTCGGTAGTTGGCAGGATCAGCGCGGTCACCTTTTTTGGGTACAGGTTGCACGTTTGCTAGTTTCCAAGCCCTTGGAACTCGTTTTGCCTTCAGAGAGAGACGAAATAAACGTTTCAGCACGGGGGACAACTCTGGCGCACAATGCCTTAGCACTCTCGCTGGTATGCCGTCAGGGCCACTAGCCTTGTTTACGTTTAGACTGCTCAGTACTTTTCGGACCTCTTTGATATGTACAGTGATCTCGGACATTGAGGAATCACATTGAGGTACAGTAGGTGGTTGTTTAGAGCCGGAGTCCAAAATCGAGTTACTAGCAAAGAGAGCAGCAAATAGATTTGCCTTCTCTAATGCTGAGTGAGCTAACGACCCATCAGGATTTAGCATCGGAGGCAAAGAAGGACGGCAGAAATTAGATTCAACGGCCTTAGACAGGGACCAAAACTGTTTACTACCGGGTGGGTGCGACGAGAGTTTAGCTCCTATGCGTCCGACATGGTCAAATCGGGCCTTGCGTTGGACACGCTTAGCGTGCTTGGCGGCAGAGTTAAAAACTCTCTACCTGGCGAGGACATCCTGCGCTCCAGCCTTACGATCACGGACTTTCACCCAGGCTTGGTATGCAGTCTGCTTATTAGCCTCAGCTTGCGCACATTCTGCATTGAACCAGGGTTGTGTTTTATAACCAAGCGGGATGTCAGAGAAAGGAATAAAGTATTCCATTCCCTGCCGTATTACGTCTGCGACCGCGTCAGCACTGCACGAGGGATCACCCGAAGAGAAACAAACTTCACGCCATGGGTACGACGCAAAAAAGTGTCGCATCTCGTCCCAGTCTGCCGACTCGTATTTCCAGACTCTCCTCTTGCCTCTCGGGCTGTCATCCGGAGGAGAGCATAGAGACACGGACTTTACCAGACAGTGGTCAGACGATCCCAATGGGGCCGTGACTGAAACAGAGTGACTGTCCGGATCTGTTGTCAGTAGAAGGTCCAAGCAATTGGCCGTGTGGCCCGCAACTTCTGGTACCCGCGTTGCTACATTTACCAGCTGGGTTAGATCTAGGGTTAATGCGAGTTTGCGCGCCTCCAACCCAGCATGGTCCGATTTCAGGTATGGGAACAGCCATTCCTTGTGATGCGCATTAAAGTCCCCCAGAAAATTGAGCTTCGCAGTTGGGTACCGCTGTTGAGCAAGATCAGTCGTTTCAATGAGGTAGTCGAAGAGCCGAGTTGTTTCCCGGTCACCGCTGTGCGATCGGTAGACACCTATATAAAGAGACTTCTCCATGCCAGAATCAACTAGAAGCCAAATAACGGAAAAACCCTTATTTTCAAAGCAACGGAGACGGCGGCAACAGATGTCATCGCGGACGTACACACAGACCCCCGCTTGCTTCAAGAACTTATGCTCAAGAGAGTAGCCCGGGTAGTTGAGGTACGCCGCGTCCGACGGGGTTGCTATCTTCGTCTCCGTTAAGAAGAACAAGTGTGGCTTCTCGGTCTCGAGGTGATGGTGGACCGGATCGAGATTTGAGTGCAACCCCCTGATGTTGATGAGGTGCACTTTGAGAGGGAGGAAGTGCAGCCGTTGTTTAACTTTATTCTTCTTTGTTCGTTTCATGTTTGAGTGTGGAGGGAAAAGAATTGGTTATCGAGGCACAGTGCATCATACCAAGTAGACTATATAAGCTCAACCGACCTGCGGGGGAGACTAGCCTGGAGACTGCGGGGACGCCCGAACCCCCCCGAGTGTGGCCACCGGGTCCTCCCATCCAGTCGCCAGCTGGCACGGTGGAGCACATCGGGATTTTTCGCGAGTTGGCGGGGCAGCCTTTCACACGTGGCTAGCGTATTACTTGGGCCCCCTATTGACTTGCGGTCGGCCAACGGCTGGCACCGTTCTTCGGATCCCGCTACCCTCCAGGACCAGTCACCCTGGTACAGTGATGCCTAGAGCCCAAGACCGGTTCAACACAGCACTACTGAGAACCGCAATCTCTCCCCAAAGGCACTGGCACTCCCACTCAACGACGAAACACAGCAAGCTGCTTGGCGCCGGACTCCGGTGGGAGGGTGGTAGCTACCAGGCGGCACCTAATGGCGCCTACCACCGCTAAGAGAGGATCGTTCTGCCGCCACCACTAGGAGGTAGATCCTTCTCCACACCCCAAAAATTGAGATTCATATTCTACTAATGTTTTGACGTTTATGTCGACCGAACCGCAACTGAAGAAGAACTTTACGAATCAACCAATAAATGACAATTATTTCAACCAATCATTGAACGCCTGTTATAGATAGTGCCATCCACGAAGGCGCGCGCCTTTTATTTTTGATTGAGGAAAGCGCGGGTTGCAAGATGTGTGGCAAATATTAAAATATCAAATAATATACATTTAATAATTGTGTTCATTATAATATAATTAAATATTGTCAAAAACTTGCACACGTGTACAATAAACGATAAGGACGAGAGATGGCGCGCGCCATCGTGGATGGCACTATCTATAGTGGTGCTCCGATGTAATTTAATAAATCGAAACTTGCAAGCATAGATTATAAAAAATATATCGAGCTTGTTATGAATCGATTCACCACGTTACGATTTACAATGTTAAAATAGTACCACTTATGAGAAGCAAGAAAGTATCCATATTAAAAAATCGCTCATCATACCATAGATATTAATCAATCAATTATCGACAACACGACTTTAAATTTGATCCCTAGCAGATTTGGTGTGTAAACCTTTAATGAGCAGTTTTCTCCAATCGTTTTACAGCACTCACTAGATGGCGTTAAGGTCAGATTAGGAACGATTTTTCACGTTGGCGGAAAACCATAGACAAAGAAAAAAAAGTGCGTAAGTAAATATTGTAAAATGCGTTAATGACTTATGGTCGAGAATACATATTTTTTGCCATTATCGCAGTATATATTTAGTACCCATTATTATGTCCGTTATGTACTAAAAGTTTACATAAATGTAATTTTTTCCATTTCAATTTCATTTATTGCAAAAAATACACAGTATATAGATAATTAATTACAAAATTAACATCGCTCGCTACATGTGCACACCCGGTTAGATATTGTTTTACTGTCTATTATTTACGTTGGCAAAGAGCAATGTGCTAATTCTTAAAAAAAAGTTTAAAAGGTTAGTGCTGTGACGCTAGCGCCATCTCTAGATGGTAGAAACATCTAACGACAAGAAAACTGCTCATTGATTTTACCGTCTCCCAAGTCAATAGGTAAGATATTCTGTAAATAGCACGTGAGTATTTTTCAAAATAGATAACGGAATGTTTAGGGTATTTATTACTTGCCAGCAGTAAAGCTGTTTAGGATAACACAATAGCTAGCTAGATTGGCAACGTCACGCAAGCGGTAATGGTACGCAAACAAGAACAATAACTTTCAACCCCTTCCCTTTGTCTTTTTATCTACCTGGGATTGCCATGTGCGCCACGCTAGCGACGTTTACTATAACCGGCCAGTTTTATCTAGAATGCCAATGGCTTATATAAGAATGGCTTTGTAATTTAACTATTTTTTACAATTCTTCGACCAATGTCACTGCCATTTATGAGAACACCGAGCCAAGAAAGAATCTTAAAAAAACGCGTAGTGTACATGTTGTACTTGTACCACACAATACTATATTGGGTTAGCTAAAAGACTTACAGCCGGTTTTTGATTTGAGCATATGAGTGAAAATCTGTTGAGATTTACTCAAATAGTTGATGAGTACTTAAGTTTCCTACGTTTCATTTGTAAATTTTATGTTGTCACTTGTCATAAACCACACTCAACTGAGTTTTATCTTGATTATACTGCAACGTTCCGTTACAAGTAAAACGACCGATTTTTACTGGTTTCTATTTGTAAAGAAATTTAGTTTCATTATTTGCATTAATAAATTCTAGATTTCATTGTATAAGTTAAATATTCCTAAGAGCATCAGATTGCGGACACAATTTCAAGTAAAAAAGTCACTATCCTATATTTTAATTAAATTCTTAAAATTAAATTGTAAAGTACTGACGAGAACGGAATGTCTTTTGTCAATCAATCAATGTCAATGTCATACATTCTCAAACTTTTGATATAGTTTTATTTCCTTCAATGATAAATTGAAAAGTTTTTGAGTTTAAGAACTCCAAAATTCATTCAAAGTTTACTAAATGGAAACCGCAAAGAAAAAAAGATGTCCCAACTACACACAAGAAGAGAAGGAAAACTTTTTTTCACTTGTAACAAAGTAAGTAAAATGTACATTTCGTTTCTAACGCTATTCGTTCACGATTCGCTTCAAATAAGTAATTCTAAAGCCCGCTCCACACTCAGCCCGCGAATCGCGCGCAATGGCTGCGAAGAGGCGCGAACGCTAAGTGTAGAGCCGTTTCGCATATTATTCGCGGTTTCGCGCTTTGTTCCCCAATTTTGGTCGGTTTTTTGTCCCGCGTCAAAAGTGGGCTACACACTCGCGCGCGAAGTTGCGCCGTGAATTCACGGCATGAAATTACGCAGCGATTTGCGCCGCGTGAACTGTGTCCATCCACTCTCGCAAAGCTTCACAGTCTTATTCGCGACTTCAACTAAAATGGACGATGACGTGATTTCTGCCGCTGCTGTGTCACTGCTTGCCATAGCGTATTATAATTATATGTGTGTTCAAAATAAAAAAAATAAAAACAGACGAAGAAGACGTTGGTGGATGACTAAAATTCATCGCAACAGAAACAGGTGAATTAATAGTTTTTGAGCATAATTCTGAGCATTTTATTTCTCATTAATTTTATTTTTATTTAACTACCTTCATACTTTTTTTCAGTGCAACAATGGATAAGCAGTTGAGTGAATTAGTGGCTGAACCATCAGGAGAATTTCATAAGTTTACAAGAATGTCTGAGTCGGATTTTAATTACCTATTAAGCAAAGTTTCACCAATGGTAGCCAAACAAGACACTCAATTAAGACTATCCATCCCAGCTAAAATACGCCTTGCCATTACGTTGCGGTATTTGGCTACTGGAGATAGTTTCGAAAGTCTCCACTATTTATTTAAAATCTCACCTCAAATTATATCGAAGATTATTCCAGAAGTATGCCATGCTTTGAATGAAACGCTCAAGGAAGAAATTAAAGTAAGTAAAAATTTATTTTTAAAAGTATTTATTCATTACTCTTTTTCTTACTTATTTTTTAATCAATCAAATCACTTATTCATAATTATTTATTAATCAGTCTTTAGGAAATTAATAGATTTGCATAAGTATATAAAAAATCAAGCATTTTTGTACGCCATGTCCATCAAATTTTGAATATTATTTGTGTATTCTTCAGTACCCGTCTGGATATTTCTATTTGAAGTTATGATAACCTGAGAAGCAGTAGAGGCAGGGGTTTCCGGAATATGGATTTCTGGTGGTGGTACATAGTAGTGCATAGGTGGTTCGGAGTAACTGCTTTGGGAAGAATGCGGTCTCTGGTAGTGGTGGTTGGTATATGAGGGCGACGGGGTTGGTGATGCAACATACAGTGAAGTACGTTGTTCATGACGTATAAACAAATTGTATATTTCACATATAAATTGTGTTCTTTCATTTTCCGGAATTTTTCTTAATTTTTTGGCAATAACTTTGCCGTGTAAGTCACATTCATCATCGTCTTGAGTTTTTCTACTTTTAATAGTATCTTTAAGTGTAACTAGTGCATCTTTCACTGTTTCCCCAGCAGCCATTATTTCCATGGAAGGTTTGTTTCGACGACGAATTGTTGGTGGTCTCATTGAAGGGCTATCATCTTCATTTGCTCTCGTAGATTGACTATCATCTACAGGTGCATCTAAACTCTCCTCCACTTCATTAATCTCCGACGGCGGTCTTTCCTGAAAAATTAAAATTATTTGTAAAAAAAAATTTTTATTTACATCTTCTCTTTTTATTTTTACAGTTGCCAACGAGAGCAGAAGAGTGGCTGGAGATTGAAAAAGGATTTGCACATAAATTTCCTCATGCTATCGGTTCGATCGATGGAAAACATATAGTCATACAATGTCCATTTGGCTCAGGATCGGAATACTTTAACTATAAGAAAACATTTAGTATTGTATTATTAGCTTTAGTGGATAGTAATTATAATTTTATGTACGCAGACATAGGATGTCAAGGTAGTATTAGCGATGGTGGGGTGTTCAGAAACAGTTTATTATGGAAGAAAATATGTCGTAATGAGTTAAATTTACCAACACCGCGTCCTTTACCAAATTCAGAGACATGTATACCCTATGTTTTTTTAGGAGATGGTGCCTTTGCACTTACAGAACATATTATGAAACCTTATCCTGGTAACCATGATTGGGGATCGCGAAAACGTAAATTTAATCAAAGGTTATCTAGTGCCAGGGTTGTAGTTGAAAATACGTTTGGAATACTAGTGACAAGATTTAGAATATTTAAAAAACCCATTCAATTAAACCCTGAAAAAGTAAAACTTCTGACATTAACATGTATATTATTGCATAATTTCCTAAGGAAAAGTTCCACTTCCTCAAATATTTATATTCCGCCCGGAACAGTAGACTCAATAGATGAAAACAGTGAACTACTAACACCTGGTTCATGGGAGAAATGAAATCGGGAGAGATTGTGCGATACGTCCATTAGCACGTTTAGCACGCCGATCTACTCTAAATGCTCGTGAAATAAGGGACGAGTACACGAGATACTTTGAAAGTATTTTGATTAGTTAATGTTAAGTAAATTAAAAAGTAAAGATAATACTTACAGTATTTATTGTTTGTTTGCATTGTCCCCCTTCTCCAAGAAATGAGTCCATAAGTTCATATGCAAACCAAATGGGCTTGTAAATATCACTTGAGCTCGCACCGCTGTGGATGGAATCCTTCACTTTCTTTCTGTACGTTCTATAGCTCGACATAAGTGAATCTTTCTTCTTCTTACAGTCTGCTACTGGTATATTTAAAATAGCACTTATGCGTGTCCAGGCATCATGGACCTTATTTTTATTTTTGTGGTCCTTATGATTTGACTCCCAGAGAATTGGCTCAGCTTGATAACACTCCAACAAAGTCAGTTCAAGTTCATTACTCCATGTAGTACTCATTTTTACTTAACTGCCAAGCTGCTAAGTTGCTGCCAAGCAAAGACCACAACACAACCACTCTCAACGATGACTTGTTCGCTATTGCGAAAAAACTGCGAGTGTAGACGCGTTCACGTTCGCGCGCTGCGAACCCTTTGACGCGGGCCAAAAAACCGACAGTGATCGGGGAACAGCGCGTTGCGCGAAAGCGAAGGCGCGAACAACATCTACATTCGCGTTTCGCGGTTTTCGCGGGCTTTCGCGCCGCGAGTGTGGAGCCCGCTTAACACGTTCCGGGACAGTGCCCGCCTACAGGCGTGAAAACAATAAAACATCTATTGTGTCTGGAGTAGTGTCCCGGAACGTGTTAACGTTCTTTTAATGACTCCTCCTATACCGTCCGCCGCACCCTTCCCGTGTGCGGCCTCAAAAATTGACCAGGTACCGTAATTAAACCCGTATTCATATATTTTTTGACTAAAAAAATAAAAATTCTTTTTCTGTCGATACTGGGTGGTTGGACCATCGGAGAAGTGCAGGGTGGAAATGTTGGGATGACTTATTTTAATATGTTGTAAAACGGGATTGAGGTCGCTTCAGGTTTTGGCTCTCCTCTGATGTAAATTACGCCCGTATGTAAGGTAATTTGTTCTTTAATGAAGTGCATCGCCTGTATTTTTTGATGATATTTGCAAGTAAAATTCTCTGAGAAATCGATATGGATGCATGCTTCATCATCTTTTAAATTATTAATGCAGTCTTTATTTTGTTTGTACTGGTAGTAAAAGTTAAATATATGGGTTTTAATTTTCTTCAGATCAGAATTAAATGTCTCAAGCAAATATTTTAAAGACTCTTCTTAAAGTCTCTTCTTAGACTTCTTTTAAACACTCGATTTATTGTATAGATAGATACACCGAATTAAACCGATGCATAAGAATTAACAATACATCAAAAATCAAACAAATTTGTAAATTCACTAATTTTGTGTGCAATAAAGAGCTATCTATCTACATCGCGACGTATTGTTAATTCTTTTAAAATTCGAGTACACATACATCGATGATTTTTTGTTTGATGCATCAAAAAGGAACACCTACTAAAAACATTTTTATTGTCTTACATCTCCGAAGTTTCAAGCTAGCCAACATTGAAATAAAACAGTGTTGCCAGGAGGTAATTGTAACATCAATGCATTTGAAGTACTAATATTGCTGATACACATAACCACATAACCCTTTTACATAGCAAGTAATAACAGAGCACAGTTCTGCAGTCATTAATCTCTCAAGTACGGCGGGGACATTTTTCTTATTTTAACCATCTTCTTTATTTTATTTTTCTCCCCTTGTTTTTCGTACTCGTGCTCTTTCATCGTCCATGTAAACCAACTTGCTTCGTCAGATAGTTTCTCATTGTCGACACATAATTAATTGTACATACACACGTCACACTTATTGTACATGCAATCTTTTGAGGTAAAATCGCAAACAAAATTTGCTACTACTCCATTGAGGTTGTTCGAGTCCAGAATATTTAAAAACTTAAGTTTATCAACCATGAATTGCCTGTTGCTTAATGCAGGCACAACTCTCGCAATCTTTGACTTTAGGAGAAAGTACATAAAAAGGACGGTACTTTTTGAAAGTGCTGAAACTAATTGGGCCCTCTTCCAAAATATTTTTTTTATGTAGTACACTAAGTTTATCTACTAAATATCTCTTCTGATGTTTAATTTTTTTAAATGTTCTGTATTCTTTTTTTCCTCTTTTTTTCTTTGTTAAAAAATCTTTCAACTTTGTTTTTTAATAAACTGCTTTTAACTTTCTGACTTTTGTAGTTTTTCAAATTGTTTTTTAATCCAAAGCATTTCCTAATTTTTGTTATTTGTTTATATTTCTGTACGATATCGTTGTCTAATACTTTTTTCAGAATATTTTTTTCAGCATTATTCGCGTTTATAAATTGTTCTTTTAATGATTCCATCAATGTATAGTGCTCTAAAACTTTTTTCTTAAGTGTTGTAAGGGTTAGTATACATCACGCTTCCCCAGTGACATAAACAAACGTAATTTTATTTTGAATGATTTTATCACGCCTATTTTTAAGTAAAAAATTTAAAGTAATTTAAAAAAACCAGCCAAGTGCGTGTCGGACCACACATAAAGTAGGGTTCCGTTGAAGATGTTGGTTAACGCTTAACTTTTAATGGGTTTTTGTCGCGTATTATTAATGGACGTAGATAAGCAGAAACGTTCCAATCCGCACTGACTTGATTTTGAGATAAACGCAATTTAGCGTTTTAGTGGTACACTTTTTATTTGAACAAGTAAAGACAAAACATATTGTTTTGCCGTATACACGAATATTTTTCGAAATCGGTCAGATATAAAAAATAATAATATTTACGTTAAAAGAGTGTATAATTAGGGAAAATCGTTTTGGAACGTTTTTGCTATTTAGCTTTTTGTATGAATGCTCAAGTTTAGTTATTCTGCAAAAACGTTCCAAACAGTATTTAAATTAATTAAACTCAGTTACGTAATTTTTGTTTTATTAAGTAGGTATATAGTACTTATAAAATAAAAGAATATTAATAAGAAACATTTTATTTATTTAATATTAGCAAAACCTTAAATGTCATCCCGTTCTTCTTGGAGGTCAAAGTCTGGCTCTCCACCAAACCCATCTACATCATCAGTTATATCCTCTGAACTCTTTAAGGTTTTGTAGAATTGAAGGCAATCCTCTGGAATGTACTGGTACATAGACTCCAAGTCGTTTAATTTTGCTGGAGCAATTGGTTTACCATTAGGCCACAAGAACGAAAAATCTGACTTATTTATGTTTAATTCTTTTCCTTTGACTTTCTTTCCGATATCTAACTCCTTATAGTCTTCTTCTAATGACGATTTCATAAAAATGGAAAACTCTTTATCTTTTGTAACCTTTATGTTTTTTGTCTGTATCCAATTCACTTTGCCTTTATCAGTAAATTTCTTTCTGTTAGTTATATTTTTTTCTAATTTATGTGTGCTCCAAAAATCGGTCTTTTTCATTCTATAAACCTGTAATGGTTTCTTTTTTTTACTATTTTTAATAATTTCCATGTATTCTTCTGCAGTAAAAACACGTTGTTGATGTTTTAGGGCAGTTTCTATTTTAGAAAAGTCAGTATCGTTACGTAAAAACGTGTGACCAGACTCAAGAAATCAAAATGTTATTGTTTTTAAAGTGTCATGGGAGTTTAAGATTGCTTTTAGCATCAAAACAATTTTGATGTTTCTGTTCTGACCTCCACAGCAATCACTCCATAAAATAAGGTGTTCAACTGTGGGACTTAATTTGGTTTCTATGTACTTCAAAAGGCAGGAACCTACCTCTTGCGCACCTCTGCCTGCTTCCCCCTCTACCCATACATAACAGTGCCCAGTGTCGTCTGATGCACTATGGATACCGCTATTGTAAAACCAGAGTTGCCTTTTATAGAAGACATTGTCTTCAAGACAACATTGGTAGGTATACGAGGTAAGGGTAATGTCTTCTCCATATCGAAGGTCAAGCATTCAACACTTGGTAATTCTTGTGCGGTCTTGAAATCGGAGTTCATCTGGCTACGTAAATTTTCAGCCCTTTCCAAATATTCATTCTTATCTCTTTTAACTTCTTCTTTCTCTTCACTATTTGTGGAATTTTGTATTTTAACATTTAACATATCGCACTTGTTGCAGGTATCCTTTTTCAGTTGTTTGCATTTAAGATTAAATTTTGATATAAATATCTTTCTCACACTTACAAAAGACGCACACTTGCGCTCTTTTCCATACTTTTATACGTATTCTTGTTGATAGATATCATATATTTTAGGTAAAGTCATCCCTGGTTGTAAGTATAATGTGCCGCTATTTTTTTCCCTCCTATAGTGGGATTCATATTTAGGAAGTTTCGCAATAATGTCAGTGATGAAGTTGTAATCTTCATCTGATAATTTATTCTTTCCACCCGTATTCATTCCTCTGCCATCATTCAACAGTCCACCTTTCCGAAGTTTTACTAATGATGTTGTGACTTTCTGAGTTGTGATCTGAAAATGATTCAGAATGTATTTAATCTAAAAAATATTTTTCCATAATTCCACTTTTTTAATAGGTAATTATTAGTTCTTTGTTTAAGTGTGGAAAAATAAAAGTCATTAACTAGTGTAATAATTATATTTTTACTTATTAGACTATATAATTATGAAGACATACTATATTAGAATTATATTTGTTCTTAATAGACTAACATTACTATTATTATTATAACATAATAAAATATTAATAATATTAAGTATTATTTATTCGGTAAATTGATTAATAAACTGTAAGCTATTTACATTTAAAATAAAGTATCACAATGCCCCCATGGCAATGTTTCTATTTGATTGGACATAACTTGTCGTTTATCATCATGTCTATTTAACACCAGTTTGTTAATTTTTTGTGAATATAAAACATGTTTAAAAGATCTTATTAAATTCATGCTGCATCTTACGTTAATATTTTTATTTAACATGTTTTCATAATGACTCGTATTCAATTTCTTAGTAACAGACTTCGATACACCTTTTGCTTTTTTAATCACGGTTTTTGTACTTTCAATACAATAGAGTTTCGCTCGCAAGCCAATAAATTCTTTAATGATATCACCCCCCATCTCATCTTTAAAGAGACCTGGTATTTTAGCATTCATAGCAGGCATACCATAAACATTGTTCTTTTCAAAATTACTTGTATCATAATAAGCAATATTTCTTTTCATTTCACTATAAAAATCAATACTATTTATTAACCCTCTGCAACTGACGTGGCTCAAATTTTACTATTGTACTGACGTGGTAGTACACGAGACACCATTTTGAAAATCGGATATTTTTATAGAATTAAAAAAATCAGCTACTTTATTAGTATGTATTAAATTTATAGACTTTTGTTTATGTTAATTTAAATTTAAATAAATAAAACAATTAGTATTTTTTTAAATTTAACTGTATTTATTTGACTACCTATAAACCAGACTTAAACTTTTATGTAAACATTAATGACCTAGAAAAATCACAAATATATATATCTTTAAATTTAACATTAGACATTTTAAAAATTAACAAATAGAGTAATCAGTCTAGGAAATATGAGATACTTTTGTTGGTTGACTACAAAATTAGAGAGTCTTCAAATCACAGCTTTGTTTGACAATTATCACATAGTGGCTTGGAACACTGAAGGCAAATTGGCTTGGAACAATCACAACAGCCATATTTCGTCTGCCTTTTTATTTTTGTTGGACAAATATAGCACAGTTTTCTGCCACTTGGTGGAGCAGATCGAACAACTGGTGGTGGAGGGGGGAGATCATTGCCTAAAACTCTAGTGATTGTCATTCGCAGCTCCCTTGGCAATCTTTCATTGTATACTCGGGTTTTCATGTGAGTCAGCACTAAATCCCTTGCCATGTTGAGAACAAAAGCTCCTCTCCTCATTTTACCATCACCGTTAAAACAATTTTGATATAATACAAAGCTGTTTATGCCTGCCATATCCAGAATCCTTTGAAAGATTGCCATAGGCCACCGACGTGTTTTACGACTGCAACTATAAATAGAGCATTTCTTATCCACCTCGTCCACTCCACCTTTTGTTCTATTATAGTCTGCAATCATTACTGGTTTTCCCGTATCATTATCCGTTTCTTGAATGTGATGAGACGACGAAATCAACAACACGGCTTTATTTGGTTTTGGCACATATGATAAGATTGAAATGTCTTTCGTAAAACCATACATCGAACTTTTTATCGGTCTATTTTTATTTGGCAAGAAACAAGGTGGTATTTCAGCTTTATTTTTTTTTAGAGTGCCCAAGTAAGTAAGTCCTCGTTTCAGCAATATCTCGACTAGTGGTATTGAGCTGAACCAATTGTCAGCAGTAATATTTCGGTTAGAGTTTTCGACCACTTTTGCTAGTCTTAGAACCGACTGAGTGGGTACTGCCATTTTTTTCTCGGTATCGGTTAAACTTTTGCCGTCAGAATTCTTGCCATGATATATATAGGCGTTATATATGTAGTATGTACGAGCATCTACTAATAATAGTATTTTGATACCGTATTTTGCTGGTTTCTGAGGCATATAAATGATGAACTTGCAACGACCTCTAAATGGCAGTAACATTTCATCGATGCAGAGGTATGGTCCAGGAGTATATTCAGATTGACTGTTTGATATAAACTTATCAAACATTTCGGATATTGGGGCAAGTGTATCATCTTTTAGGCGTTCCTCTCTGGTAGTCGAGTCATCAAACCTAAGGCAGTTGATCAAACACGAAAAACGGCATTTGGACATCACGCAGCGAAATATTTCACGGCCTGTGCCATCGGTGGCAAATATTGTGCGAATATCTTCATCGTTACATTTAAATACTGAGGAATAGTACATCAAACCCATTAAAGCTTTCATCTCGTTTTCATTTGTGTCCTGAAGTTCGACCTTAGATGAATTTTTGAATTTGTTACGGTAGAAGCCGAGTTTTTGGTTTGTATATTGCACCAGAGATTGTATCATTGTGGGGTCAATCAGCTTAGACCAAAGTTCTGAGTAGCCTTCAAAATTCGTTGTTGTAATACGGCCTGGTAATCGAACTATATTATGAGCCGCTATGCGTGATGTTCTAGGACGTTCTTGTTTACTCCAAATAAAACCGTTTTTACCTGTATAGTGCTCTTGTGAATCTTCTGAAGATTGTTGGTATTCAATCAATGCAGCAGGTTGGTCTCGTGCTTCTACGCTTGGCTCAGGATCTTCTTCATCCGAAATGACATCGTCTTCAACGTGTTGAGTTTCTGGCTCAAAAGAAGGATCTTCCACCTCATCATCAATATCACTAAACTCTTGTTCACTTTCCTCTTCCAGCCACGCTAATATTTGATCTTCATGATTCATGAAAGTTCCAGCCGACGTTCTCTTACGCGTAGAAGTACATGGCCTAGCGTTGTCATTTGAGTCCTCCATCTAAAAACAATAATTTACTAATTTTAAACAAAAATAGTACTTAAACTTAGAAATTAAACCTTATTTAATGATGTGGTTGTTTAGGAGACACTATGATAACATAACCATTTTATTGAGGTGGTAGTTTTATAGACACTTACCTTAACACTGACGTGGTAGTCTCGTGGACACCTTCCTTCCGCTACGCACACGTGCGCTCACTGCGACTGCCCGCCGCCCACTGACCGACGCGCGAACTCGCTACGATAAGGTACTTAAAGCGGCGGCGCTCAAGTTTGAAAATTAACGGTAGAAAACCGAATTTTATGTTTCGTGGTGTCTGTTGGACTACCACATCAGTCGCAGAGGGCTAAATAAAGTAAACTGTCGGTGTCAGTGTAACATAACTTAACTTTATCGCTATACTTCTTTTTAATGAAATTATAATGAAAATTATACATATGTTGTTTTGCATACTCAAGAACTGAAAACCCAATGTATATTGGTCTATCTAAAATAATCTTTTCTAATTTTAATTGAATAGCAACAAAATTGTCTGAAAATATGGCTATACTTTTTAAGTTGGGTCTTGATATCAGTTTTTCTGCTCCAATTTCTTTATTTGTTTTATTATTTGTGTCCCTCCATTTTGAAACCAATTTAACATCTACCTGTTTTCTTCGGTTTTCAATGGTCTTTCCAAAAATAGCGTTATTTAAAAGTTTAAAAAAGTCTTTTTCAAACGTGGACGTTGAATTTTGACGCAATGTTGTATTTAAATCTATGTATTTAGCTAAAAAATTTTGTTGTCGAAAACTTATCACTCGATGAATTTTATTCAATACTAAACCATTTCTCATGCATTCTTTTAAATAAACATAATGGGTAACATAATAAAATTTGTCATATAAATTTGCTATGAGTTTTTTTGTTTTGCCACCAGGTGGAATATGTTTTTCTAGTGCAAATGGTAAATCACTATGACTTGAATGTAAATTATCTGGATAAATCAGATCCACTTCTAAAATGTACCCAAATTCAGAGTCATCTGGTATACTTAATATGTTTAAATCTTTAATTTCATCTTCGGATAAAAATCTAAAGTCAGACATAGGCATTTTCTGCATCATAGCATACCCGTACAGATTATTACAGTCCAAGTAAATAAGATAGCTTGATGCCTGTGATTCGTCATAGTTGGGCATGTATTTATTGTTTGCCTTAGCATGTCTGAGCGAACACTGTGCTGAACCACCACGTATTCCGTTTTCTATCATTTCGTACATTTCTTTATCATCTAGCAAGTCTAATTTAACACCTGTATATAAAAGCATAGCATCCCAACTTAAACCTGGAGAACTAACATAATAAGCTGGGTCGAGATGGTAATATTTAAGACTACTATTTCTAAACTTTTCGAAAATATCACATAAAAGCAACACATCACATTTCAAATATAAGTCAGTATATTCTCCGAGAGATTTAATGTTAAAGACTCTCCAAATTGCATGCGCTCGAGAATAGTCTTCTTCACTAATATGCTCACTAGTTAAACTATTGTAACAGTGTTCTTTTTTTGGTAATCTTTTTTCTTCAAATCGTTTACATGAATCCATATAATCATATGGATATACTCCTTTTTGACGAAGTAAACTAAACTCCTCTTGAGAATGAATTATTGTCTGTAAGTGTCTCAAATCGGTGTCTGCTAAGTTTTGACTTAAAATATCTAAACTGGAACTAAGAAACTGAAACGAGTCTAAAAACTTTATTTGCATTGCAGATGGAAAATTTGGATTTTTTAAATATTTTGTGAAGGATATGTATTTTTCTTTAGTCTTAGGGATCACTTTGATTTCACCATCATATTTAGCTAATTCTTTTATGAATAAATGAGCATCATAGTTTGCTAAATTGTGAAAAAGTACCGGTACAAAAGGGCACACTCTATACAATAAGTTACATTTAGTATGAGCGGCACCTCTATATACACCAGCACCCGTTGCATGGCACATCGATAAACCCGTTTGTCGCGCGTTTTACCGCGTCTACCTAGATAATTTATCTCCACGTGCATGGTACAGTCTTTTAATATATCTATAACGCGAGGTCGTAGACAATTTGTCTATAGTGCGTAATGGCTGCATTATGGCTGCCGTTTTTTATACAAGTTTGACAGTTTAGGAAAGTTAGCATAGCGTCAGTTATATCGACATCTTGCGATCGTTTATATACATATATCTATCTATACCGCGTCGCGCGCGACGCGACAAGCCAACCCATGCAACGGGTGCTGTTATATGGTCATGATCAGCGACTTTATCAGTAATGATTAGAGGCAGTTTACAAATATGACAAATACTTGCATTACGATGTTCATCTTTTTGTGATTGTGTCAACGGTAGCATGGGTTTTTTCTTTCTCAGTATGGTTTCTATATAACTTACATCCTCGATAAGACGCTTTATAAATACTTCAACACAATCTGATCCTCTATAAAGAACAAGTTTATTAAGGCTTTCATCATGCGAACAGCAAATGTAATATGCAAAACATGAAGGTTGATGTAATTTAATAGTTTCAGTATAGCAACTGTTTTTTTCATGACTGTTTAAAAGTAAACTTTCAAAATCGGCATAAATAACAAAATTAATTTTTTGTTGCCTTTCATAATTTTTAAATTCTAATTTACTATGTTTATTTTGTAAAACTGTTAAAACTTTTGAACAAGAATGAGAGTTATATTTTTCTTGTGTTACAAAAAACTGAAGACAGCTTTCGCACAAGTATGTTTTACCATGATGTTTACTTAATTGACGACCAGTTAGTTTAGCTAAGTCTTTTATTAAACAGTAATGACCTCTTGATTTCTGTTCAAAATACAATAGGTTAACGTGATTCTCTTTTCTCTGCTTTGTCATGTATAACGGACCTGTGATATGATTATTTTTATCTAATCCATAAATGCTCACACTAATAGAAGGATTACTTTTTTCAAATAATCGAATATCTGTGTATGATGGTGGGAAGTTCATTCCTTTAATATTTAAAACTGAAGAGTAAAATGGATAAGAACTCGTTCTGTTAACGTTTTTTGTACATGGAAATAAAGCAGCCACAATACTCCATGTGAAACAATGATTGTCGTAATTTTTCACATTTAGACAACTTTTAGTACTGCTTATTTGTTTTGGTAATTCTAAATAGCTGCCGCCCCTTAGAGGAGAGTATTTATTAATGTTTATTTCTAAATGACTGACAGAACTAAAACACCAACCTGACTCACAGTGCTGGAATTCGCTTAGTTTATTAATCAATTTATTCTGAGTTTTTAAATAGAGTTCAGATAAATATGTGTTTTTAAATATAGTCTCATACTTAACATTAAATGATTTCATATGACTTTCATCTGAGCTAGGTAGTTTAAAATAAGCAAACAATTCAAAATTAAGCTTTATGGAACCATGTTTGATCAAATTCATTACTATTAATTTTTTCACATCATCTCTTATTTCGTTTAAAAATTCATCAGGAGTTGAACAAACAGTATCATTGGGGTTTACTCTATAGGTAACTATTCTCTCTCGAAAAGCTGTAGCTATAATATTAATGTTATCAAAACTAGTTTTCAATAAGCAATTCTTTTTATGTAAATTAGTTCTTAAATGAAATCTGTAAGAGCTTTCTAGTATTTCAATATTGCATTCAGTACAAAACTTAATTTTATTTGTATTCGACTTTTCATTCAAGGCTTTTTTGGTGAGGTATTTTTCTGAAAGAATAGAAATATAAACGTTAATTATATTTTAATAAGTATATTCAGTACAATATTAAAACTAATGATTTAAACTTAGATGGTCACTATCATTAGAATTGATTGTTTCAGTATTGCTACCAATGTAACTCGAAAATAATAAGGAAAATAATAAGTAATAACACGATAGCAATCCTGTAACAATCAATTATATTAATAAAACTAATCTTAAGTAAGGGTACAAATGAATAGTCAAAATAATAAATGTACTAATATTATTCACAATATGTCTAAGTCTGATCTAAGTCATAATAATATAACTAATGTTTTTAACAAGTTAAGTTATTTTTTTACTGAAGTCGTGATAACTTATCTATGTTAGTTAAGAGAATCAGGAAAAATAAATACTGAATATTCTTTTTTACTGGTTCGGTGAACTAACATAAGTAATTGGACAATCTTTGAAGTTCTTTTTAACTTCTTTAAGGAATTTTACTAAATACCGGTATGCCGGATTATCATCGTTAATTTTAGTTTTTAGAGTAACAACAGCATGTCGCCACCTGTTCATGGGTGAAATGTTTTCAATTTCACTACACATAAGTTTCAGGTCTGCGAAACGTAGGCCCATAACATCCGCATTGAACTGTTTCGAAATACCGTTCGATCCGCGACGACATAAATATGAAATAAGTTCATCTCTTTTACCGGATTTTTTATCTTCATCCGCATCCGAGTCTGTGCCCATAATATCTCTCGCGGTGACTCTAGCAGAAGGCCCTGCAATCGGCTGTGCAACTCGCTCATCAGTCTTCACTCTATGCTTCTGACTTTTCTTCGGCTTTTCATCACGTTTAGTTCTGAAATTATAAATGTTCTTGGTTAGAGGTTACTCTTATTTATTTTTAAACTAACATTGAATTCTGCATTTGAGATAAATTATTATATCGATTAAATAATACCAATAATACCCAGTATGAAAAAAGACTAGGTCAGTATTAAAAATAAAAACTAAAGCTTTTTAATAATTAATCATAACTAATATTGAATGACCCTATTTAAAATTGAAAATAAGTATGAAAAGTCGAATGGTACCTTTTATGAGTAGAATGCGAGTGAGCGGACTTCCTCTTCCTCTCGGGCGCGGGCGCAGGCGGTGCAGGCGCGAGCGCAGGCGGTGCAGGCTCCGGCGCCGGCGGCGCGCGCTCGGGGGACGACTCGCGACTGCTTGACGAGCTGCTGTCGCTCGAGGAGCTGCTATCACTCATGTGCACGTCTTGTTTGCTTGACCTAAACAAATAAATAATGTTTTAAAGTACTTTATTAATCTAATCATCTATAGAGACAATCGTGTAAAAACCGAATCGTTTGAATACTTACATTATTAATAATCACTTGCACTAAAAACACTCGTTTTTTAAAACTGATATTAGTCGATAACTCACTCACTTGAATATAAGCACTTTAATGACCGTACGCAAAAAATGCATTAAATGATGGTCAGATACTAATTAGGGTCTATAAATAGATTCAGGTTATGCACTGGTAGTGGTTTGTTGTAAGACGTACAGAGCTTACTCGATATGGTATAGGTGAGAGTGTGTGCGCATCTTCACAGCGCATGATGCATGTCAGCAGATTTTCCATATTAGAAAGACAATCGATATCTTTGCTATACTAATATTGTCATGAGGCTTTCCCTGTACATTTATTATCGTATTTTAAAGAACATGTAATGTTTATTTGAACAGATACAAAGAAGGTTGTCGAACAGCTCGTTACATATTTACATACAGTAACACTTTTTATATACATGTATGTTATGTTTTAGAAGCAATGTTTATGGACAATAACTCTTCATCAATATTTTTTAGTCTCAAACCATCAGCGAGTTTACTCGAACGCAAGTATCTGTCTGTGAGCTTAAATCAGAACGATAATGTCGGTAAGTTCAGTACAATTTATACATAACTAATCTGCAAAACTAGATTATAATAAATCATTTTTATGTAAACACATTTCATCTTCTTCAGGATTCGGAGTCTGTGTTCAATTTCGTGCGACCTAGCCAAGTACAAGAAAGTTATGGAAAACATGCTGCTGAAGGATCGAGTTCATCAAGAAAGCGCACTAAAGAAAACGAAACATATTCTTACATCAAAATTCCTGTCGTAGGGCGAAAAATTATCAAATTAGAAATCTATGATGCAGATCTGTTCAAAAGTGACGGACCAGTCTGTAAATGTAATGCTGAAATATGTTGCCAGCATATCGTTCAAAACATGTTTAAGGATGAAATATACAAAGCTGTCCGCGAAATAATTGATAAAATGAGTGAGCAAATGTGTAATGAAAGTAGCAAGTATTTTTAATGTTATTACAACATCTGTAAATATTTGATCAATAAATGTTATTATATTATGTTGGCTGTTTTATTTGTTTATTTATTCGCACCACACCTAAATAACTTTATGTCTAAATTACTTAACTTCGAATTCATCCGCTTATTACTTTCAAGACTTACCCATTCGAGAATAGCTACAGAAGTTCATTAATATAAATACATAAAAATGAATACTATAGATTTTTTAAACTGCAGTCTTCAAATAGAAGTTCTAGTTTTCAGACTCGAAGAATGGAGCTGCTCATAGGCTTACTTAATTGACTTACACTGTTAGTAGGTACACCAACACATTCGCTTGCAGCAACAATGCAGCTGAACTGCTATGTCTCGCTCTAAAATAGCTAGATGTGATAGTTGCATCCTTGTTAAGTTGTTGGGATCATTCAACCGCATCGCTGCTTGCATGCAAATCCTTAAGTGTATTAACAAGTACGTTTAAGTTTCAATATTACTAACTCTTAGCGAAAGGTGGCAATTATCGTTAAGATAGAAGATAGATAGGTACCTAGTACTAGCATAAGCTATGTATTTATCTAGCTGTAAGTGTGACAGTAGGGAATTGGTTTCTCTGGATTGCGATCGTTCAACCTAATGAAAGTTTTAGTTTTCAGTCTAGGTGAATTGATCAACTCATAGCGCATCTAAGCGCGTTCTAAGTTGAACAATTCAGTAAAGAGAAAATAAAGTCATTTAGAACATAAAGTTAACTCTTAGACATAAAGTTATTTAGTACTAGCTTAGGCTATCTATTTATCTAGTTGTAAGTGTGACAGTAGGGAATTGGGTTCTCTGGATCGCGGTCGTTCAACCTAATCGAAGTTTTAGTTTTCAGTCTAGGTGAATTGATCAACTCATAGCGCGCATAAGAGGCGCCGCCAGGCGCCTCTCAAGTGCGCTCTAAGTTGAACAATTCACTGTTAGACTGAAAACTAAAACTCCGATTAGGTTGAACGACCGTGAGCCAGAGAACCCAATTCCCTACTACTCTCGTTCGTCAAAAGTGTTTGCTTTCCTTGGAAAAAGTCCCAAATTCTTTTAAGATACACGTTTTCCGATTTGAGTGGGTCCTGTTCAACTTCTGTCAACTTTCTGTCACCTAAATTTTTTTTAAATTCTTCAAGTGATAGTAAGATTGGCCTGTCTTGACATAGATTATTCTGGTTTTCTTTAGGAGCATTACTTTTTCCAATACATTTACTGTAGTCTATTGAGTTGACGCTCCACGGAAACAACCCAGTGGCTCTAAAGCCGTTTATAACTGTTGAAGGTGAAATCCATTGTTGGATGGTTTTTTCTAGGAGTGGTACAAAGGAAACTTTGGTCAAAGCCTCAGATGGATGCGTGCGACGCCATTCCAGCACTGATTTTTTCCAACCATGCTTAAGTGGCTTAAAAGCACTGACATCTGCAGGTTGCAACAGCCTAGTGCAGTTTGGATAAAGAGCAATGAGTACAATGTTTAATTTCTCGCATAATTCACTCACTATGTAGGTCAGGTGAGATTTGTGCCCATCGACGAAGAGTATAATTGGGAATTCAACCCCCGCTTTCACAAGACTGGGATACAATACACTTTCAATATAATCATGAAAAATCTCAGACTTCATCCATCCGTTGTCACTTAGCCCTATACCCCAGTCTGGAGGTATAGTAGATGTTATACTTGTTGATAGTCTTTTGTTCGGAAAAATGACCATAGGTGGAGTGATGCTTCCGTTCGCACCAAACGTAAACATAACGGTAAGTGCTGTCTTAGCTGGTGCGTTGTCCACTTCATATACATTTTTGGTTCCTTTTTGAGCTAATACTACCCCTGTTTTGGGACAAAGAAGGAAGTTTGTTTCGTCACCATTATACACACGTGATGGATCAGAAAGTATATGAAACAAATTGTTTTTGCGAAGATACTCCTCAATTTGCCTAAACCAACCTCTCACGTCGTTTTCTGAAATCGCCGCACTTGCAGAGGATACTGCTTCCGGTGTACGAAAATAAATATTCGGATGACGGCGCAGAAAGAGTTTGAACCACTTTTCGCCGTTTTTGAAGGTAGTTGTTTTATTCTTGTTTTTCAAAAAATGAGAAACACTACTAATGATGTCTTCTTTTCTTTTTGGGAATCCCTTTCTGCAGCAAATGTCAATCCAGTCTACCAAAAGTTTCTCCTCTTTTTCAGTCATCACAGTAGAAGGACCTGGCCGCGAATTATGGTCAGGATTCTTAATTTGATAGATAATAGTAGTTCGTGGAACCTGGTAAGTTTTAGCCGCAAGTTTTTGGCTCATACCATTTTCAATTGCTTGTAAGGCTTTTTTTATAGAATCTGGATCATATTTCTTTCTTTTTATCTTGTCTCTAGTTTTTTAAATTTTCTTTGGTCTTTTGCAATTGGGTTTCATTCTCGGACTGAAAACAAACGGTTAAACAATATTGACATACCGGACACCATTTGTTGACACCATGTTAATAATTGGAAATTACTTTATTGACACCTGTGTCAAAATTTGGTAGCATAATATATGTAAGCTTTAATTGGTAGTCAATCACATTTAAAACATTATGTGAAGCTAAATTAAGTGTAAAATTGCTATAAATAAAACATAAAGGAAATACTAATTATTGACAGGTATGACGATAAAATGGGATTTCTTACTTTGTGCGTACCAAATATTGACATCCCACAATTAAAAAATAAAAACAAAAATAACTGTGGAAATTCACTCAATACCTACACATTATAATAACTGCTAAACAATAAAAAACAATACAGACTAAAAACTAAGAAATAAAGTTAGTGAAAAACAACACTCGCCTTAGCAAATTTTTAAGATTTCTCTTGTTTTTCTTCCTTGTTCCACGATGCTCCGACGACAGCAGCTGTTCTGTCGCCATATTGATTTTATTGACAGTTCTGTGTTGCCATTTCGATAAAAAATAAAACATTCTATTTTTTTTTGGCTTGAGAAGAATACCATAGAGCTTATATTTCTTATTTTTAATAAAAGCGACTGAGGTGTCGATAAATTGGGAGGGTGTCAGTAATTGGTACTTTGACCCTATTTCATATTTTGTCATAAATGATTTCAGTACTCGTTCATCTGATGTTGACTTCATAAAATAAGTAAACAGCTCTAAATTCAATTTAATACACTTATGTTTCACAAGACAATCATTGATTATTTTTATTATATCATTTTGGCTATCCATTAGAAAGGCCTCTGGCATGAAGACTCATCAGATGGATTTAGCCTATAAGACACGATTCTATTTTTAAATGCCGTGGCTATAATATTTATATTCATGTTTTCGAATTCTGATTTCAGTATGCAATTAGATTTGTGTAAATTAGTTCTCAGATGAAATCGGTATACACTTTTAGGTATTTCAATTTGACAGTATTCACATTTCATTAAATCTTTGTAATCAGATCTTGACCTGATGGTGGGTTGGACTGTAAAAGAAACAAATCACAATTAATTTTAAGATTAAAGTTTTTTATTTATTTCATCCATTATTAAATTCTTAATCTAATTGGGTAAACACGATTATAATAAGAGTACACGATTAAACATTTTAAGATAATAACTAGGTAGTATTTAATACGTACGTAAATTATCACTGTATGTAACTTAGTGATCTAAACGCAAAATAGGATTACAATTCGAGTACATTATATAAAGCTATATTGTTAATTATTTTAATAATAATTACTAATAAATGTAGGGGGGCAGCCTCAGTATTCTTTACGTGTAGCCGTTAAAAAGTTGGCAAGATGCTGCCACGCGTCAGTGTTCTCATCTGTCCGATTTTTAACGCATACAATCGAGTGCCGCCAACGATTCATTGGCTGAACTCTTTCGATTTCATCGCACTTGTAAACCCGCAAGTCAATAAAATGCGTGCCCGGTTTGTCATCGAACACCTGACGAGAATGTCCGTTTGCGAGCCTACGTGTAATGTAAGAAACGAGAGGTGTAGGTCTTTTACCAGAACTCGCAGGTATTATAACGTCCTCTTCCTCGCTGTCGCTCCCGAAGAGATCATACACAGAAGGTCTCTTAGCGGAGATAGGCTTGAATACTGGCTCCTTTTTTTTTCGGTGTCGGTGAGTGGGGAGGACTTGCTCTCGATGTGCTCGCCTCTGGAGAATGTTTTCTTCGCTGCTTTTTTTCCACTCGAGGGCGGGGGGCTTCATCGTCAGACGGGAATAAAAGGTCAGCGTTTCCTCTTTCGTGCGACCTGGAAACAATAAAGAAATAGTTTGAATACTTCGCGTGAAACAGTTATATTAATGAATTAATTTAACTACGGTTTGTATAAAATATCAATCGTAAAGCGAATAGTGCAAGTTATTTTACCTCAAGAATGATTGATTTGATAAGTATTATTATAAAGCTAATAAAATAAAACATAAATTATTGTCACGTTACTGAATATCGAATAATCGAATACGGAACTAATTAAATATCGATAAACAATATGCTCATCACAAATATTGATAAACTGAAAAAGAACGATTACTGAATATCAAAGAACTGGATACTTTGAGTAATGAATGTAATAATAAAGCAAAAAGAACTTACATTTTTTAGAAGATGTAGTTAGCCGCTTGAAAAATCCTGTATGTTGATGTTCGCTTCCAGAAATTGCAATGACGCTCCCGTTTTTTGGTTCGGTTTAAATATCGAGAATTACACGTGATTGATGACCATATTTTCAACGTCCCCCCTCGCCAACCACAAGTACAAAGTCTAATCCATCCCAAAAATGGAAAATGCTTTACAAACAAAATAATAATACAACGCGAACGTAGAGACTTCTTCTCAGTTTACAACAATACATGCATACTAGTGTTACACCGCAGATCCAGATGTGATATTTTTTATCAATTTATAAATGTGATCATAATTTTCTTTGTTTCTGGTTATACCTTCTTGTTTGTTGGTTATACCTGAACTATTTCACCAATTATCAATTTATTTTGCAACTACATACATCTCGCATACCATTAAATGTAAACTGAATGAACGAAGTCGGAAGAAAAAGTAAGTGTTTATTTATGTATTAAAGGAGAGGTTTAGGTAGGTACTCTACACTTACCAGCACATTTTCAATAATCAAACAAACACACACAATTTAATGGCATATACATAGGTACATAGATATTTGTTAATACAGGGGTGCCGAGACTTTGGTGAGATCAGTCAATCGATGTATCGATGTTCAGCGCGGGCCGTTAAGGATATCACTCTCCTGCACCCATCACAATCTCTCTGCATGACCTAAAGGTATGACTGGGAGAGAATGCTTTTAGCATTAAGTCCACCTTTTGTACACTTTTATTTGTGCAATAAAGTTTTTAAATAAATAAATAAATAGGCGCCGCAGACTATGCACCCCTGACTACACGACTCATGCGTATCGTATGCCTCTCGCGAGTCTTATTTCACGTTACCATTTTTGGAACAGGCAAGGAATAGATTACGATTCTATACGATTTTAAACTCTATTAATACACTCAAAAATAGTATATAACACGGAAACTAAAAAAAAAATACTGTCATAAAATTGCATTCACCCTCCTGTTGTTACAACGTAACGTTAAACATAAATTCTCCAATGTCAGTAAGTTAATTTACATTTATTTTTTACACAGTTTTCACAACTTATTTGATTTATTATGTTCATTACAAGTTGTTTGTATTGGTAAGAGATCCAATAAATATGATATCAACTTATTATTTATAAGATATCTTCTATTCTTACATGTTTTATAAAAGAATTAACTAAATAATTTTAATTGATTTACTTTTCCAGGACAGCGAAGATATCTTCCCCTTTCAACCAATTCAACCAATCCCAACTAGAACTCCTAATCAAAGTATTATTGCGCAACGCGTGAGCAACTACATGCAGCAGGAAGACGCCGCTGTGGAGGCAGCTAGAAGCCGAAAGAATAAAAACCGGTTAAGTGCGTGTCGGACCCGCGCACTGAGGGTTCCGTGCCACCCTTAACTGAATTCAGGGTCCACTTACTTTCACTTAACGAAAACATCACAATATATTTCGACAGCAAAAATAACTTTGTTTTTCATAGTGTTTGTATGAAAGACAAAGTTATATTTACGATTGATAAAAATGTGCAATATCTCAAAAACTACTGATTCGATCTCCTTCAAACCAATTTTCGTTGCAAGTTTTTGTTGAGATCTACATCATATATTTTTTTCAAAATTTACACTTTCTTAGTTCAAAAGTTAGAGGGGGGGGGACGCCCATTTTACCACTTTGGAAGCGTCTATATCTCAAACCTTACACTTTTAGAAAAAATGGTTTTAGAAACCTCAACATCATTTTAAAAGACCTATCCATAGACACCCCACACGCATATGTTTGAGTAAAAAAAATTTTTTAGGTTTTAGTTTCATGTATGGGAGCCCCCCCTTAAATATAATTTTTTCTTACTTTTTGTATCTGAATCGGAAAGCGGTAAACAAAATACACCTACCTACCAAGTTTCATCTATGTAATGCTTATAGTTTCAGAATAAAGTGGCTGTGACATACGGACGGACAGACAGACAGACAGACAGACAGACAGACAGACAGACAGACAGACAGACAGACAGACAGACAGACAGACAGACAGACAGACAGACAGACAGACTTGACGAAACTATAAGGGTTCCGTTTTTTGCCATTCGGCTACGGAACCCTAAAAAGGAGAATGAAACGCTTTATTCCTACATAAAAAGACCTAAACAAGGAAAGAAAATTGTTAGACTGGAAGTATATGACGCGGAAAACATTGAAAATATTCAAAGTGAAATATTTTGTAAATGTAAGGCTGATGTTTGCATGCAATATGTTGTAGATAAGGATAATATGTACTATGATGATGCATATAATACTGTTAAAAGCTTGATGACGAAAATTCAATTAAGTATGGAAAAAATTAAATTAAAAAAACATGTAAAGTATAACAATAAAAAAGAAAATTAAAAAGTGTACATCAAATCTAAACGAAGTATTTTTATTGAATCATTAAAAAATCATACACCCTTACTTGACTATTGCATAGCTTCAATATTATCCTAAGTTTTCCTAGTAATAAAAGAACGACGTAATCATACCTACATACCTAAATAGCGCACTGGTTTACTATTTAAGTCAGAAATACGGTAATATGCTAGCTCAGTAAAACTAACGCTTAGCCGATAGTCGCACCTTTAAAATAAATTATTATAAAAGAATCAGATAGCAGTACCTAGCTAGCTTATATCATATTATGTTAAATAGTGAAAGAGCAATAATTTTCACAGCTTTTAAAAAAACGACTTTCTACGTAGAATGATTTTAAAAAAACTATTTATATTTACTAGTGCAAAAATCATTAATTTTTTTATCAATGAAACCTGCATTAAGACTGAAATACTAATTATTTTTTATTTACTGTAAGAAATGAATACTGAAAACTACTACTACTTTCATTTAGTATTATTTATGTTTGTTCTTGCGAATTTGACTTTCAATAGAAAAACCTACAAAATTTATCATTCCGAGGGTTCGTGTGCATTAAAAAGACAGCGAGTTTTTTGCTCAATTTGAGCAACTGGCAAATTTAAACTTCCTGTAGTTATTAAACGATTCGGAGGATTTAAACTTTGAAATAAAATTATAAGTTATAGAAAGCTTCAAATTATAATAAGAGTTTTATGGGTAAGGCCGACTATGATTGTACCGTAACACAACCGACATGGTAACACACTCTGCTCTGGGTAACACAACAGACAAGATGTAACACAACCGAATTATAAGGCTTAGGTCACATAGTGAAAGAAAAAAAGAACGTGTTTGTGCCCGCATTACTGTCAATTTGGTTTGTACCTATATTACCTACCTATTGATTGTGTAGGTTTATTTTTCATATATTTCGTAGGACAACCATGTGATCGGTCTAATGACCATAAGCAGTTGAAAAAGGAAGAAAGGAAGGATTGTGTAAGTAAATAAACAAAATGCATACAAGTCAATACACTAGTGACCAAACACAGTAGCCAACAGACATACAAAATTATAATAGCCACACAGATGGGTACTATATTAAATCAAAGAAAATTTAAATCGATATTTCTTATGTATCACTGAAAAGTGTCTTTCTCTAAACAATCTAATTCAGGTACCAAAAATAATCCTCTTTTTGACACACGTTTTGGTGGTTCTATGCAGCCTAATATGTCATCCCAAGAATAAAGCAATTCGTCTTGAGTTTCCGGCCATTTCCACGACTTCAAAGATTTTTTCATTGAACTAATCAAAGCTCCTTCCTCATTTACTGAAACTATAACACCGGGATATAATTTTTCATCGTATTTAAATATTACATACGATCCCTGGGTCTTTTTAATAGGTTTCAACTTAGGTATTCTTGGTTCAATTGTAGTGCTGTTGCTCTCTTTAACATTGTTTACCTTCCAATGTTCGTATGACTCGTCATCTGATGTATCACGTACAGAGTAGTCAGTCTCACAATTGCTTTCATCTTCTAATTCTTTTTTATTTTTCCTTGTCTTTTTCGTTTTTTTTTTTGCAGAATCTGCAGCAGGAGCTTTTCTTTTAAATGTTCTCTGAAGGTTATGATTTTTCACACATAAACATTGGCAGTATCCCTTCGGAGAACTAGATTCGCAAAAGCAACTCAAATCGCGATATGCTATAGTATTTTTCATTGCAATGTTTCTAATCTGGTGTAAATTTATTGTCCCTTGTATTGGCGTAAGTTCTATAGACTTTTCTATGACATCGCTATCCGGTTTAATGGCGGTTTCGGGAATATAAAATATTTTAATTTTAGTATCAGACTGACTGAGCACTGTGAACGCCGTTTCTGCGTCAGGTATGTTTTCACCGTAGGCCACTTTTGCGTCTAAATTTCTTTTTATAGCTCCGCCTATGCCATCGGCAGCCCCTTTTCCGTGGGCTGCCTCAAAAAAGTTCCACGTAGAATTAGGGAATCCGAGTCTTTTTGTGGTTTGCTCAAAAAGAAAAAAAAAATTTTTGTCTATATTGAGACGTCGGCCCATCCGAGAAAAAATGAATTGCAGTAACATTTGGAAACTCTTGTTTAATTAGTTTGAGGATGGGATCCAAATGAGCCCATATGGCTTCCGGCCCGTGAAAGCTGCACGGTGAAAGCGTACAGAATGAAATCGGTTCCTTTCCTTTAGAATATAACAGCCCAGTATGTAAAGTCACTTGCACCTTTGAGGCTCCGAAATGCATTGCCTGAACTTCGGTTGAATGCTTACATCCATAATTCTCTGAAAAGTCAATGTGAACAATAACAGAGTTATCATCCAATGTCTCCAGGCATTTTCGGTACATTAAGTACTGATGCGATATATTGTAACTATGCTTCTTAAACGCCGTTAGCTCTTTATTGAAATTGTTGACTAATTCAGTCAGTGACCCTGTAGTTTCTTTTCTTATCATCCTCTTCGTCCTTATTTTCTTAGACTCTTTATTTGTGTATTCTAGATTTTGTAAAGTCCATTCATCCCAACAAAGGTCATCATTTATATTAATATCGCATTTTTTAAATTCAATAGATTTATTGTTACACATAACACAGTCATTGTAGGCGCAGTCTTTAGACTTAACATCACACATTATTTTAGGTAACAGATCTTCTGTGTTCTTAATTTCAGTCAATCCCAGAGAATTCAATTTTTTCAGTTTCATTGCCATATTATCATGCTTCATACAAGCGCATGTTTCGCGATTGCTCAATTTCGGTTTCAAAATATAAAAGGGCCTGTACTTTTTAAAAGTTGAAAACGAAAGTAATCCATTTTCTGATTTATATTTTTTATATAATTGTCTCAAAGGTTGTAATAGATATCTTCTCTGTCGCTTTTGTTTCTTTAGAGTTTTCACTTCCTTCTTCCCAGCTGTCGCTCTACTTACGTCGTCTCTCTCATAGAAATCTTTTAATGACTTTATTATAGCACTTCTTTTTTTTCTTCTTTTTTTATTATCATGGTTATGACGTATTTTTCCTTTTAGTCCTAAGTAGCTCGCCATCTTACTTTTTAATTTATATTTCTTCACTATGTCATTTTCAACAATACTTTTAAGAACGTCTTTTTCTTTATTCGAGCCATTGTTGTATTTTTGTGTAAGCGAATGTACTAAAACATTATGTTCGAAAACTTTTTTCTTAATTATTTTTTTTCTCTGCATCAGGTACACTTGAAAAATTGTCTTGCACATATATGTCTGTTTTTTTACATGGCGTTAGTTCATTTTCAACTTGATTTATTTGTTTATGAAGTTCATGTTTTTGTTTGAGTTGTTCTTCGACAAGTGCATTAATACTCTTGGTTAAACGCTCACACTTTGCTTTGTATCTGTTAAGCTGTTTTTGTAATTTTTTATGTGTTTTTTCTGCAAAACTATGGTGTTTTGCAATTTGATATTTTTACGATACACTTTTTGATATGACCGTTTTTCCTCCCGTTTATTTTCTTGGCTTTCGTCATCTTTTAGATTTACTTTTTTACGAATTTTTCTTTTTTCGGCTACCCATCTCTCACGTTTTTCCTTTTTTTCTTCTTCGGTGCAGTCCGAGATCTTCTTCTTTTTACTCTTGGTCCTTTCAGCATTCTTTTTTTTCATAGCTTCATATTTTTCTGGGTCCATCATCTTCAGTCTCTCCCTATACTTACGTTGCTTTTCTGCAGCAGTTAGAGGCATCTATAACAATAACAAGTTCTTATTAAGTTTGACATTCTTCCTGTATTTAGACTTTACTATAACTAGAGGCATATTTAAATTCATCATAACACTGGACATAGACATCTTTTAAATGCAGAATGTTGTATAATCGCAGACAGCTTGCTGGAATTTAATAGTTTAGTTTTGTTGCCCATCCCCTGACTGACATAAGTAGTCATTAGTCGCTTCTTATCATTTGTTCCAACACCTAGATATAGTTAAAAATTGATTCCCGGAAATAAATAACCAGACGGTAATTACTTTTTGGTGTCTGCACTAAGCTTTAGGTAACAAAACCGAAATTGTGTTACTGTGAAAAAAACACAACCGAAGTTTTTTTCGGTTGTGTTACCTGTGTCACGAGGCACAATAACCTAAAAGTCATACATTTAAATACTAGCCAAACACAAGGTTTAACAAATAACCACTAGATATATGAACGTCTTATTAAATAATATAAAGAGACTTAAAAAAATATCTACTTACCTTGACGAAAAAGCTTCTGTAAATTCTGTTATTTAAAATTTACACTCAGACCTGTGATAAACAACACGATGTGTCAAGCCGCAAAATGGCGGAGCCGCTATTGCATTTATGACATATTGAACAGTGGTACCAACCTTACAAAAGCGAGGAATGTTGCCAGCTTAGAAAGGTAAAATATTACCAAATATTGGTAACATCATTAATCGTAACACAACCGATAGAAAAATGGAGACAAAAAGTTATATAAAATTTTGGAATAGCATAAGCTTAGTAAACGAAATAATTATATGTTTTTATTGTTCATTAATATTATTGTAAGTGTTAAAATATACAAACAAACATCTCAATTGAATACTTTTTAAAATAAAGCTAAAATTGCAAGGTGGTGCTGGAGACAAGTGACTTGAGTATGAAGCCAAAATTTATTGAATTATAAAAAGATACATTTTTTAACTAAAATGAGTGTTCTTTCAATTATATTACTTCAACATTGTTAAAACAAGATTAAAGACTGAATCTGAATCCAATTTCAATCCCTTCATTAAGTCCGATGTAACACAATTAACAACAAAACTTAGGAGACATGATATTTTGATAAAAAGTACATCTATTCTCGGCCTTACCCTTATAATAACAAATTACTTGTTACTTTTTTTTATTTGCAGACAAAAAAGGGTCATTTTTTTGGTTTCAAAAAGTGGCAAAATTTACGGCCTTACCCATTTGCAGTCATGTGTTCATTTTTAAGTAATCATTTCTAGCTTTATACAATACGTTTTTTTTTCTGGACTAATGTAGGTTTGTCTTTATCTTATAAATCAGCAGTGTCCATAAAGTCTTCATATATTTTTGGAATTGGGTCGAGTTTTTCGCATACTAAGGTTTTACATTTATCTATCAAACTATAAACTGCGTTTATTTTATAATCAGGCATGGCAGGCAGGTACTTCAGGCACATATGACTAGACTCTTTAACAATTTTGTTTTGTTTATCCAATGTAATCGAAATGCTACATTTAGCCTTTTTAACACATCGCCAGTTTGTGGAACCACATTTGTTTTTTGATGATTTTGAGTAGTTCTCACTTGTAAGTCTCCAATGTGTAGATCAACGACGCAGCTTCACCAACCAGGGGGCCAATTCACGTAGCAAAACGGAACCAAACGTAAACTGCACTGGTGACGATAATCAACTTTTTCAATTCCACTAACCCAAACAGTTGCGTTGCAGCTGTGGTTGAGCTCAACGTTATCGTTCGATCGAAGATTAGCCGATTCATATTCTACTAATGTTTTGACGTTTATGTCGACCGAACCGCAACTGAAGAAGAACTTTACGAATCAACCAATAAATGACGATTATTTCAACCAGTCATTGAACGCCTGTTATAGATAGTGCCATCCACGAAGGCGCGCGCCTTTTATTTTTGATTGAGGAAAGCGCGGGTTGCAAGATGTGTGGCAAATATTAAAATATCAAATAATATACATTTAATAATTGTGGTCATTATATATAATATCATTAAATATTGGCAAAAACTTGCACACGTGTACAATAAACGATAAGGACGAGAGATGGCGCGCGCCATCGTGGATGGTACTATCTATAGTGGTACTCCGATGTAATTTAATAAATCGAAAGTTGCAAGCATAGATTATAAAAAATATATCGAGCTTGTTATGAATCGATTCACCACGTTACGATTTACAATGTTAAAATAATACCACTTATGAGAAGCAAGAAAGTATCCATATTAAAAAATCGCTCATCATACCATAGATATTAATCAATCAATTATCGACAACACGACTTTAAATTTGAACCCTAGCAGATTTGGTGTGTAAACCTTTAATGAGCAGTTTTCTCCAATCGTTTTACAGCACTCACTAGATGGCGTTAATTACAAAATTAACATCGCTCGCTACATGTGCACACCCGGTTAGATATTGTTTTACTGTCTATTATTTACGTTGGCAAAGAGCAATGTGCTAATTCTTTAAAAAAAGTTTAAAAGGTTAGTTCTGTGACGCTAGCGCCATCTCTACCTCTAGATGGTAGAAACATCTAACGACAAGAAAACTGCTCATTGATTTTACCGTCTCCCAAATCAATAGGTAAGTTATTCTGTAAATAGCACGTGAGTATTTTTCAAAATAGATAACGGAATGTTTAGGGTATTTATTACTTGCCAGCAGTAAAGCTGTTTAGGATAACACAATAGCTAGCTAGATTGGCAACGTCACGCAAGCGGTAATGGTACGCAAACAAGAACAATAACTTTCAACCCCTTCCCTTTGTCTTTTTATCTACCTGGGATTGCAATGTGCGCCACGCTAGCGACGTTTACTATAACCGGCCAGTTTTATCTAGAATGCCAATGGCTTATATAAGAATGTCTTTATAATTTAACTATTTTTTACAATTCTTCGACCAATGTCACTGCCATTTATGAGAACACCGAGCCAAGAATCTTAAAAAACGCGTAGTGTACATGTTGTACTTGTACCACAGAATACTATATTGGGTTAGCTAAAAGACTTACAGCCGGTTTCTGATTTGAGCATATGAGTGAAAATCTGTTGAGATTTACTCAAATAGTTGATGAGTACTTAAGTTTCCTACGTTTCATTTGTAAATTTTATGTTGTCACTTGTCATAAACCACACTCAACTGAGTTTTATCTTGATTATACTGCAACGTTCCGTTACAAGTAAAACGACCGATTTTTACTGGTTTCTATTTGTAAAGAAATTTAGTTTCATTATTTGCATTAATAAATTCTAGATTTCATTGTATAAGTTAAATATTCATAAGAGCATCAGATTGCGGACACAATTTCAAGTAAAAAAGTCACTATCCTATATTTTAATTAAATTCTTAAAATTAAATTGTAAAGTACTGACGAGAACGGAATGTCTTTTGTCAATCAATCAATGTCAATGTCATACATTCTCAAACTTTTGATATAGTTTTATTTCCTTCAATGATAAATTGAAAAGTTTTTGAGTTTAAGAACTCCAAAATTCATTCAAAGTTTACTAAATGGAAACCACAAAAAAAAAGATGTCCCAACTACACACAAGAAGAGAAGGAAAACTTTTTTTCACTTGTAACAAAGTAAGTAAAAAGTACATTTCGCTTCTAACGCTATTCGTTCACGATTCGCTTCAAATAAGTAATTCTAAAGTGGGCTACACACTCGCGCGCGAAGTTGCGCCGTGAATTCACGGCATGAAATTACGCAGCGATTTGCGCGTGAACTGTGTCCATCCACACTCGCAAAGCTTCACAGTATTATTCACGACTTCAACTAAAATGGACGATGACGTGATTTCTGCCGCTGCTGTGTCACTGCTTGCCATAGCGTATTATAATTATATGTGTGTTCAAAAAAAAAAAAAAAAAACAGACGAAGAAGACGTTGGTGGATGACTAAAATTCATCGCAACAGAAACAGGTGAATTAATAGTTTTTGAGCATAATTCTGAGCATTTTATTTCTTATTAATTTTATTTTTATTTAACTACCTTCATACTTTTTTTCAGTGCAACAATGGATAAGCAGTTGAGTGAATTAGTGGCTGAACCATCAGGAGAATTTCATAAGTTTACAAGAATGTCTGAGTCGGATTTTAATTACCTATTAAGCAAAGTTTCACCAATGGTAGCCAAACAAGTCACTCAATTAAGACTATCCATCCCAGCTAAAATACGCCTTGCCATTACGTTGCGGTATTTGGCTACTGGAGATAGTTTCGAAAGTCTCCACTATTTATTTAAAATCTCACCTCAAATTATATCGAAGATTATTCCAGAAGTATGCCATGCTTTGAATGAAACGCTCAAGGAAGACATTAAAGTAAGTAAAAATTTATTTTTAAAAGTATTTATTCATTACTCTTTTTATTTTTTAATCAATCAAATCACTTATTCATAATTATTTATTAATCAGTCTTTAGGAAAATAATAGATTTGCATAAGTATATAAAAAATCAAGCATTTTTGTACGCCATGTCAATCAAATTTTGAATATTATTTGTGTATTCTTCAGTACCCGTCTGGATATTTCTATTTGAAGTTATGATAACCTGAGAAGCAGTAGAGGCAGGGGTTTCCGGAATATGGATTTCTGGTGGTGGTACATAGTAGTGCATAGGTGGTTCGGAGTAACTGCTTTGGGAAGAATGCGGTCTCTGGTAGTGGTGGTTGGTATATGAGGGCGACGGGGTTGGTGATGCAACATACAGTGAAGTACGTTGTTCATGACGTATAAATAAATTGTATATTTCACATATAAATTGTGTTCTTTCATTTTCCGGAATTTTTCTTAATTTTTTGGCAATAACTTTGCCGTGTAAGTCACATTCATCATCGTCTTGAGTTTTTCTACTTTTAATAGTATCTTTAAGTGTAACTAGTGCATCTTTCACTGTTTCCCCAGCAGCCATTATTTCCATGGAAGGTTTGTTTCGACGACGAATTGTTGGTGGTCTCATTGAAGGGCTATCATCTTCATTTGCTCTCGTAGATTGACTATCATCTACAGGTGCATCTAAACTCTCCTCCACTTCATTAATCTCCGACGGCGGTCTTTCCTGAAAAATTAAAATTATTTGTAAAAAAAATTTTTATTAACATCTCTTTCTTTTTATTTTAACAGTTGGCAACGAGAGCAGAAGAGTGGCTGGAGATTGAAAAAGGATTTGCACATAAATTTCCTCATGCTATCGGTTCGATCGATGGAAAACATATAGTCATACAATGTCCATTTGGCTCAGGATCGGAATACTTTAACTATAAGAAAACATTTAGTATTGTATTATTAGCTTTAGTGGATAGTAATTATAATTTTATGTACGCAGACATAGGATGTCAAGGTAGAATTAGCGATGGTGGGGTGTTCAGAAACAGTTTATTATGGAAGAAAATATGTCGTAATGAGTTAAATTTACCAACACCGCGTCCTTTACCAAATTCAGAGACATGTATACCCTATGTTTTTTTAGGAGATGGTGCCTTTGCACTTACAGAACATATTATGAAACCTTATCCTGGTAACCATGATTGAGGATCGCGAAAACGTAAATTTAATCAAAGGTTATCTAGTGCCAGGGTTGTAGTTGAAAATACGTTTGGAATACTAGTGACAAGATTTAGAATATTTAAAAAACCCATTCAATTAAACCCTGAAAAAGTAAAACTTCTGACATTAACATGTATATTATTGCATAATTTCCTAAGGAAAAGTTCCACTTCCTCAAATATTTATATTCCGCCCGGAACAGTAGACTCAATAGATGAAAACAGTGAACTACTAACACCTGGTTCATGGGAGAAATGAAATCGGGAGAGATTGTGCGATACGTCCATTAGCACGTTTAGCACGCCGATCTACTCTAAATGCTCGTGAAATAAGGGACGAGTACACGAGATACTTTGAAAGTATTTTGATTAGTTAATGTTAAGTAAATTAAAAAGTAAAGATAATACTTACAGTATTTATTGTTTGTTTGCATTGTCCCCCTTCTCCAAGAAATGAGTCCATAAGTTCATATGCAAACCAAATGGGCTTGTAAATATCACTTGAGCTCGCACCGCTGTGGATGGAATCCTTCACTTTCTTTCTGTACGTTCTATAGCTCGACATAAGTGAATCTTTCTTCTTCTTACAGTCTGCTACTGGTATATTTAAAATAGCACTTATGCGTGTCCAGGCATCATGGACCTTATTTTTATTTTTGTGGTCCTTATGATTTGACTCCCAGAGAATTGGCTCAGCTTGATAACACTCCAACAAAGTCAGTTCAAGTTCATTACTCCATGTATTACTCATTTTTACTTAACTGCCAAGCTGCTAAGTTGCTGCCAAGCAAAGACCACAACACAACCACTCTCAACGATGACTTGTTCGCTATTGCGAAAAAACTGCGAGTGTAGACGCGTTCACGTTCGCGCGCTGCGAACCCTTTGACGCGGGCCAAAAAACCGACAGTGATCGGGGAACAGCGCGTTGCGCGAAAGCGAAGGCGCGAACAACATCTACATTCGCGTTTCGCGGTTTTCGCGGGCTTTCGCGCCGCGAGTGTGGAGCCCGCTTAAAGCCCGCTCCACACTCAGCCCGCGAATCGCGCGCAATGGCTGCGAAGAGGCGCGAACGCTAAGTGTAGAGCCGTTTCGCATAATTATTCGCGGTTTCGCGCTTTGTTCCCCAATTTTGGTCGGTTTTTTGTCCCGCGTCAAAGGGAGCGCGAAGCGCGAACGCGACGCGAACGTGCATGACTCCACACTCGCAGTCCGCGACGGTCAGTATTGTTCGAGTCGTTCGAGTGTTCGGACTTGCACCGTCGTTGTGAAATTGGTAAAAAAATGAGCGTAACATGGACAAACGAGCTGGAGTTACAGTTTTTAGAATATTGCCGCTAGATCTGGTGACTGATATTACTTGTAAGAATATTAAAAGTAAGCTGAAGAAACACTTTTTTAATTTATTGTAGTTTTTATATACTTAAAGGTATAATACTTATATTTTAAAATGTTTTATCTTTTCGTGTTATAGTTATATAGTGAACTCGATAGTTTATTGTAAACCTTACTGGTTTTTTAAGACTATCTTATTTAACACGTTAAACGCCGATAGAAAAAAATAAAAATCGTAAAATACTTTTGGTCGTAATTTGTGTCAACGCTTAGCATGTGTGCAAAGCCCGCACGCACACAGCGACACACGGAGATCGACCCATACAGCGGCGAGCAACGACATTCGGTTTCCGTCCTCCCAATACTTCAAACCATAAAACGATAGCTAGCTATAGGTAAACCGCTTCATTGAGACTTCGCCTGCGGGGTACAGGGGTGCGGGCGGAAAGACGAGAGCGGGGAATGTAAGGGGTGCGGGCGGCGGTGATACACAAGAGACGAAATTTGCCGTGACAGTTCTTAAGATATGTGACGTCAGTGGTCACAATAGTGGTCGTCAGTGTCGACACTTTATAAACATTACATAACATATTGGAAAAAAATATTCGATTCAATACAATTACACCAATAAGAGTGAATTAATTCTAAATATTACTATCCAAAATCCTGGATTTTGATCAATAAATAAAATGGAATTTTAAAATAAGATAGATTTTTTGGCAAAATTAAAAACTTCTAATAACATTCCCTGGTAACTTTTGCGACTGTTTTGTTTGAGTGTATTATCGAGTTCATATTCTAGTTTATATTCCACTGAGTTTAGATCTATATTGTATTATATAATATTCGTATATATTTAGAGCATTTATTTAAACACTGTTATTTAACAGTGATCAAACGGTGGACTTAATGCTAGAATGATGTAACATAGAATTTAAAAAAACATGTCAAAAATACAATAATATAGATTTTGTGTCCGAATATACTGCGACTCATCTTCAGACTTCAGTCAGACAGTATTCTCTTGTGTACTTCTGTCAAAGCGTCCGCAACTGTCAACAGATGCTATCGCTACCTGTGTAGCGAGCGTACTGAATTTTGAAAAGAATGTGCCTGCCGCCCGCACCTCTCACAAGCCCCGCTCTCGCCTCCCCCCGCGCCCCTGTACCCCGCAGGCGAGGTCTCAATTTCGCGGTTTACCTATAGCTATCGTATTTTTGTATTTTTTTATTTCACATTATAGTTGTTAACCAGACTCATTTTCGTATTTTTTTTCAATCGTCCACGACGATCCGCAAGCAATCCACTCTTCTCCAAAACCAGCGACCTATGGATATAAATATACAGAAGAAATTACGAAGAGAAAGATACTGCCGCGTAGATCGGCCATTACGTGGACGAGTTGCTGTTACGACGACATTGAAGTTGTTAATTGGAGAAGCCGAATCAGAAATAGAAGCAATTACATTAATACATTAAGAAGAAGTCTGTACCATACATATTGAGTGCAAATTACGAAGAAATATCTTATCTACAAGTGGAGAACATCACGCCTATTCATCACGACACGTGGGAAGTACCTACCGGTCTATGAGATTAGCGTTACTGTGAGTTCGTTCCAATTTCCTTTACTTATTTCTCCTTAAAAATCGTTAAAAACGTTCCTTTATAGTTATTGCCATTTTCTACCAAGTGTTAAATATTTTCTTACGTACTTAGCTTACATTACACCATATATTTCTTCACGAATCTCGTTCGTGTCATCAGATTCCATAAATTAATTTAAATTAAGGTCCTATTTACCCATTCTGACCTAAATCATTCACATAGTACGTGATTAAGCTCGTTGCTCAATTCGCACTGTTTTCATTTTCGATAAAATTTAGAGGTTTTTTTGCGATTTATTTTGTACCGAAGTGTCCAGGATCTGTATTCATTTCCATTTACGTGTGATAACATTTGTTAATCGAACATTCCAGCACGCGTGACGTCACCGCGAGCAAACGTGTCTGCCACGGTCAAGGTCAGGCCAGCTGATCGCCCGGGCTGCATTTGCCTATACGCCTCCGATCGTCGTGCGGAATTTGCTTTGCTTGCAATTACTGCACTGCGTGCTTGATATTTGCGCACCTTCATCCAGCTTCACACTTGTTAAATTTACGTAATCGTTTCAATTCCTTTGCATACAAACCATATTTTAACCTCTTGAGTTTAAATTTTAACTTTGCTATCATTTTATTGCAACATGGATCTTAAATCATTAGTTAAAAAACGAGCAACTCATAAAGCTAAATTAACTCAATTCACAAATCATTTAAGTTCTATTGAGGAGTGCAAAACTTTAAGTCAGCGACAAATAACTGAGCTAAAGTGTCGGTTATCAAAAATCGAAGAACTTTACTCAGAATACGATAGTGTTCAAAGTGATATAGAGGCCCTGCATGAAATTCCAGATGAGCAGTACAAGGAGCGGGAAGTGTTCGAGTCCCAATACTTCGCTGCGATGGCGCAGGCGCAGGAGGTGTTGGCGAGGGATGCCGACGCGAGCCACTCCACAGTTACAGGTTCTACAGCTGCTTTTAGAGGTGGGCCAACGCTTAAACTTCCTACTATCAATTTACCTACCTTTTCGGGTCAGTACGAAGATTGGCTAGAATTTCACGATACGTTTAGCTCACTCATACATTTAGATAATTCTATACCAAATATTAACAAGTTCCATTACTTACGTGCCTCCTTAAAGGACAGCGCTGCATTACTTATTCGTTCTTTAGATTTTTCGTCAGAAAATTACATAATAGCATGGGACCTTTTCTGTGATCGTTATAACAATAACAGACTTCTAGTAAAAAATCATATTCAAGCTATTTTTGATATTGAACCTTTATCCAGAGAGTCACCTAAGGCATTACGAAACATTATCGATACCGTTAATCGAAATCTTAGGGCTTTAAAGACTCTAAAACTCCCTACAGAACATTGGGATATACTCATTATACACATAGTATCTAGTAGATTTGATGTGATTACGAGCCGTGAATGGGAAGCTTACCGAAACACTTTATCAGAATTGCCCACACTTATTGACTTTAATACATTCTTAAAAAATCGCTCCGATTTACTAGAGACAGTGGGGGAAGCTCATAATCACAACATTAAACGTAGGTTTAGTGACGTCACTCATAATCGTCATAAATCATTAGTGATCGAATCACAATCTCCTCCCACAAAATCAACTTATGTTTGCCCGTTATGCAAAAACAATCATGCAATCTATCATTGCCCTAAGTTTAGGTCATTGTCATTAGATACTAAATTAATTAAGGCTAGAATGCTGAAACTGTGTTTTAACTGCTTACGCCAAGGACACTCGGCCAATACGTGCCGATTAGGACCGTGCCGCCTTTGCAATAAGCCACACAACACTCTGTTGCACACACCGAGTACTCAATCCCCTGCACCTGCACCACTGCCGGCCGTAGCCCCAGGTGGGACGGCTGCCGGTGTCGTCCTGTGCGCTGCGCCCCCGCCGATGCCGCCGCCGCAGCCACTGACGCCGACGCCGCCGTGTGCGCCTCCCGCGCCGTCTCAAGCGTCGCACTTACAATCTCAAGCGCAATCTCTAAAGTGCGGTGACTCATCATGCAACGTTACTTTGTCAGCTGTTCACAATACTTGTGTGCTTTTATCTACAGCCCTAAATTCAGGTCACTGACCGCAACAGTAAAAAACATACAATCCGTGCATTATTAGACAATGGAAGTACGTCTAGCTTCATAACTGAAAGTCTATGTTCTAAATTAAATTTGCCGACCCACTCGACCTCGACTTTAGTTGAAGGGTTAAATTCACAATCTTCAAACCTTAATAAATGTTGTGACGTCGTTATCTCGTCATTGATAAACAATTATACAGAAAACATTAACTGCTATGTAGTTCCTCGCATCACCCAGTTGTTGCCGACTACAGAAGTAAATTATGAATCATTAAATTTACCACAGCACATTACTTTAGCTGATCCTACTTTTTATATGCCTTCACAAATAGACATGCTTTTGGGCGCTGATATATTTTGGAGTGTGTTAAATTCTAAAAACATATGTTTAGGCAGAAATAAGCCCACTTTAAGTAGCACAAAATTTGGCTAGCTTATTTCTGGCCCCACACTAATAAAATAAAACATGATAAAAACAATACAGTACATTGCAATCATTCTATCATATCACGTGATGATCAACTAAATAATCAACTTACTCAATTGTTTGAGCTCGAATCAGTTTCAGTTCATAAACATATCTCGAATGAGGACAATGAATGTGAACAAAGCTTTATTAAAAATACTTTGCGCGAACCTGATGGCCGTTTTCAAGTAACAATTCCATTAAAGGAATCGCCTGAAAAATTCGGTGATTCATATACACAGGCTTTGTTCAGATTCTTATCTCTGGAGTCTAAACTTGCACGTAACCCATTACTTAAAAAACAATACTGTGAATTTATGCAAGAGTACATTACCTTGGGTCATATGACTGAAAACAAACACCCTGAAAAAGATGAGTACACTTACCTTATGCCGCATCACGGTGTATTACGTCAGGCGAGCTTAACTACTAAATTGCGTGTTGTTTTCGATGCATCTGCATTGACATCTTCCGGCGTGTCCTTTAATAGCCTACAGTTAGTCGGTCCCGTTGTGCAGAACGATCTTATCAGTATTTTGATACGGCTACGCCAGCATAAATTCGCTGCCACTGCAGATGTTGAAAAAATGTACCGCATGATTAATGTAAACAGTAAACAACGTCAATTACAACAAATATTATGGCGATTCGAGCCTACTGAACAACTGAAACAATATGTACTTAACACAGTAACTTACGGTACAGCCTGTGCTCCTTACCTGGCCACTAGGTGTTTGGTTCAGTTAGGAAGAGAATGTTCTAATAGTGCTGTTGCTACAGTTATCATAAATGATTTTTATGTCGATGACCTTATTACTGGAGCGTCTTCGGAGGAAGAACTGATAGAAATCTGCAAGGGTGTCATCAGCCAGCTAGGTGATGCACATTTTTATTTACGAAAATGGTTCTCAAATAATCCAAACATCATAAATCAGGTAGTTGGCGCAGGTAGCTCTGATGGATTACTGAATCTAAGTAATCATGAATTTTCAAAAACGTTAGGTTTTCTTTGGTCTTGCAAGGAAGACATTTTTATATTCAACGTCAATCCTGCAACTAAAACGTCGATTACTAAACGCACTATTCTGTCCATTATGTCACAAATATTTGATCCCTTAGGTTTGATCAACCCATACATCCTTGCTGCAAAGATAATTTTACAAAAATTGTGGTCATCCAAGTATGACTGGGACGAGGAATTACCATCGAATATTTGTGATATGTGGTCAACATTTTTAAATTCACTTATTAAAATAAAAAACATTAAAATTCCACGTTATGGTTTATGTGACTTACCTTATTTAATTGAACTGCATATTTTCAGCGACGCATCTATGCAAGCTTATAGCGCTTGTGTTTACTTAAAGTCAATTTCTAATAATCAAGTTTCCGTTCATTTGATGGCAGCCTATCATGGGCAATCTTCCTGAGCAACGTTTGCATGCTGATTATCCATTTTCTAGTACTGCCATAGATTATGCGGGTCCAATCATGATACTGAACCGAAAAGGAAGAGGTAGTAGTTTGATAAAATCATATCTTTGCATTTTTATTTGCTTGGCCATAAAAGCAGTTCATATAGAACTTGTAACTGATTTGAGTACCGATTCCTTCCTATCTGCATTACACAGATTCATCGCTCGCAGAGGCAAACCTCTCAACATTTTCTCAGACAATGGAAAATGTTTTGTAGGCGCGTACAACGAACTTTCAAACTTTCTAAAATATAATTCAGACATAATCGGTTCCGAAGCTGCCAATTTAAGCATAAACTTTAAATTTTCTCCTCCTTATAGTCCTCACTTCAATGGAATAGCTGAAGGTTGCGTAAAATCATTTAAATATCATTTAAAAAGAGTGTTATCTTTAACAGGTCTTACATACGAGGAGATGAATACAGTTCTTGTACAGATTGAGGGCATTTTAAATTCAAGACCTCTTATTCCAACATCGTCTGATCCATCAGACCTAACCGCCCTAACCCCGTCACACTTCCTTATTGGACGAACATTAACAGTATTGCCTTCTCCTCAGATCAAGGACGCTTCGACCATACCTACTCTGTCTCGGTACATGAGAATGCAACAATTGAAACTTCACTTCTGGACTCGTTTTTATAAAGAATATATTACAGAGTTGCAAACCAGACAGAAATGGCAGAGACAGGGTGATGAACTACGAGTCGACGAGCTGGTCCTGGTAAAGGACGACCGGCTGCCTCCTAACAGATGGCTGCTTGGGCGCGTGACGCGTCTGTTCCCCGGCTCCGACGGCATCGCCCGCGTGGCCGACGTGCTCACTACTTCGGGTACTCTTCGACGGGCCTTCAACCGATTGTGTCCCCTGCCAATGGAGGACCAAAACTTCGTTCCTGGGCGGCAAGATGTCAACGCTTAGCATGTGTGCAAAGCCCGCACGCACACAGCGACACACGGAGATCGACCCATACAGCGGCGAGCAACGACATTCGGTTTCCGTCCTCCCAATACTTCAAACCATAAAACGATAGCTAGCTAGCTATCGTATTTTTGTATTTTTTTTTATTTCACATTATACCTCTAGTTGTTAACCAGACTCATTTTCGTATTTTTTTTCAATCGTCCACGACGATCCGCAAGCAATCCACTCTTCTACAATTTGTTTATTATGTTACGATACGTATAGAAAATAAGTTTTATTCAATTCTGTACATGGGTTACATAGTTACAGTCAAATACATAGCTGAGGTCACCGGTGCACCCCATGGCGCACAAATACAGAAAATATATTTTCCGGTACCCGGCGCCGCGCCGGCCACCCGCTACACCAGTAGTGTGCAGTACGGTGATAGAACGTGTGTTACTAGATCAATTACGTTCCTACTATCTTAGCTGTCATCATTTTCTTATTGAATAGTTAATGTGCGAGCAATGTGCTTTAGATATGGATTTAGCTATGGAGGACTTCGAATTTACGCAGGATGAATGGAAGCAAATCAACGAGTTAGAAATTTCTTTTTCGATCGCTTCTTTAGACAATGACGCTCTCGTAGAATCGGATAGTGAACCCATGCAATTACCGAAAAAGAAAAGACGTTTGGTTATCGCAAGTGATAGTGATAGTGACAGTGAGTCGGCTGAAAATTTTGTTGCCGCCAATATATCGCAAAATGACCGTATTTCCTCAAAATGGTCGAGGCCAAAAACACGACAGCCATCAGTGATTCCTTTCACCGAGTTCGAGGGTATGAAACCTCCATATTCTAATTTGCTGAAAGAAGCTGGCCCTGACCAGTATTATGATCTATTGGTGCCTGAAGAAATTCTTGAAATGATTGCTGAGCAGACAAATTTGTTCGCAAGTCAAAACATCACAGCCAGGCAAACAAAGCCTGGATCAAGGTCTCATTCATGGAAGCCAACAAACAAGACAGAAATAAAACAGTTTCTTGGGCTGGTCTTGTTTATGGGCGTAGTAAAGCTGCCGAAATTAGCTTATTATTGGAGCAAAGACAAGATACTTGGACAAACTTTTCCAGCCACCGTTATGAGTAGGAACCGCTTCGAGTTACTACTGCAATATCTACACTTTAGCGACAATTTATCTGTCGACAGAAACGATCGTATTGCCAAAATAAGACCTTTAATCGATGCTCTCAATGCTACTTTCTAGAAATATTATTCGCCTAAAGAAGATGTTTGTGTGGATGAAAGCCAAGTACCTTTCAGAGGTCGAATAATATTCAGGCAATACAATAAAAGTAAGCGACACAAGTATGGCATGAAGCTATTTAAGTTATGTACTAGTGATGTAACGAATATTCGCATTCGCCAATATTCGCATATTTTTCGATATTCGCATTCGCATTCCTATTCGCAAAAACGAATGCGAATATTTAGCGAATGTATTTAACAAACAAAAAGGAAATTATTATATGGTTGCATATGAAATGATAACACAACTGATAAGATTTATATATTTTTATTTCACCATACTTGAATTAAAAAAAATATTATGGAACAGTATTGGTAAGCAACTAAATTAGAAACACTTTCTCTTTTGTTCTTGTTAGTCTAATTAAAATATTAACAAAATCACAACTTAACTCCACCACAGAAAAAATAATGAATGTCCATGCCTTACATACATTTTGAAAAAAATCTAATTCTAAATTCAAGTATCTTTTGTGAAAACAGAACTTCAGAGATCCAATCAAATCTAAGTATAATATTAATTTATAACCTTTTTGGCTTTAATTATATATTTTTCCATCCCACTATATGTTTTCTAAGAATTAAATATGATAATGAATTTAAACTTAAAAAACCAAATAATGAATACTTGACTATTTGTAAATAAGCTTTTTACAAAAAAAAAATATATTTATTTCTATTTAAAACAAAAGTAAAGTTCTAATATTCATAATGTTAACATTTGGTTTCAATTGCACATTTTTTCACTAATTTTCTTTTTCTATGAATTAAAAATAATGAAATATAAACTACACAATTATAGTTTTGCGAATAACAAGTTGACACAGTTGACTATTAAAATAATTAAACTCGCTGTAACTTTAAATTCTTAGTAATTAAATTGAAGTAAAGGAATGTTAAATTTTAAAAATAAAAGTTTTGAAGCTCTTTCTCCGTGCAGCCTGTTTCGGTGAGGTGTGTAGAGAAGTCCAGCTCCACTGAAAACTCTTTCACTGGGGACACTTGTGGGTGGAGTTACCAAATATTCTCTGGCTACAGGAGAAATAATACCATATTTATTGCTATTAACTTTCCACCAAAGAAGTGGGTCTTCTTCATTTTCAATACGTTTATCCAATACATATTCATTTATATTTTTTTTAATTAAAACTTCTACAGGATTTGGAATTTCATTTTCTAATTCTTCCTCGCTTTTACTTGAGTCCATCATCATTTTCATAGTTTCTTTTAGTGATACAGATTTTCCTGAAAGACTGGCACTGGAGCCAAAGTTTTCCTTAACCTGATTAGTCATTTTAGGACGCTTTGAATTTGAACATGAAGGAAAGCTTAAGTCCTCATTTCCAATTAAATCCAAAATATTTTTCACGACCTGATCAATAAAAGTTGCTGTAGCAAATAATTTGTCGTTTTCCAAGTGAGAAAATCTGTGATTCATTTCTTGTTTTAAAACGAGTATAGTTTTTCTAATGCATTCTTCAGATGCATCATATTCATCAATCACCTTTTCCAGGGTGGCCAATAACGGAATCACAGACGATATGGAAACATTGGCTGCACTTAGTTCTCGTGTTATTTCTTCAAATGGTTTAAGCAATGTAATTAATTTTTCCACAACTATCCATTCATCTGAACTTAGTTGTGAAATTTTGTTGTTAGTGGAAGCATAAAGGCACAGTGAATCTTTGTTTTTTAAAATTCGTTCTAACATGTAAAAGTTGCTATTCCATCTCGTAACACACTCTTGGATTATCTTGAGCTTTGGTTGATTAAGTTTTTCTTGTAGATTAGCAAGTTCATCTTGAGCTACATTAGAGTGGTGAAAATGTGTTGCTATCTTTTTACATTTGTTAATGACTGCAATGATAGATTCTTGTGACTTAAGCCCTTCCTTAACAACAAGTTGAATTTGGTGCGATAAACAATCAATGTTTTTAATATTTAATAAAGAAATACCTTTTTTCATGTTAGTGCCACCATCCCTAACAATACATAATACCTTTTCTTTGGGAATTCCCCATGATGACAACATAGTTTCTAGCTTTACGGCTACATTTTCTCCTGTATGTCGCCCATCATTAAATACTTCAGATTTCAAAACAATCATTTTTCTTTCAAAACTTTTGGTAATTCCGTGACAAGTGAAACTTATCATCTTATAAGGGGGAGCCTCACTTTTGTCTAAAATGTTTCAATTATGTCCATCGCTAATATGTTGATGCTGTAAAAGGTTTCTTATCTCATCTTTTACAGCATGTTTTGTCAAATATTATGGCTAATTATTTATATTTCTAATGGTTGTTTGTAATTATGCTTACTAATGAGAACTTTATTTTATTTTTTAGTAAGTAAAACTGATTTTTATGTTTGTATTTCATCAAAAAATAAAGACTGCTAATTTTCGTTTAAATAATAAAGACTAATTTGAATTATATATCCTGAATTTTTATTTTGGTTACTTTTTTCGCTATCTTTCATTTTTTCAATTCCTTACAAGGTATGTTTGTCCCACTGCGCAGTATAGTTCTACAGCGCCGTGCCGGTCACGGAGTACGAATAAAGTAACAGTCAGTATGGCCGGCGGCGAGAAAAAGTTTGAATATGACTATACGTTGAGGTCACCGGTGACCCCCATGGCCCTATGATAGAGGAAGGGTGAGGTCACCGGTGACCCCCATGGCGTTTAGCGTGTTAAACATGTAACATATTAGATTTGGTAATAAATGAAAAAAAAACCATTTTGTGGGATCCTAACCAAAAGGACCACAAAAACAAATTAAAAACTCACGACGCATGGATGCGCATCACCGTAATTATGGAGATATCAGTTGCTGATTTAAAGTAGAAGAGGGACTCGTTACTTTCAAGCTACAGAAGCTATAAAACTAAAGTAAAGAGATCCCTTAGTTCTGGTGCCGGTGTGGACGACGTATACAAGCCCGTTTGGTTCGCCTATGAAGTGATGGATTCCTTCCTGGGTGACACCACAAAATGTAATAAAACTATAAATACGGTAAGTAACACTTTATTAATTGCTCGTTATTTGTACCTAAAATAGATTTTAGCGAGTAAAATAGTTACAAAATTCGTTCCTTATCTCCATGGCAGTAGTAGGTGAACGGCGTGGTATTTGTGGTACATTACGAACAGCACATGTTCTTTCCATTTCACTCCTCCATGAGCCGGGTTGTACAAGTACATCGTTGTCGTCATATTGGTCGATAGTACCGGGTGGTGTATAAATATGTGAAGACGTTCTGCTTCGCCTCAATAATTGTGTAATAAGATACATGTCATTGTCACGACACTAGCTTTCTCTGGCTGTAGTTGAATAGGTTTTTTGAAGATTCGGAACTTGGTCACCATTATACCAAACGTATTTTCTACAACAACCCGTGCTCTACACAATTTCTGATTAAAGATACGTTCTTTAGTGCCTACGTTGTGATTACCAGGAAATGGTTTCATGATATGTTACGAAAGGGCAAAAGCCCCATCTGCCAAGAAGATGTATGGTACAGCAACAGTTGAATTAGGTAGAGAATGTGGTACTGGTAAATTTAATCGATTGGTGCAAATTCTTTTCCATTTTGTGGAAAAGAATTTGCACCTCGCTACATGTCCAGCCCATCTCCATTTAAGTTTTAGTGCTTGGTGTAATGCATCTGTCAGTTTTGTCTTGTCTCTTATTACTTGACTTTTTGTTTTTTGAATTTTCCTCAGGCGTAGCATGCAGCATGCTACGCCTGAGGAAAATGGACAGGAGCATGCTGCAATTGCTGCATGCTCCTCTCCATTGCCCGTTGACAAGTTCTTATTTTGTTGCTTACTTTTTTAGTGAACGTCCACGTTTGGGAGCCATAGGTCAAGCAGGGCAGGATGCAAGTATCCATGATGGTCTTTTTCATATTTAGGTCGTAATTACCTTTTAATATCTCTTTGTGCGCCCAGTACTTGTTCCAACTGCACGTGATTCTTCGGTTGACCTCGTCTTCGTTCTTTGATTTAGAAAAAGATACTTGCTTTCCTAGGTATACGTACTGTTCTACATACTCAAGTTCGACACCGTCCAGCATTATTTTTCCTTTCTTACCATTTGTCATTATTTTTGTCTTGTTTAGGTTCATATGTAGACCAACATGTTTGCTTTCACTATTTAGTTGTGAGATCATATTTTCCAGTTTCTTGGGAGATTCGGCAAAGATCACAATGTCGTCAGCAAATCTCAAATGAGTGAGGCGTTCGTTATTTATGGGGATGCCCTCAAAGGTCCAGTTCAGTTTGGAAAATATGCACTGCAGTACAGCTATGAACAATTTTGGAGATAGAGGGTCTCCCTGCCTCACGCCTCGGGCAATTTTGATTTCATCGCCTCTAGATTCCAGTTTGACTCTGCTAACACTGTTTTGGTATATATTCTTTATTGTTCTAATTTTTATTGGGTCTATGTTGCAGTTATAAAGAGCTTGCCATATAGAGCCATGGTAGAGACTGTCGAAGGCTTTTGTGTAATCTATGACGGTAATGTATAGTTTCCTGTTGAATTCACAGTATTTATCTATGATTTGTTCGAGCGTGTGGATGTGGTCCATAGTCGAGAAACCGGGGCGGAAGCCTGCTTGTTCTACCGGTTGATGGTTGTCTATTGTTGGGCCAATTTTATTATTTATGATAGAAGTAAATAGTTTGTACACCGTTGATAGCAGGCTAATCGGGCGGTAGTTTGCGATATCTAGAGGGTCACCTTTTTTGTATAGTAGAATTATGTCTGAGTTCAACCATTGCTTAGGTATTATGCCTGTTCGTAGAAGTAGGTTGAATATGTGTGTAAGTGGTCCTGCGAGTAGTCTCGCTCCTTCTATCAAGGCTTGATTCTTAAGTCCATCGGGCCCTGGGCTCTTTTCTCGTTTCAACTTTTTGATATGTTCCCAGACCTCACATTCGTCTATAATGATCGTTTCGTTGGTATTTGTTTGAGAACAATTCGTTTCTGAAAAGTGATTCGTGACTTGTGGCTCATTGGAATAAAGATCTCTGTAAAAGTTTGTAGCGCAGGTAATTATGTCTTTCCTTGATTTTGTCTCTTTCTGTCCGTCTTTTAAGCTCTTGATCCAATCTGTGTGAGTAGTTAGTTGCTTATATGCTCTTTTAGCGCTTCGGTAGGTCTTTATACTGTTTTCTATTATTTTCTGTCTGTGATTTTTGTAGTCTTTCCTTATTAACTTGCTGGTCTGTTTGAATAGAGCTGACAGTTGTTTCTTCATTTCAGGTGATTTATTTTTGGTTTTCATAAGTTCGGTTCGCCGTTGGATTTGAAGTTTGGTTGTTTCACTGAGAAAGTACGAAATGTGCTCGTTGTTCTTGATTTTAATCTCTGACTTAAGGCCGTTTTTCAGGTGGAGTTCGAATTCATCATATGTTTTCTGAGGATTATGTTCGTCGTATGCGGTTAGGTTTGCAATATTATTTTTCAGTTTGCAAAGATACTTATTAACTTCTTCTGTTTTCAGTGGTGACTCAGAGTTTTTCTGAAATAGTCTACGGCACTTCTTGTGAATTTTGAGGGTCAATGTTGCTCTTACTATACGATGGTCTGACGGAAAATCGACGTTACTTAAAACTTCTATGTTTGATATATTTTTCGGGTTGTTAAACAAAATGAAATCAATTTAGTTTTTTGTTTGTTCGTCGGGCGATGTCCATTCAAACATTACTTACTATATAGATATTATTCATAGGAAGTCACTTACTTTATCATAATCGTTTTTTCTTCAGATACAGTATAATTGATTGTAAAAAGACTAGAGCCTACTATTACGAGCTTAGTATTAAAAAAAAGGAAGCATAGGTGGCTATTTGTAAAGAATACAATAGCTTAAGCACGACTGGCCCAAGGGATGAAGCGATGCTTAAACATTTTTATAACAATATTAAACATGTCACATGCCTTCATGTGCGAGGCCGAGTCGCACTTGGCCAGGTTTTTATACTAAATGTGAATATTTGTTACAGGGGAAACAGTCGAACTCCCTGCGGAGGACTCACTCATCACAATACAAACAGAAGAAGTCCAAAAAGATAAAACAACTCTGTTAAAATATAGTGTTCCATGTAGTGAAATATAAAACAACTCTCTCAAAGAATAGTGTACCTGAAATAAAAAATAAAACAACAAAGTGCACTTCCTGTAGTAAAAAATAATAATAATAACCAGTTCAAACAGGACTTTAAAAATAAATCAGAAACAAGATAAGATAAAATAAATCAGAAATAAGATTTGCAGTTAAAGATTTAAAAAAAGCAGTTGGAAGAAGCTGTCAAGGATAGCACATCTTAATGCTTAATAAAACATGAAATATAACTTTTCTGAATTATCGTAATTTTGTGATTAATATAACTTTTTCTGAATTATCATAGCGTTTTGACTGCACGCCCTCATCACCTGTTGTAGCTTGATCTTTTGAAGGTATATAGCCTTCTCCAATTACATAGACGACACAATTTACTACTTTGTTCTTCACTATCAAGCAATAACTAATTTAAAAAAAAAGTTAGTCTGTAAGCATCCTACTGCTGGGCAAAGGCCTTACCTCAAATGTGAGGTAGTATGAGCCATACTCCACCACGCGGGCTCAGTGCGGATCGGCGGAGGGGTGTATGCAAGGCAAGCGACCAACCTTGCTGTCAGATTGTATCAAGCCGCAATGAATTCAATGAGCGATTCAAAATATTCACAATTATTTTAACAGTTTTTGCGCAAACCTTAAAATTTTGCTTCTTTTTAACTCGTCAAGTATGTGTGAACGAGACACAATAGAAATTCCATTATTATGCGACTCCCGGCAGTCGTTTGATACCTGACTGATTATACCAGTAAAGATCAGTAAAGTAGACATGTAATAGATGTCACTACTGTCGCAAATATTTAAGTAGGACTTAAGTACCCTCATTGGGTTGCTTATCTGTCAGACGCTTGGGTTTACAGTGAGCAGGATTTGAGTACTGTCAGTTGTGTTGTCAACCTCAAATTCTCAAACTACACTTAAACTTAATTCAGAAACAAAAATACTGATGAGCCATACTTAAGTCGAGCTTAAGTTGTTTTCAACGCCAAATGATCAACTCAGAAACCGGCTGTTAGGCTTCATTATACTGATTAAAAACCAACTAAAATAAGAAGAGAAAAATATTTACCTACAGTCGAGTCACCGACAAATACTTGATCACGAGGATCAAGTACAATATTTTAGATAATTTAAATACCTCAGAGCCGTCGAAAACATTGTTGTCTAACAAATGATCTAGATTACTTAGGTTTTATGATCGAATGTATACAAAATATTTTTAAAATCTGCAACTTACAAGTATTTCTATATAGCTCATTTTTTATGGTCAAGGTGTTATTCAAAATCTAAGCCTGTTATTAATGAGAAATACAATTTTATAAAAAAAACAAATCTTTGTGCAAATCAGCTTAAAAATAAATAAAACGACGCTAGCGACACCACAGGTTGCATTTCCAATCTTTCTTAGGGTCTTAAATGCTCAAAGAGCTTTCCAATCTAAGTATCTGTCTATGCACGCACATACTCTTACTAATCTGTGCTTGCCTGTTTTGTTTACGGTGCGTTTCATCTTGCGTTTAGCTTAAGTTCGGTAAAATGAATAGTAGAATACTGTTTGGTGTCATATTTTTTAGCGTAACTCCAAACGAACTACTACCTAAACTAAAGACGAACGATTCGTGTTGAAAATAGTGGAATTGACCCCCCAGGCACGACTTCTGGCAAAATAATTTTTGAACGGAACTCACGTCATCATTCCATCAGAATTACATGTCCTATCCGAGGACATTCATACTTAGAATGTGTCAAAAATATGTTCATCCCACATGGATGAACTAGAAACGGTTACGAGATCTTTACAAACTGGACAACATCTTGGACGAAATTGAAAGTCAAGAAGTATTTATATCTCCTTTTAGAGAGAAGGTAATTGAATATGTAACAGGATATTCGGCTTTTTCTGTGGCAAAAGTATAAAAGGAATTTTGGGACCTGCTAATAAAGAAAGCCTCATTTACCAAAAATCTAAAAGATGCTTTACTTGCGCTTCAAAATCAAGAAAGAAAGAAAGAAAGAAGAAAGAATGATTAATAAAATCAGTGATTAATATACGTCATGCGTGCGAGAAAGAAATCCGAAAGAATTTAAATAATAATAGACGATTAAATTAAAAAGCGACTACGACATTTATTGAAAAGCATTTTCTAGGAAAATAACTTTTTGCTGGTATAGACGATCATGCGTATGATAACAAAAAGTAGTAAACCATAATTTGGAGCTCACAGATCTAATTATGGAAAAGTATTCACATGTTCGTCAATCCTTCTTTTCCATAAAAAGGGGGTCTGGGGGTCTACCCCAGATATGTATTTGTCACGTGTACAGTAAACTTATTAATTTGAAATAACAATGAAATTGACTAAAATTGTGCTATAGTCCGATGGATGTTGTTATAAATATCGAAATCAAGTAGTTGCAAATTCTATTTTGAATAGTGCTGTTGAACTTGGCATAACAATAGAACAAAAATATCTAGAACACGGGCATACTTTTATGGAAGTTGATTCGGAGCACAGCATGATCGAAAGCAAAATAAAGAAGAGAGATATCCATATCCCAGCTCAATATGTAGACATTATAAAATCGAACGAATCCAACCCCTTACGAGGTGCAGTCTCTTTTTTTTAAGGATTATTCGAAAATAAAATATTACACAAGCATACGACCCGGTAATAGAGCCGTTGATAATGTTGCCCAATGGATACTTATCAGCCGATTTCGGCAAGCATCACGTGACCACTACTTTTTTCTAGCCCACCCTTTTCGGCCGTTTTGGGCAGATGGCTTCAGTCCACTTTTACTGGCACTTCCGGTCTACTTTTGTATGGGGAAGGTTGGCTTAATACAATCTGTGATGTATATTCTGTGGTCTGCATCCGGAAAAAAAGCAAAAGTCTATGCCCTGAATTTGTTTTGGACCTGTCAAAACTAAGTTCTCGCGGGTGTAATTGGGTGCATTTCTGTCCGTGTAATATCGTTTTTTTCGTGGAAATACGTCACGTAAGTACTGTTTATTGTTATAAATCGATTATCTATTGTACAATGGCTGATTACAATTAGTTTTAGAGTGAAATATAACGTAAAAACACTTAGATCAAACCCGGTAAAGTACGTCATCATATTTCTTATTTCAGAGTGATACACGACGATGTTTGTTAGTAAATACCATATAAAGCGCATTATAACTAATCACAATCAGTTTTTACAACGATAGGACGTATTGCTTAGTATTTTTTTTTGCGAAAACAAAGAGCCCTTTTCACAGGAATTCCGTTGCACAGTCATTCAAAAATGGCCGGCAACCTTGTCAAAATCTGGCGAGCCATTTTGAACTTTATTTTTTTGACATTTGTACTTAGTCGCCGGCACCGTACGTGGTAATTTTTTTTGTTGATGTTTCGGATAGGGCGAGGTACATGTCGATAGTTTATCGATAACCACTTTTGATGATATTATAGTAGAACATTATCTTGTAATGAGTTATTTTATAAATTGAACCTAAAACCGTGTAAATTATTGCAATGTTGTTATTGTAGTTTCTCAATTGATTTGAATACGTTTTAGAAATGCGAGAAAATTTATAAATAGATAAGGAATATAAAATGGGCCATTTTTTTTTAGAATTTTGTCAGGTGATCACAACATGGATAACTGTAAAATTTTGTTGCTGGAAACCTATTTTTATAATAATAATAATAATAAAAAAATTCTTAGTATGTGGAGACCCAACGAACAACCGCCTGCCAATTTCCTGGACCTCCTCTACGCCGATTCGGAGCTGTCTTCTGACGAAGAGGTAGCCTACTATAATTAGAGGTAGCCTGCTATGCTGATGACATGGTGCTGCTGAGCCCATCGGTAGGGGCGCTAAAGCGGCTCATATCAATCTGTGAGTCCTACGCAGAAACTCATGGCCTCAGATATAACTCCAAAAAGAGTGAGCTTATGTTATTCAAGGCGCGCAATAAATCGTACAGTATACCAACAATTACCCTTGGAGGCACTCCTTTATCAGAAGTTTCGCAATTTAAGTATCTGGGGCATTGGGTAACTGCAGACATGAAGGACGATGTCGATATTATGAGGGAGCGCAGGTCGTTGTGTGTTCGCTGTAACATGTTGGCCCGCAGGTTTTCGCGCTGTACACAAAAGGTCAAAGTGACGCTATTCAAAGCCTACTGTCAGTCCTTCTACACATGTAGCCTGTGGGTCTGCTATACGCGTCGGACGCTCAGCGACTTGCGAGTACAGTACAACAATGCGTTCAGGGTGCTGATGGGGCTGCCACGTTATTGCAGCGCATCCGGCATGTTTGCTGAGGCGCGGGTGGATGGTTTTCACGCCATCATACGTAAGAGGAGCGCCTCGCTGCTGAAAAGATGGCGTGGCAGCGCCAACAGCATCCTGACGGCCCTAGCTGACCGCTGGGACTGCCCCCTCTTGGCTCATCTGAGCAGGTTACATGTACCTGCACCCTGACCTTTCGGCCTGCCTTAATTGTATTGTACTGCAATTAATTGTATTGTAATTGTATTGTAATGTAAATGTAATCAGCACTAACACTAGTTTTTAAGAATCATTGTTACTAACTGCTCTGGGTTATGCCTGAAATAAACGTATTTATTATTATTATATTATTATTATAATAGTTATTTAATTCAAACAGCCATTTCAGGCATTAAAATTTATTTTTAATTGAAATTATTTATATCCCACAGGATTCATTTTGAGGATTACACGCGTCATTTTAAAAGTATAAGTATTCTGTATCATGACGGTAAAAATCTTATGGTGCCTGTGTTTGTAAAAGTAATTTATCTGCTTCAACATTTTACGTTTCAACTCTAAGTAGATCTGGGATCTATGTAGGGTTTATTTTATTATTTTTATTTTACGTTCCTCCTAAGGCCCACGGTCCTACTAGTAGTACTTATTGTTATAGTCATTCAAACCCAGCAATCACATACCCCCAAAACTAATGGTGACCCACGGTCCTACCAGTAGGACTTATGTAAATCTTGATATTTCCATTTTAAATTTCGCGCCAGGTAAAATTGATGTATCCGAATTTCTAAGTGAATAAACTTGTAACCCGATTATGGCAACATTACAAACTTAAAAAAAAGAAGAAACGTCATTATGTCAAAATCAGGTGGCACAATGGCAAATTCACGGAAAAGAGGTAAGTTAATCTGTTATTATTATAATAATCCTAGTTATTTCTGACAAAATGGTGTAATAATTTTGTGGATTTCTTTGTTTATTTACGAAACACGTGTTGTTGAACTATTAAGTCCTACCCATAGGACCGAGGATTACAATGACTACTATTGTTATATTCGAAATATTATTAGTTTTTATAAAATTGATTACCAATACCAACGTTTTTTAAAATACTAACACATAATATCAAAAGCTACCTTTACGCATAAGTTTCTTTGCTGGAATTGCTGGTTTGTTGAAAGTAGGTATGCATTTTTACAGGTTTAAACGACGAAGAAATTGGAATTGCTCTTAGTGATTCAGAAATTGACGACCTAGATGAAGCAGTCGAAGATATAGTTGAAGAGGAAAATGAAGATACACAAGCCCATAACGCTAATTCAAGCTCTGATTCGGAAGATAACATGCCGCTATCGAGATTTGTTTCTTTTCGAGGAAGAGGAAGACCCAGATCACGTAGCAAAACTGGTGTTCGTCGTCGATCTTCAAGAAGAGGTGCTAGATCTCGGAGTGTTGTATTAAATTATAACGATAAAAACCATGCATTGAACGATAATGAGTTACCACGTGAATGGATAGAGAGTGATTTTAATTCATCTGCGATTCCGTTTATTCAACCAGCTTATGTCGAAGTTGATTCATCTAATTTTGAAAAGAATATATATATATTTTTTATAGCTATACAGCGTGGTAATGCTGCTAGCATAATGGAAACCTTTGGGTCGATCGGGGCGCAGAGTGGGGATTCGCTGTGGTCAATTTAAACCATGAAGCGGCTATTTCGTGTATTGTATTTTTACATTTTATTCATATGTAATAGTTAATGTGACGACGCTTTTTGCTGATTATGTCTGTAATTTTTGCATGTGTTGTACTTATTTAATTGAATAAATTTTATGTATTAATTATTTTGAAAAGTATAATACTTATAATTATAAATAAAATTACTTTATGCAATATATAGACCAAGATTTGCTGGACTTGATTGTAACAAAAACGAATCAAACATGCGTCAAAATTACTGGAAGATCTTTGGAACTTACTGAATCTGAACTATACGTATATTTAGGAATTACAATGATCATGTCAACAATCAACTACCCTCAGCTGCGCATGTATTGGGAAAACAAATTTCGTGTCCCTGTAATTGCTGATAACATGTCTAGAAATCGCTTTTTCATGTTAAGGAATTCGATCAAATTTGTTTTTGACGATGACGTACAAAAAGAGGTACGTGATAAAGATAGACTTTGGAAGGTGCGGCCCTTACTTCATAGTGTCCTACGTGGATGTAAAATGCAGCCGAAAGAAGAATGTCTATGTGTAGACGAGATGATGGTGCCATTTACTGGCCAGTGCAGTATGAAACAATATGTCCCAAATAAGCCACACCCAACGGGACTCAAAGTATTTGTGCTGGCTTCACCAAATGGTATTATTGCTAATTTTGACGTGTACCAATACCAAGGACCAACTACCTATTCGAATTATGATAATACTAATTACAACTTGGGAGAGAAGGCTGTATTAAATCTGACAGAAGATCTTGCTCCGGGACATAAAGTGTATTTCGATAGATATTTTACATCGGAAAAACTTCTAGACGAGCTGAAAAACAGAAATCTATTTGGCACAGGAACTCTAATGAAGAACCGGATTCCAGTTACAGCTAGACCTTACCTTAAAGATGACCGGGAACTTAAGTTTTACGGAAGAGGAGCATGAGAAGAATTGGTTAAAGAAGATACAGCACTTACCAAATGGCTCGACAACAAAGGGGTTACTTTTTTGTCAACGGCACACGGAAAAGAGCCAATAGACACGTGCAGGAGATGGAGTAAATCAACCAGACAATACGTTGAAGTCTCTAGGCCTAAGGTTGTTAAAAGTTACAATCAAAATATGGGTGGGGTAGATCTTGCTGATCGAATGTTATCAGTTTGTCCTAACCGATACCGTACCAAGAAATGGACCCAACGCATGTTCTCCCACATGATTGATTTAGCTTGCTCAAACGGATGGTTACTTTACAAAAGAGACCAACTTAAACAAAACCGGTTAAGTGCGTGTCGGACCCGCGCACTGAGGGTTCCGTGCCACCCTTAACTAAATTCAGGGTCCACTTACTTTCACTTAACGAAAACATCACAATATATTGCGACCGCAAAAATAACTTTGTTTTTCATAGTGTTTGTATGAAAGACAAAGTTATATTTGCGGTTGTTAAAAATGTGCAATATCTCAAAAACTACTGGTTCGATCTCCTTCAAACCAATTTTCGTTGCAAGTTTTTGTTGAGATCTACATCATATATTTTTTTCAAAATTTTCACTTTCTTAGTTCAAAAGTTAGATGGGGGGGGACGCCCATTTTACCACTTTGGAAGCGTCTATGTCTCAAACCTTACACTTTTAGAAAAAATGGTTTTAGAAACCTCAACATCATTTTTAAAGACCTATTCATAGACACCCCACTCGCATAGGTTTGAGTAAAAAAAAAATTTTAGATTTTAGTTTCATGTTTGTATCTGAATCAGAAAGCGGTGAACAAGATACACCTACCTACCAAGTTTCAGCTATGTGATGTTTATAGTTTCAGAATAAAGGGGCTGTGACATACGGACGGACAGACAGACAGACAGACAGACTTGACGAAACTATAAGGGTTCCGTTTTTTGCCATTCGGCTACGGAACCCTAAAAAGGCGTCTCTCTGAAGAGAATACCGCAACTCCGGTCATTTAAATTGGCCTTAGGGGAGTATTTCATTGACTCGTATGCAGATACTTCAGAAGCGTCAGATGACGAAGACGTCGATCAAGATGAAGCAAGAAAAAGAAGAGGCAAGCCACCAAAAGTGCAAACTCCATCAGAAAGGGCCAGAAAGAGAGGAGCCAATCATATGCCTGAAATAACTGACTGTCAAAACAAGTGCAGAAACTGCCATAAAATGAAAACGACAGTACGTTGCATTAATTGCAACGTTCATTTATGTTTAAGGAAAGACAGAAACTGCTTCATTGCGTTTCATTCTTAATTAGTTTAAATTCTAATGAAAACTTTATAATGGCTCCAAGGAGGCTCCTTTAATATTAGTTTTTCTATTAATAAGTATTTTTGTTTCGAGATTGCTTTTCGATAGCATTTTTATTTCAAGAAAATATTTTATTTTACGAGATTTTTTTCCTACAATGTTTCTGTTTCGAGATTGTTAAATGAAAAATTAAAAGATTTTGCAGATTATATGTCTGATTATTATAATGAAAAGTTCAATAAAAGCTTATTGTTGTTGTTTATTAGTAATTTTGTCTCGAGATTGTTTTTCGATAGTATTTTTGTTATGATACTGTTTTAGAATTTTTGTTTCGAGATTGCTTAGTGAATGAAAAAGTTCGAGATAGGAAAGAAAATGTGACTGAAAAAAAGGCTGATTATTATTCCAATAAGTAAAATAAAGAGCAGTATTATAACAAAAACAGGGCATTTTTATTTATTTTTCAAATTTATCTTAAAAAATACCTTAAACCTAAGTGAAGCCCGAGGTCCTACCAGTAGTACTTATTATTTTAAAATTAGATGATCATAAATAGTATCTTAAGATGACAACTAACATGCACCAAAACAATAACTGAGATATAACTTTTCTAAGTTTAAAAAAAAAGGCAAAATGCTGTTGGGTCTGAATGACTACAAAGCTTTAGTCCTACTGGTAGGACTGCTGGCCGCAATGGTTACCAAGCTGTATTAAATCTGGGCCTCAGGAGGTTAACAGTTGATCACAATTATCTAACCTATTAACCAACAGGGTGTAACAGAATAAACATAATATACATTACCCAGTTACTTTCGTGTCTTCTTTCTACTTGCGTATTTTTATTTGCTATTATTCTGTTACAACCTTTTATTTATGGAATTATTATTTTTGCGTTTTGTTTGATTTTATTTAGCACGCAGCACGGATTAAACTAATTTTAGATAGTGATATTGGTTTAAAGTTTAATGGCACGCAGCACGGTTCTACTAACACAATTTAACAAGTTTCTGTTTTGTGATATTGTTTTTATCTATTGATGGTTTTGCTTATGTGTGTCTATATGGGATCAGTTCTGTTTTCCTATCTTAGGTTAAAAGAAAATTATGTCCAGGAGGAGGAACCAGTGTCGCCCGAATTCGAGGCGCATTTAGGGTGCTCCCCTCCGGCATCGCCTCAAGCACCGGTGGCATAACAAGAAGTATGCGTTTGTTGTTATTCTCTTCTTCACGTAATTCTCATATAACAATACCTTTCATGCCATTTTGCCTGTTTTAGGACGAAGTACGCGATCTATCGCCGGTGCGCCCTGCCACTTCTTCGCATTGGGACGAGTTCGTGGTCGTCGTTGAGGTAAAATTGCGTTTGTTATGTAACGCGATTTTTAACGCATTTAAATTTTCACATATAATATATGTTGAGATTATTGGTTTTGTACAATAGTTTTTTTGTTTCTACAGAGTGGATGTCCAGATCCGTATCTTCGACGAAGACCTCAATGAAGTCAGCGGAGACTTTTTGGCCCCTGATGCGCATCCATTCTACGTCCGTCGAGGGTTATATATTTCAGTATAATATATTATCCGACTTGTAGTTCCTAACATTCGCATTATCAATAAATGTTATATTTTTTAGAAAAATAATATAATAATAAATACTGTATTAAATCCTACTACTATTATAAAGGCGAAAGTTTGTAAGTATGGATGTATGGATGTTTGTTACTCTTTCATGTAAAAACTACTGAATGGATTTGAATGAAACTTTACCACAATATAGCTTATACATCAGAATAACATATAGGCTACAATTTTTGAGGTTTCTAATGTGAGGTCGTAAAAAAACACATATTTTGCGCTTACATTGCAAACGCTGACAGAATCCTACAAGATAGAATAAAACAATGTACTACAGTATTGTACAACTTAAAAAGTTCTCCAACAAAGTCCGTGATGGTATATGTTTATCTCTTAGGAATAACCCACAATAACCATTTTTATCCTTTACTTTTTACGAGAAATAATGGCTTATTTACGAAGCGATTTTAAGCAATACAGTATTAATCCTTATCCAATTAAGTATCTTAAATACATTGTGCATTTAATAAAGATCAATATGGCTTTTTACAGCATGTAAATTAAATAAATATTTTCGAAGATATCACAGATTTAAAATGCAGAGTCATTAGAGTTGTCCGGGGTGCCATCACACAAGTTGGAATTAAAGGTTGGTGTACCCGTTTTGTTAATGCGTAACCTGGATGCGCCAAGATTATGCAACGGTACTCGGTTGCGAGTTACCGAATTAGGAAGGCATATAGTGAAGGCTACAATTTTAACTGGAGAAGCCAAGGGAGACAATGTTCTTATACCGCGCATCCCAATCATACCCAACAACTTGCCATTCAATTTTAAACGCCTGCAGTTCCCATTAAAAGTCGCATTTTCAATGACGATCAACAAATCGCAGGGTCACACCTTGAAGGTAGCAGGCCTACATTTGGGCACGCCATGTTTTTCTCACGGTCAGCTCTATGTGGCTTGCTCACGTGTTTCCAAAGCGAAGAATCTGCATGTTTATGCTGAAGGAAAAAGATCGTTAAATGTAGTTAATAGGAGCATACTGCAGTAGCTACCTATAGACCTATGATTAGGGCTCTGCAGTGCTTAGTTACCGTATTTCTTACTTATTATTAGACTAGACGGGACGAACCTGAAGTCCACGCGAACGAAGTCGCGGGCATAAGCTAGTTATTAATAAAAAACATGAAAATAGCATGCCATGAACTTGTATTTTTATTTACACACCCCCATTACTCATGAGATAAAGCCCAAAATATAAGATAATAATAATAATAATATGTATACATATCCCAATAGCCAAGTACGCTAGGCTTCAGGCCGTCACTGCTCCAAGGTCCCGTTAGTTTGTAATTGTATTCACAAATACCTTTCTCTATAGGGTAGGTAGGCATACATTATCCTTAATAAAATATACTGTTATAATATCTAATAATAATTTTGGTAAATAAAACAATCAAATGAGGCGAGGCTTATTTTATTTACAAATACTCAACATCAACAAATTACTATTATTCAAAAAATAAAGCCATAAGAAATACATATAGGTATGCATATTGAAAATAATATAGTAAATAATAATGTGGTTAAGAAGACAATCAAATAAGGAGAGATTTAATTTTATTTAGAAATAACTATTACATTACGAAAGACGCTACTATCGACATCGATAAAGCTACAAAAAGTTGTGGTGCGTCCCTAGTTGATTTATTGCTGTGTCAGGTCGAGTGGGTCTCGGGTTTCAAGTGTTGTTTTTATAATAATCGTGAGGTTTGTTATCTAAATGTTTATACATTGCGATAGTAGTGGTTCTTTGTTCGTGATATTTCCTGTAAGTATTCAATTGTTTCTTGTAATTGAACCCTCAGCATTGTCGGCAAATTTGATCCTGTAGAAGTAGTGTTTTCTTTCAATGATGGTGTTGTTATGATACCTGCTGAATAGATACTGTAATTATTAGTATAAATTCGTTTACAGAATGATAAAAGATGATTTCATTGTGGAGTTATTGCAATTTTCCGAGGGGTAGTTTTTGCAACGCCATTTTGTCGATGACGTTATGTCATTACTTGGGTATGAGATTTTTTTTTTTGAAGTGTGGGAAGGTTTGACATTCGTTGCTAGAAAGAAATATAACCCCCCAATGGCACCATTGAGTATAAATTATTATACAATGATTAGCGAACTTCGTTTTGCCCTCAGCCCCGTCCCCGTTTTATGGGAATTTTCTTTGCTATAAACCTCACGGAGCCCGTGACCTTTCCAACGAATGCAAAACCGTGGAAATCGGTTCGTGCAGTTATAGCGTCAGCAAGGAAAACCCGACTTATTTTTATATATAATAAAATAAAAATATTATTAAATAATCACAGTTTTCATAGTAGGCCCTATCGATTTAGAGTAGGCCCCCGACACCACGTCGCGCGCCGACTAGCGTGCGAACGAACGATACCTACACAAAGCACAAAGGCACCAATCCTTTGTGATTTGCGCGCGCGCCGCCCACGCCGGAGCGCCAGTGAAGTAGCGGCTATCTCTTTTAATCGCCCAGCCCGCGCTATCTCGTTCTCGCCCGCCGCTCACACCTCAGTTTTGTCGAAAACATCGCGTACGCCACTTGTCCGTGCTTTGCGAAAATGACGCAAAATCATTCTTACATTGAATTCGTTGTGAAATGGTGCGTTTGTATGCAATAACTGACAATAGTTTAAGTGCAGCTATTAGGATGTTTGATGAGCAATTCCCGAGCCGTTCACGACCCTCGAGATCGGTCATGCTCGCGGCGACACGCAGAGACTCCGTGATCATGGCACAGCCCGGACACTCGGAAGAAACTTTTCATTTTGGCCATACATTGACAGACAGCGTGTTGCACAGACGCTGCGTTTGTGTGCGTGCTATAAGGGTTGACAAAGTCTGTTACACCGCACCGGTCATAGCTATTTTCACTTAAATAAACAGATACCTAAACAACGTAAATAATTTATTTTAATTTAGTAAATAATTTACTTTAATTTAGTAAACAACGTAACGAGTACCAATTTTCGTAATGTCATATTCACGTGGTATCGTGGAGAAATAAAAAGATAGTATCTACCTTAGCAACACCTGATTTCACTGATCTCATAAATAATACAATTATAATTTCCTAACTACACATAATTATGTAGAATGTTACCTTTACCTAACGTTTTTAAAGTTGTTTACTGAATAGTTAGAATAGGTTATAGTTGCATATTTTGTATGGAGTTACTTCCCATCTCTCATCTTTTGGGAAAAGAAAAAAGCTCCTATCGGAGTCATTTCTCGAGAAAGAAAGACACCCGTACACTGCACAGTACCTAGGCATCTCTCTTACACAAAACTTTGTACTTCCGTTAACGTCGCAAACATGCGCGTGCCATGCCCGCTAGGCGGTCCCCAAATGAGATCCCTAATTCCGGCGCGATAGTGAAGTAAGCCAGACTAGGGAGGGGAGGTGAGTGTTCGTTCTGTATGTAGTACTATTATACGAGGGCCATTCAATAAATACTTAGCCTACAAAAGAAAAAAGAAAATTTTGAGAAAGTAGAGATTTATATATATATATAGATTTAGATATATATATTTCAATTCAACACACTAGGTCCAGCGATACTCTAACATTTTTAACCCGTCCAAAAAATACGATTTCCCGAGGTCTTCAAAATAGGCCCCTGTGGCAGCGATGACCTCATCATTGGACCCAAATCTTTTGCCAGCGAGTGACTTTTTCAGGTTTGGGAACAAGAAGAAGTCACAGGGAGCCAAATCTGGAGCATAAGGTGGATGGGGCAGCAATTCATAGCGCAATTCGACCAATTTGGCCATGACGACGGCGGAGGTGTGAGCCGGCGCGTTGTCGTGGTGAAACAGCACTTTTTTCTTTGCCAAATGGGGCCTTTTTTTTCAATTCAGCGTCCAATCGGTCCAATAAGTCGAAATAGTAGAGCCCCGTGATTGTTTTACCCTTCTCGAGGTAATCGATGAAGATCACACCTTGTAAGTCCCAAAAAACACTGGCCATCACCTTTCCGGCCGATTGAACAGTCTTCGCCTTCTTTGGAGCACGTTTGCCGGGTAAAGTCCACTGTTTCGACTGTTCCTTGGTCTCTGATGTGTACCAGTGAACTCATGTTTCGTCAACGGTCACAAAACGACGCAAAAACTCCGCTGGATTGCGTTGAAACAGCGCCAAACATGTCGCCGATGTGGTCTCACGGTTGCGCTTGTTGTCTGGTGTGAGCAAACGCGGCACCCATCGCGCCGATAACTTTTTCATACCCAGTTTTTCGTGCAAAATATGATGCACTGTCCCTTTTGCGATGCCTACAGTCTCAACTATCTCACGAATCTTCAATCGCCGGTCTGTCAACACGAGATCGTGGATTTTTTTAGCGTTTTCCTCCGTAGTAGCCGTTTTCGGTGCACCTGGGCGTGGCTCATCAAAAACCGACGTGCGACCACGAGCAAACTCGTTGAACCAATTTTTGATGGTCGCCATCGAAGAAGAAGAGTCACCGTACTGTTACCCCTGGGCTATGCCTGGAGATGGGCTGAGCAATCATAACTATTGCTAACTATGTACTTTGCACCCAAGCCAGTCCATTTCCCTGCACCCATCGGCGAGTCTATCGCCAGCCGTCATAGAGCGCGGTCGCTCCCGGGTCCCATTCAATTCGTGTATTTCCTTTTAGATCAATAAATTCCTTTTTTTAAAAAAGCTTATTATTGGGACCCGATAACAGTGGTGGCAGCGGTGGGATACGAATATCCCCCAGTGCCTGCATAAATCAAATTGCCAAAATAGTGCAAGTGTCGCATAGTGCTACGTGAAGTGTCACCCCGACTTATTAGAAGCTGTATCCAGTGAGTCACTCAGACCTTCAGCCCGACCGGCTGGTAGAGTCGAGTGATTCCACTCTCCACTGCATCGTGTTCACTGTATCCGGTGTGTCACCCTGACCTCCGACCCGACCGGCCGGAAGAGTCGAGTGAGCGCACTTCTCCATTGTATCCGGTGTGTCGCCGAGACCTTCAGCCCGACCAACTGAACGAGTCAACGGCGAGCTCACCTCTCCACTGTATCCGGTGTGTCGCATGAACCACCAGCCCGACCGGCTGGAAGAGTTGACAGCGAGCTCACCTCTCCACTGTATCCTGTAAAAATCATCGAGTTCAGTACACAGCATCCAAGCGCTCTTTGATTTCGTTGAGCGTTTTTCCTTCCAAAAACAAGAATCTAATCACTGAACGATATTGTTCTTTTTCCATTTTTGTAAAACCGACCGACACGCTCGCTTTCCAAGGCTGTTAAAACAAAATAAATGAAGGGAAAAGACTGAAAACTACACAGTAGACTTCAAAAAGTATTTACTGCACGATAGTATTTTTTTTTTGTAACAACAGCGCCATCGGGCGGCGAGGCTAAGTAATTATTGAGTGTCCCTCGTATATTCTGTGATCATGGACAGTTCCGTTAACCCTGGCATGCTCGAAGTCGGGGAGGCCGCTCTTGATGTAAGACTGCAAGAAGATATCTTGGATTACTTCGAGAGGAAACCAAGAGCGAGCACCAGAGACGCCGGTCGGCATTTCGGTGTCAACCACACGACCGTGTGGCGTTAGTAGCTACAACACCCTTTTCACTATCAAAGAGTCCAGGACCTACTCGAAGTTGACCACGCCGCTCGAATTAACTTTTGCCAGTGGTTGCTGGAGCATCAAGACGCCAACATTTTGTGGACAGACGAAAGTTGTCCACAAAATTTTGTGTTGTGTGAGTGAGTTGGTGTGTACAATTGCCACAATGAGCACTGGTGGACCCACCGCGACCACGACCCACCCACACGTTACCAAGCGAGACTCTTTTCAACATCGTTTTAGTCTCAATGTGTGGGCTGGGATAGTAGGGGATCTGCTGTTGGGACCTTACTTTATCGAAGGCCGCCTCACCAGTGCTACATACCAAGGACTGCTGGAAAACTTCGTTGACGAGATGTTGGAAGACATACCATTGTCTTTACATTACAATTTGATGTACCAGCACAACAGAGCACCGCCTCATTACGGTTTACAAGTACGAGACTATTTAAATCGTGTATTTGGTAGTCAGTGGATCGGGCGTGGTGGACCAGTGCTTTGGCCGCCACGGTCCCCAGACTTAACGCCCTTAGACTATTATTTGTGGGGTGACGTAAAACGTATTATGTACACTGAAGAATCAACATACGTTGACGACCTAAGACTGAGAATAGTCAGAGCATTCGAAGATAATGAATCCAAAAAAAAAACGGACCTTCTATGGTAATCGATATCTTGCTAAAACTTCTACTTGAATGAATGAATGAATTTTTATTTATTTGTCACACGAGAGGTGCTATTATAAAAATAACAAGGACAACAAAAAAAACAAAAGATATTAAAACAAAATGAAATAAATATATAAATTGGACTTCTACTTTAGTTGTAATCACCAAACCATTACGTAGGAGTTCAGTTATCTCTAAAGAATATTATGATAATGCTGACGAAATATTAGACATTTTCAAAGATTAATGTTATTTTAATTGTTTTTTTATTTTTTATGTGATACATGTCATTAAGTACGTAAGTAAATAAGTGCTCAAAGAAAAGAGATTACGAGGCATATATGCCATTTATTGTTAAAAGAATTGGTCGATTTTATTATGAACATCGTTGTTTTTTTGTTGTTTATGTATTATTGACAAGTTCCTACTTTGTCGTTAAGTAAATAAGGTATATATATCCTCATAGAAAAGGGATTTCAAGGCATGAATGCCATTTATTGTTAAAAGAATTGGTCCATTTTATATTGTTTCTTTTTTTGTGTTTATGTTTTAACTACAATAACCTTTAACTATGAATAAGACTGATTTGATTAGTGGGTTACCTAAAGACAGATGTTCAGTTTCATTAAAATTTGATAAGATAATAAATTTTTGTTACTTATACAGGGTGTCCCAAAAGCGAAGGATAATCCTGTAACTGCAAATAGGTCACGTTATGGCCTATTATATGCAAAAAAAATTTTCAAGTAAAAGTCGCACTATTTTCGAGATACCCTCACTTATAATATTTTTTTGAAAATTTCGTCTTCGATTCGATTCGATAGTGCATTGCTCAGCCAGGCCACAAGGGCTCAGATCCGGTAAAACCGATAAACCGAGGTGCACGTGTTGGGGGTATGAGGGACACGCTCTGGGATGGGAGGGGATTGTCGGAAAGCCGCAGCCTCCGACGGTGTCCAGAGTAGTTATTACAACCTGAGCCCTGGTGTGGGAGTAGGGAAGACGGGTATCATCCATGGGGAGTGAGCGTTGATGCTGCGAGGGGTTGGGCTATCTTGCCATGGTGGTCTTCCGTGTTTGTTATTTTCTCGTTTTCCGATTCTGATCCGCTGTCCGTTTCGCTGAGGAGGAAGATTTTCTGTGCTTCCTTTCTTAGTTCGCTTTTGTCTTTTGCGATTTCTTTCCACTCTTCTCGTGCTCTGGGGAAGTATTCTAGATCGTGAGTTAACGAATTTTTCCAGGTAAAGATCGGTCGCCCGTGTTTCAGTTTCAGATCAGTAGTCGTTGATGTTTTGTGGGTGTGCTTTTTTGGGAATGGGTATCTGGACCGTCCGGGTCCATGACTCGGGTATTACGTTGTATATCCAAGCTTTGTGGATGTGGTCCAGAATTATTGTCAGTATCGTATTAGGACTTGCTTTATATAGTTCAGCTACTACTTGGTCCAGTCCAGGGGCTGTGCCGTTGCGCATTTTCTTAATGATTTCCTTAATTTCTTCTAGGGTTGGTGCTGGTTCGAGATCCTTGTGGCCTTCGTTGGCGTGTAATGAGATCGGAAAGCCTTCATTTTTTTCCAGTTCCTTTTCCCAGGCCGACATGGGAATGAATTTGTTCTTTTTGTTGTACTTTTCAGATTTTTTGTAACGTCTGTAGAAATCGTATGTTATTTTCATGCGTTGGGAGGTCGGTTTGTTGGCCAGGTCCTTAAAGAATAGTTCAAATTCTTTTTCTTCCTCTTTGTTAATTATTTCTTTCAATTTTTTCCGGCTATTTATTAGTTGTTTCCGGCGTTCGGCGTCATTAGGCTGCTGTTTCTTCCAGAATTGAGCTTTTTGAACTTCTGCTAAAGCAAGCCTTCGTTCTTTAGTTCTGTGTGTTTCGTTTTTTAGAACGCTTTCAGCCGATTTTTTCATTATTTTCATTAAGCGTTCCCAAGTGGGTGGGTACTGAGTTGTATTTAGTTTAGCTAAGTTTTTGTTAATTTCTTGTTGGAATTTTTCGCGCGTGTGATCATGTTGTAATCTTTTGTAGTCTAAGGATCTGTAGTTGAAGTTTCGGTTCGATGGAATTTGGTCGTTCTTTTTATTTTGAGTTCCTGCAACCTGTTGTGTGACTTTATTTTTTCGCTTTATGTTGTTTGGAAAAGTTACAGCTATTAACAACTTGAGGTCTGATATCTTGTTATTTATTATACTCCTAACTGATTTGAATATTGGCGTATGGTCGGCCTTCGTTAGAATGTGATCCATTTGGGATATGTTTGATCCAGATTTCCAGGTTGTTCTATTGCTTTTCCTTCCAAAGGTTGTCTATCTACCCGCAGTTTTTCTCTTTTAATAATGTCAATGAGAATTTGACCGTTGCTGTTGGAATGCTTGTGGAAGAGGATTTTTCCGATTAGACCGGACTTTTCTAATTCTTTTGCCTCGTCTTGGCCTATATGGGCGTTGAAATCTCCTAATAAGATGAGTGTGCTTTGTTTTGGCTTATTTTGTATCAGAGTAAGCATTTTTGAAAATGTTCCGGTAGCAGCAGATGAGGTGTTTGGCATGTGTGTAGTGATAATAAAATAGTTTCTGTTTTGGAATTTGACTGTCAGTGCAAGTATGTTGGTTAGACTCGTTGTGCCCGAGATATTTATGTTGGAGTTTTTTCTAATTAGAACTGCCAGGCCTCGACTTTTATTTGAACCCGAAAGAGTCCACGTATAGTGCTTAGAGTCATAGTTCCCGGTTTTCATGTGCGTTTCTTGTAGGCATGCGACGTCGACGCCGTACTTGTGTAGTATGTGGTCAATAGTAGTTTTTTTTTGTGGGTTTGCGGCTCCTCTCAAATTCCAACTGGCAAGTGTTATGGTATTCGATTGTCTGTTTTGGGCGCCCTGTGGTTGCTAATACTCTGAAACCCGTATTGTCTGCTGGTTCTGTGGATGTCATTGGCGTGCTATTGGTACTGGTGACAATGGTTGGACTGTCAGAGTCTTCAGTTGTTAGGGATGACAAATAGATAGAATCAGATTCAGCTTCTATCATACTATCGTAATGCATGCCGTTGTAAATTATATTGATGCTGCCTACTGCGTCTTCCGGCGATTTGGGCTTGAAGGTGAGTTTTGTGTTGTTTGTTGATTGGTTTAACCTACTACGTTCACTATATAATAGTTAGCCGCTGCTATTAGTTTGTCTGCGCCTCCCCATGTTCCTTCGTGATATTGATCTTTGATGTATTTAGTAGTCAACATTCGGGTATTCTCGTTTTCGGTGTTAGGGAGGTTACTTTGTATAGCTAAGCTCATGTCGGGGTCATGTTGGTTTTCTTCGACGTATTTTGCAAGATCTCGTCTCACCGCCTTGTGATCAAAGGTCAGGTATAGTAGTTGGTTGATTTGATGAGTTATTGCGTGGAAAAGACAGTTTCCATCACCTGGCATTTTGATTATTTCCATTTTGTATTACCTGTGGAGAAGAGCTTATGATCTAGGTTGGTAGTGATCTGAAAGAGATGTTGGTTTAATGTATTGAATTTTACTTTGATCAAAGATAGAATTAGGTTAATGGTTAACGAGGAAGCGGTTAGCTAAAAATTAATATGTTATGAACGATAGCTTCCGTTATTTTATTATATTCTATTCCCTGGTCGTAAATAGTTTTGGGATGAGTGAGAACTTTTTTTAATGGTATTAAGGAGTTCGCAGTTTAATTGCAGTTGTGGCACCACACTGTGAAGGTCAAGTTAGGGGCCGTGTTCCGGGTTTAAGTTCTCAGAGTTTGGATTTGCTTTGTCCACACGTGTTGAGCGTTTGTTTTGTGTTGGGCCTGGTTACGGATAATATTACTTTGTTTTATTATGGCAAGGACGCCTTTGTTTTTCAGATGCTTTGTGCAATTGATGCAGTGTTATTTGTGTAGTTTAAGATTGTATATTTTTATAGTTTTATGCTTCTTTCTTTTACATAACGGTATGTATAATAGAGTGGAGAGATACAAAGTGAGTTATATAGTGGTTTGTTAGGGACGGTGCTTTGTAATGGTTATTTCGTTAATTTTTTTTTAAGCGGTAACCGGGCGTTTAAAAAGATGCACAGAATTTATACAGTCATATGCCTACCCCAAGGCCTGTTACTATTGTTTGAAGTGGGTAAGGGTCTGTTTTATGGTGTGCAGATGCTTGGTTTGGACGCACGTGTGACGCGGTTCGACCGAAGATTCCAGGGTTTCGAGGTTTTTGTTATGCTTTTTCCCGCACTATGAGATTTATTGTCAAAAGTCAATGTTTTTCTTTAGGGTTTGACCTTAATGGCTCTCGTATATCGTCGCGGAATCGTGGAAGCTGCCTAAGTTTGACGTTATGTACTGGTTTTTTTATTTGGTTTCAATTCGGTTTACTAATTTATTTTCCTTATACCAACAGTAAATGATATACGTATTCTATGAAAGAATCTTATATATCTTTTTTAAAAATTTCGTCTTCGCTCATTAAATATCATGCCAATTCCTGAAATTACAACTTTTTCAAGATCTGTAAAATGTTTTAGGCTCGTTTGAACGTTCGTTGTCGAAACAAATGATTGAGACATCTAAATCAATTGCCTTTTTGACAATAATATTTTAGGGTACCCCCAAAAAATGCATTGTTTTGCAATATTTTTGTATAATCTAACAAAACGAACATCAGACTTGTAGACCCTGTAGTGTAAAAAAAATGTACCAAGAGGAAAGTGGCAATAAATTTAATAAATTTAAAAACTTGCTTAGATTAACTAAGCAAGTTTTTAAATTAATTGCCACTTTTAAAATGGTAACTATTATTTAGCAATTACTTTTAAAAATATTTTTATGGCAATTGTAATACACAAAGGTCGTGTTTTCGGACTCGATTATGATGCAGTTTGATCGTCACGAAATCACACTGACCATGATAAATTACGAAAATCGACCATGATAAGTGAGATAATGCACCGAATATGGGCCTAGCTGTGACACTAGTGGGAGTGCAACGTATCAGATGTATGGCACACTCTAAACAATTAGTGCTGAAAGATGCGTTTTTAGAAGAGAAAATAAATGACATGATTACAAAGGCGAGTTCTATTATTGGCCACTTCAGTCATTCAACGCCAGGTCGCAAAATCCTAACAGAAATGCAAAAATCTCATAACGTTCCTTGTCACGTGCTCATCCAGGATGTCGTTACTCGCTGGGATTCAACCCTTCATGCGTTTAGAAGACTTGTAGAGCAACGAGTTCCAATTCAAGCTTCTTTGCCTCATGTGAAATGTAGAACTGAATTGTCTACAGAAGAATGGGTATTGATGGAACAAGTTGTCTCGACTTTGAATTATTTTGAAGAAGCTACGAATTCTATAAGTGAAGAATCTGCTTGTTTATCCGACGCCTCGACGACGACGATACCTCTTTCTTATTAACAGTTTGCGAAAAGTTTTAGAAAAGATCAAGAATAATCAACAGACCGCGGACGACAGTTACAGCCCAGAATATTATACTTTTGTAGACAATTTGGTAGCTGGAATAAATTACAGATTTGATTATCTAGAGAGTGAGGAAACTTTTATTTTATCAACAACACTAGATCCGCGCTACAAATTGCGTACGTTCTTTCTACAATCCACAAACATTCAGGCGAAAAGAATACTTATCTCCTTAATTACAAACAGCGATAAACAGGTTCCTGTAGAGAGTGTACAGTCACAAAGAAATCAAGATAAGGCTTACTCAGGTATCTGGAGTGCTTGTGACTTTTTGATTAAAGAAGCAGAAGAAGAGGAGCCTTTATCAAACATGTCTAGTCATCCTGAGCAAGAAGAGGTGGAATCTTATACGAGATGTTCAAATATTCCAATGAAACAAGATCCAAAGAACTATTGGAGCAATGAAGATAAATATTTTACCCAATGAGCTCAGTTACCTCAGAACGTCTTTTTTCAACTGCAGGCCCCATACAAAATGATTTGCGCAACAGATTATCTGCAAGTAATTGAAATAAACTTTGTTTCCTGAACAAAAATCTTCCTAAAGTGAACTTTGATTACTAATATTGATTTAATTTTGAATTGATTGCTTGACCGAAATAAATGTTTTCTTTGATTTGGATTTGCATTTCTCTTTATTTTTAATTTAAATTTTTGACCAACTTTACAAAATCGAGTGTCTATTTAACATAAGATAAGTAAGTTTTATGCATAAAAAGTAAATTTTATTCTTTATTTAGTGGGTTTATTAATTACTACGCTACCGATATCGGTATCGCCGATTATTTACTTCTAAAATCGGTATCGGTATCGTATCGGCTAAATCATGTATCGTTACATCCCTAGTTTTAATAACTAATTTAATGTTGTATGTCTATTTGTTTTTAGAAAATAAATGTTGTTACTTTGTTGAAATAATATATGTTGTTTCAAAGAAGATGTCAGTTTTGTTTTGAGATTATTGTATTTCAAATAGCACTGTGTAGAAGCAGTGTAAAGTTGATTTGTTTTATTAACAAAAAAAAAGGGGGGGGGGGGGGTGAGATGTAGTTGTTTATAAACGTAACTGTCATTGATTGTCTCAATAACCAAGTGTCTTTGGTTCTCACTACATACTCACGGGCCTAAGCCAAGTGAGCTGCGTTCGTATTATTGGGAGTGGTAGAGTCGTCCTGCAAAAACTTTCTGACAATGCGGCAGGTGTTCAGTATGGCCGCCTTCTGCATTGTTATGTAGATGTTCTTGATGATAATTCAGATGTAATTTTGTTTGGAACTGGAATCTTGACACTTCCAAAAGAATGTACAGCATTCTATAAAACCTTGCAGTTTATCCCTGATGGTATAACTATCAAAAGAAATGTATCAAATATCATTTCAGATTTTAATATTGTACTCGACGACTGTTGCGAAAAAACTAAGCACAATAAATCTATAACAAATTTACCATTTTCTAAATTGGATAATCTTAATAGTCTAGACTCATTACTGCAAGCCAGCATTCATCTCGATAGTCTCGAACGAGAACTAAACCGCCTCGAAAGTCCTTTTCACTTTGAAAAATTTGGAGTTCATTATCTTTCAACTAGTTATTTCATTTGTGCAATCTTGCTATATCTTGATATATATATATATTGTTGTTATATCGGAATTTACATAGTATGCCATAAGCGTAAAATTGCATTCAACGTCAATGCAATAGAAACCTTAGTTTTCATTTTTAATTCGGGGCGATCGATTAGTCAGTTGAGATTGGACCGTCGCTTGAACGCCGTTATTATGTTACTCAGTAACATTATTTATATTTGTCGCTTCATTCTTTGAGAAATTTACTAGGTAGTCCCATTATCCTACAGGCAACATTCGCACATTTAGAGTAGTTTTTTAAAAGAAAAAAACAAATACTTCTTTATCTGTGCGCTCCACCCGCCACCTAGCGGCTGTCATCTCATTCCTTTTCGTGCGAGGCAACGAGCGCACACGCTCCTGCAAATAAAAATGCCGAAACGCAGTGCTCAAGATAAATTACGCCATTATGAAAGGAAGATCCGCAAATTATTAAAGGAAAACGAAACCGTTGAACGAATACGATGTTTTGATTCATCGGATGAGGAAAATATCCCAGGTATGTGAAGTGTTTTTCACCCCTAGAAAAAATAACCTAAAATAACGGTCTATCATATCACAAACGATCACTCGTATCGTTTTGTTTTATCAAGTGTTTACTCCAGTGATCTATATTAAAGTCCTTCTGAAAGAACATTTACTAAATCACGATTGACTGCGGGTCAATCGCGATATCATAATTAGCTGTGGGCTAATTGTGGGTCATAAATAATATGTCAATTTAAGTAGAAATTACATGCGCTCTATGGTAGACGCAAGTTATCTACGATCTATTGTCTGCGGGACAATACATAAGCCATCATGTTAACATGATTACTTTACAACTTTGACCTGTTTTATTGTCACCTCCTAAAAAGTAAATGTTTGTTTTAGATACGTTAAATATCGTTCAAAATGAAGTCGAACTGGAGGGTGGTCCATCGAATCCGCTAGAATATGCTGACAATGATATGAGAAGTCCAGAGCAATCGGCTCATGCTACCCAATATACACCAGAGATCACACAAGAAGCCACGTTGGGAACAAGTTTGGATCCTGAGTTACTTTCAGCTTAGCATCCACAGCAGACACCCCGGACTTTGGGCCTGACATACATGAAAGCTTAACGAAGTTATGGACACCTTTATTAAAAAAAGGCCTACCAAAGGACCAAAAAGAAATCCTTCTTAAGGGGAAGGAATACTTGGTCCCCAGTAATTGCAGAATTTTACAAGCACCAAAACTCAATGCTGAGATTTCCGCTGCAGTTAGCGACATAGTAAGAGGACGTGACAAGAAATTCCTGGGCTTTCAACAACAACTTGGCACAGGTGCATCAGCTATTAATAGAGCAATGGACACCCTGCTCTCATCAGATAATAAGATCCAGGCCCTGAAGTTTTTAAGTGACGGCTGTCGCATTTTGACTGATCTTCACTATTGCCTAATAAAAGATTGGATTAAACTTATAACACCCAGTTTGGAGAAAAACTTCCTACACATGATACAAGATTCTGAAAGGGATGAAACACTGTTTGGAAGTTCCTTGTCAGAAAAAATAAAAGCCAGCAAAGCGATCAAACGCCAAGGCTCACTGATTAGAAAGACAGTGATAACACAGAAGGCTGCCACAGCGTCTTTTACCGCCAATCGCCCACCCCTTCAGGGAAACTGGTCAGGTACGTGTCGAACAGGGGGGGGAGAAGAGGTCAGAGTCACAGGGGCCACAGGCAAGCAGGCTCCCCGCGACGGCCATACCTGCAACCAGCACCAGCTCAGACAAAAGGCTACAATCAGCCCCGGCCACGTGCACCCCTGCAATAATACAGGTACATGCGGGTAGAATTACCTTTTTTCATAACTGTTGGTCACACATTACAAATAATCAGACAGTATTATCATGGATCTTAAACGGTTACCCTATACCATTTTGTGAAAAAGTTACACAATTCAGAATACCCACACCCAATTTTACAACCCAAGACCGCATTGACATAGCTGTAGCTATAGATAAATTACTCGAATTAGGAGCCATTTCACAATGTCGACCAATACAAGGCCAGTATATTTCAAAGATTTTTTGACCCCTAAACCTAATGGTGGGAAGCGCCTCATTTTAAATCTCAAACCACTAAACCAATTTATACCAAAATTGCTCTTCAAAATGGAAGATTACCGAACAGCTTTAAAACTTATACCTCAAGGTGGTTATATAGCGACTATAGATTTAAAAGAAGCATACCTATTAGTACCTATATGCCCTAAAGATAGAAAATATTTAAGATTTAACTTCCAAGCTCAAAATTCATCTGAATTATCTACCTTTGAATTCACTGCCATGCCTTACGGCCTTTCTGTGGCACCTAGGACGTTCACTAAAATAATGAGAGAGGTAATGTCTCACCTTAGAAAACAAGGATACCTGTCAGTAGTATACCTTGATGACATTCTCTGTATTGGAGCGACTAGGTCCCTGGCTGAAAACAATGTACGCGCAGCCTTATCATTGTTAGAATGTCTTGGGTTTGTGATTAATTATGACAAGAGTGTATTAACACCTACACAAGTCGGTACTTTCTTAGGTTTTGTTTATGACACACATAACTATTCAATTTCACTTCCATTAGAAAAACGCAAAAATATTTCACAGATGATACAGAAGTTTATAAAACTCCCTCGGTGTACAAAACGCGAATTTGCAAAACTAATCGGCGTCCTAAATGCCGCTTGCCCCGCAGTCCAATATGGATTCTTGTACACAAAGATATTGGAACGAGAAAAATTCTTAGCTTTACTAAGACATTTATCGTTATGTCTTAGTAAAGCTAAGAATTTACTTCTGTATGCATTTTAAGCTTACATGTAGGGTAGGAGGGTTGCTATATCTTCGAATGAAGCGACTCATACATAATAACGATCGAACTTCACTTGGTAAGTTCGTTTGATCATCTATTACGTGGGGTTTTTTAAATAAAAATAATTCGGGTTTTAATAAAGGTGTTTTTTTAAAAAGCTAATTCTGACCCACCCCGTAACAGAGCGTATACACATGGATGTCTGTGGACCGTTTCCAAGCTCAAAATGCAAAGTTCTGTTACTTTGTACTATTCAAAGATGAATACGCGCGTTTCCGTTATCTATATCTAATGAGGAATAAGTTGGAGGTATCAGAGAAGCTGAAACAAATGCTGACTGAAGCAAAAACAGCGGGGCATATTATCAAGGAAATTCTAAGTGACAATGGAGGTGAATTCGTGAATGCACAGGTAAAGAAAGTTATGTCGGAACTTGGTATTAGCCATAGACTAATAATGCCATACACGCCCGAGCAAAATGGCGTTAGTGAAAGGGAAAATCGCACAATAGTAGAATCAGCTAGAGCTATGATGCATGCACATGAGGAATTACCCGAAAAATTATGGGCTGAGCTTGTGAATACTGCTGTTTATATTTTGAACAGGACAGGACCCACATCAGTAAACTATAAGTCTCCTTAGGAGTTGTGGTTTAATAAGAAACCGCAAATCAAGCATTTAAGGATTATAGGTTCAGTATGTTATGCACATGTACCAAAGCAGAGAAGAAGTAAACTTCAAAAGAAAGCTGAGAAGTGCGTACTCATTGGCTATGATAATGATGATGGTTACAGACTCTGGAACAAGAGTTCAAACTCACTTGTCAGATCAAGGGACGTCACGTTTGACGAGAAGCCATTGGAGTCTAATATTGATTCAGAGTTATCAAGTGAAAATAAAGAGAATGGAATGGATCTTATTCTACCATTATCTAGAAATGATTTATATTCCATTAGATAACTCCACTGTCTTCGAAGATCGTAGTACTCATAATGAAGGTGCTAGTACGTACCCTACTGATGAACCTGTTATGAATGATTTAGAGTATGATAATGAACCTGATGGAGAGATAATTAATATCTATGACGAATCTATTGAATTGGGGGGAGATTGAGATAAAGGAATACCACGGTAAATGGCAGCTACTACGCTACCCTTATTGAGCAGTTACGAGAGGCGATCAAGCAGAAGCGACGTGGAAAAATCAGTAGAGGTATGCGGCTTCTCCACGACAATGCTCCCGTTCACACTGCTGCAATAGCCAAAGCTGCTGTAGCAAAATGTAGCTTCGAGGAAATTCGCCACCCACCTTACAGCCCTGACCTGGCCCCAAGCGACTATTATTTGTTTTCAAGACTTAAGGCAGACTTAAGGGGAAGACGGTTTTCTTCGGATGATGAAGTGGCTCAAGCGGTTTTCGCCCATTTTGAGGACAAAACTTCAGAGTATTTTTTAAGGGGATAGGAATGCTTATCAAGAGATCTGCAAAATGCATTGAAATAGAGGGAGACTATACACCGTGCTTTTTTAACCGTCTTACAGCCGAAGCCCACGTAATGTAACCATCTTAATAAACCTCTAGGGCATGTTATTTTTTTTATTACACTCCACATAATTTTTGTGTAAAAAATATCTAATAGTAATGTTACGTAATGTATCATTCTGTTCATAATGTTTACGTTTTCAACAATGCATTCCTTGACCTTGCCGCCTCCAAGCGTTCCGCACCGTTAGCCAATCTAAGACAGTCCACGTGGATCTCTAACCAATCATGCGCTAGCGCAATCCTTTGTGACGCCCACCGCCTCGTCCCTTTCTATTCGTGCGTAAAACTAGGTCAGTAGTGCTAGACAGCCGAGTGAATGACCCGCGCGTAGTGCTCGTTACAGGATGTTTCGTACTAATTGTGCTGATATCTTCTTTAATGTCTTAGTCTTTGAAATCTTATAAACAAGTTTTATTTAACGAATGACATGTAGTTATTGGATACTTTAAGTATTTTGGTTTCTTATTTCATCTTATCTGGTTGTGTTTTTTGTAAAAACTTTTATTTATTTACCAGATTTCTGACGTACTTACTGACTTACTTCAAGAGCAGTTTATTTATTATATTTCTTGCAAAAATAATAGATAAATTGACATTAAAACGACGTCAGAAACCGGGCAAGAGACGCTGAATATATTTTTTTTTATTTTTTATTTTGGTATTTATTCGAAGACTTTCCGGATTACCCAGTATTAGTTTGTTATTGTTTTTTTTATCCATAATTCCTTTTGTAATTCCATACATAATAACTATGTACTCTCGAGAAAATGGCAACCAATTAACGACATACCTGCATACATGAAGCAAAAATTTTATCATAAAGGATTTTAGGTCTTAAAAGAACCAATTAACTTTCATCAAGATTGAGAAACAATAGATCAGATAGAGACACGATTGTAGTTACTGTATGTAACACTAGTGAGCAAAATAAAGCTATAGAGAATTGAATTGAGTAATTGACAGCGTAATACCACCGCCGTCGTGTTTCCATTATCTTTTTTTCATTGGACAGACCCATTGAAAACAAGCTAGTTGAAACATAACTGCGATGGTATGGCTGTCACGAGACGAGAAAAGTTCTCAAAATACACATGGGAGACACTACTCACATGGATAAAAGCCTCAGATAGGAATATTCATAGGCATGATATTGAACAACGACGATTCAGAACCGCCAGCTTTGGAGAAAAATGATTAGTGATAGGACGACGCCACAAGAAAATGGGAATAAGTTCAGATTCAGAAACAGTAAATAAGTCAAAGATAAGGCACCCCTAAGTCTGTCAAGAAGGAAAAATCACACCCATACAGTTTACACACGAGATAATGATACCACAATATAATATGACTAATTTATTAGTAGCTAGTACAATTTTAAATGAAGGGTTCAATTCATTTAAAATTGTTGTCTAATATTTTGTCATGATTTTAACCAAGTTTTTTTTAATTCTTTGTAAAAAACATGATAATGAATTTCATTTAAATTTTAAAACAAATTATTATGATAAAAAAACGAGGGATACGTTTTGAATAATAACAGCACAGATATAACTCTTAATTGTAGAAAGTGTTATTAGTACATTTAATTAAACAAACTTCTCTACAATGAACGTTAAATCTGGCATCCTCTTTTTATGAAAAAATAATTTATTTAATACAGTTTTAACGTGATACTTACTTATAACAATATTATTACAATGTTCAATTAGAAAAGCTATTCAATATTTTTTATAAGTAAAGCCAATACATATTCCAAATGTGGAATACATATTCCAAATGTGGAATTAGTATTTCTATATACAACTTTACAAACCATTTTATCATTACATAAAAAGAATGCTTCCAAAGTACAAAGCAAACAACATTTTCAACGAAAATTACCAAAGTAACTACAGGTAAACTGCTTCATTGAGACTTCGCCTGCGAGGGGTGCGGGCGCCGCTCACTAACCACGCTCTCGCCTCCCCCCGCTCCCCGCCGCCCGCAGGCGAGGTCTCAATGAAGCGGTCTACCTATACTTGGCTGGACTCACCATTTTCATTTGGAAATACTTTTATTAATTAAAAATAACTTTGATTTTTTTCACCTGTTACAATATTCACCCCTCCGCCAATCCGCACTGAGCCCGCGTGTATTGCTCATACTACATCATATTTGAGGTGACGCCTTTGCCTAGCAGTGGGATATTTACAGGCTAACTTTAATTTTACAAAAGGTATTTACAATGCATATAACCTGGTTCCCGTAAGAATGAACCTGTCACTGCGCGGGCAAAAATGTACTGTATCGACACGAATCGGACGATAACGGTTCCTATGCTATTGGAATACAAATAAAACAAGAAATATTTTATTAACTTTTGAATTTTACGTGTCAAATCGGTCGGCAATAATTAATTGTCATATTGTTCAGTACCCCAATCACGAACATTTGTCGTGTTCGTGACGTTATCGTAGCGAGTTAACGTCAGTCGGCAGCACGAAGCACTCCCATGCCGTGTAGTAAGCTCGAAAGCCTTACCGCAGATGTTGTCATACTAACGTAAATATGGCATGTCCAGAAACAAGTTAAATGATCTATGATGATTAAAATTATTTTATACTAGCTTTTGCCCGCGACTTCGTTCGCGTGGACTTCAGGTTCGTCCCGTCTAGTAGCGCAAAAAATGTGTTTTTTTACGACCTCACATTAGAAACCTCAAAAATTGTAGCCTATATGTTATTCTGATGTATAAGCTATATTGTGGTAAAGTTTCATTCAAATCCATTCAGTAGTTTTTACGTGAAAGAGTAACAAACATCCATACATCCATACAAACTTTCGCCTTTATAATAGTAGTAGGATTGTACTACATATGTTATTTGAGTGTAACATTTTTAGTTTGTTTTACGTCTGATAGAGGCGCTTTCAAATACTCATATAAATGATTACGATACTATACGAATACTTTGACGCAATTATTCGTGATTGGGGTACTCAACTGGGGAACTAATCCTGTACAGTCAACTTAGTATGTATGGACGTTCACACGAGTGTGTATGCGAAATAATGAAATGTACGCATGTGTATGTGCAATCGAATAGTTTTTGATCTGAATTCTCAAATACAAAGAAAACGACGTACAGGATTTATATGAGTGCGATAACATACGATAGCTATCTGGCTTATTCTACAAAGTTCACACACAGTTCTAGTCCATCATTCAGCAGCTCACACGAGCTGTTTATCGCCAGAGACGCGGCAGCCGGCAGCGACGAGTTTAGCGTCGAGCTCAACATCGAGCCCAGCGCTGGAGCTTCGATACAGACGGTCTACTACGAAAAACGAAATCCGTCGATACGATACTCGTTTTGCGAATTCGAAGCATTTCGTAGTAGGGATTCCATACTAAAAATGTTTCGGATCCGAAAAACGATATTCGTATTTACGGATTTCGTTTTTCGTAGTAGACCTCCTGATCCGGCAATCGCTATACGTGATGGCTACTTTGGATAAATTCAAATAGTTTTTTTAACACTAATCCTTAAAAACAGTAGCTTCTTAAAGAAGACCAACTAAGTGGGCCCCCTTATTTCAAAAAAGATAGTACCAGGTACCTGGGGCTCGGGAAATCTAAGGTTACCAGACCAAATATGTAGAAACGTATTCTCCATACTTGAAATGTTGTCATTATGACATCGATTTATTTATTAATTTAGTATATGGGTTTCCTTTCCTCTAAGACGGAGTCGAAAATGGAACGAGCTCGCCAAGAAGACATTTGTACATTGGGCGGTAAATATTTCAGTATGGTTCAAAACCTAGTACTATGTTTTTGTAATAAGGGGACTACAGACTATACAGGGTGTGGCCTGCAAAAGGAGCAAAAAATTAAAATGTAAGCCCTTTTAGTGACGAGTAATCTATATTAAAGGGTTTGAATTTTTTTTATTGAAAAATAATTTTATAATTTTCTAACAAAATAAATTGAACCAGCAATGTATTGCAAACAAACGAGTCCAGTCATAGAACTTGACATTGTCATTTACTACAACGAGTCAGCGATTTTGATATACATTGACTAGATATCATAACTTTGGATAACTATATCTTTTAGTTAAAGCATTCTGGAGCACTATGACCAGGTCAAGGTAACTACGATTACTCTGTAGAATCATTGATTAAATTTTTTGCTCCTATTACAGGCCACACGCTGTGTACTCGTAGTTCAAAGACACAATTCTAGTCCATCACTCATCAGCTCACCCGAGCTGTTTACCGCCAATATCATTGCTTGCCGCGTTTGCCGGGCGGCTTCTGCAGCTGGAAGCCCTGCGGCGACGCGGCCGTCGGCAGCGACGAGCTCAGCGTCGAGGTCAGCGTCGAGCCCAGCGCTGGGGTGGGAGTGGGTTGCCAGCCCGGACCTGAGAGATGGGATATTGATTACAAGACTGCACTTAAGAGATAATAATTATGTTATGTCTGGGAGAGCTAAATTGGCTACAAAAAAAAAAACAGTTATTATTAGGCAAAATGGCAATTGCTAAGCAAAAATCAGTTTCTTGCTAGGACACGATTGCATTCCGCCATTGCACATAGCGATCACTATTTTGCCATTGCGCGTTTGATAGCGCTATTTATTTAAAACCTCTGCGTTAAAAAGAGAGAAGATGAACCGCCGTACCTAGTTTGTCTTTTAGTGCGACATGCACGGTTAAGAGTAACTTTTTTTGGTAAATTATCCACTTGACTATATCCTTGCTGTATGTTATACACCAAAACTAAATTAATAACAGCGTCTAACGTATATTAATAGAATCACTTACCGCTTTCAGAAGCAGGGAATGGAGACAATGTGTTGCCGAGGTATGTGAACGGCGTTGGTCCAGCCAATTGAGATATGTTGCCTACACAAATATGCCAATAAATTAATTGTATACAAAAAATTTTATTTAAAAATCGACATGTGGCTTGGTTACGTATTTCGAGACCTTTCCGTTGGCATATACGTACACGAGCATTTATTTGGGTAATAAATGCTGAAACTCTTACCAATAATAACCAATTGTACAATTTACAGTGCAATAAAGTTTAAATAAATAAAGAAACTGGTTATGGAACAAAAGGAATTTAGTCTTTACAATTTAAGTTATTATTATAAATACATTATCTGATGAAATGGAACCAAATGTCTATTAAGGTTTACGAAAAAGAATCATAAATAATATATTTATACTGTTACAAACTTTCATGGTAATTAACATTACTCCGTAACTAGCTAGTAGCTTCTGTGATTTTGGCGCTTGCTATAGTGCCTGAATATAGGAAACTCTTAAATAATAGATACTGAGGCCTCTCACACCTAACTACTTTTCAACGAAAATCGCTTGCACACGGCACCTAAACGTGCGCCACTTTAAACAAAGGACGTGGCGAGGTGCAAGCATTTCGGATCTTAAGGTAAGGCATTGACCTCGATAGTACAGTCGCCAGCACATCAGGTTACCCACTTTTGTTGCAAACTAGCCCTTATTACAACTGCATAAGATATCGCAGTGTTTAACTTGACGTGCTATTGTCCGTACATGGAAGGAATTTCGTATGTAACTATTGTTATAAAATAATTTACCTAAAGCCGCTCTAGGATCAGACAGAACCGCGCTGCTGTAGCTAACATCGCTCACGCCCGTCTTACTCTTCTTTCTGGAACCTTCCGCGTCTTTTAGGATCTGGTCAATGCTGGTGTCTGCTGGAAACAAAGGCAAAATAATCGTAAATAAAGATAGATACATCTATTGTCGTGACAATATGCAAATTTTTTGACAATTTGCTATACGCATTTTGCTTTATTGCCTGCTACGCCGTAAAATGCCATGACCGTGCTAGGAACGTGTCAAAACAAAAAATCTTCGTATTGAAAACTATGACACCTTGCCCACTAAACCGTTCCGTCATCGACCAACATCGTCGCGTGCCATGCATAGAGCGTGTCAGCACCGGCAATATACGCACTCGCTCGCTCTCGCTCCATATGACGGTGAGACAGAATGCTGTAGATCCGTTCAGTGATTGTGACGTGTTCTTTGAATTTCAATTTCAAATAAGAAACCATTTGATTGAGTTGATGACAAACGTGATTTTTTCGTGGTGTCAGTTCCAAACGGTAGTAATAGTAGTCCAATGGACGGGCACGACCTTTATAAATGAAGAAACTTTTTTTGTAATGAAGGCAATAAACGTTTCTATTTCTAAAACCTCCGCGTGATGCTTCAGATTAGCATCTATGTCGAAGAAGGTACGAACCTGGCTGCGTGTCGAACACGTTGCCGGTCTCCTTGAGTATGTACTTGCGCAGGTTGAGGTACTGCTCCTTCTGCGCCTCGACCTGCGCGTGCGCCGCCGCCAGCCGCCCCGCCAGCGCCACGAGCGACTCGTGCATGCGCCGGATGCCGAGCGTCAGCTCTGGGAACAGGTCAATTATAGGTAAGTAAAAAGTAAAGATAGCCTGTAAGCATCCCACTGCTGGGCAAAGGCCATACCTCAAATATGAGGTAGTACGAGCCATACTCCACCACGCGGGCTCAGTGCGGATTGGCGGAGGGGTGTTTGCAAGGCAAGCGACCAACCTTGCTGTCAGATTTTATCAAGCCGCCCATAGGGCCTCTGACTAGGCTTAACGACTAATATCAACCGATATTAGCCGGGACCAACTGCTTAACGTGCCTTCCGAAGCACAGAGATGCTCGTTATATACGTCACTTAAATGGTCGGAATGGCGGAATGGTCACCCATCCAAATACCGACCGTGCCGTGAGTTGCTTAACTTCGGTATTACTAACCAAAGCGCTGCCACAACTGCGCTACAAGCACCTCGTAATAACAGTGTAAATGTATAGTTTATTTTTGTTTTTATAGTGTTCTTTCACCATACAAACTTAATAATATAAATTGCACTTGTAAAAAGCAACTGTGAACCTGCGACAGATGAGGAATTGAACCCCGTGTCGTCGCCTCCCCGCCGCCCATGCATCGCTCCGGCCGTCGCAAGTTTCGTACCCGCAGACTATAGGTAAACCGCTTCATTGAGACTTCGCTTGCGGGCTACAGTGGGCGTAGGGGCAGGCGATAGCGGGGCCGCTCACTATCCGTGCTCTCGTCTCCCCCCGCACCCCTTAGCGCCGCAGGCTAGGCCTAATTTTCGCGGTCTACCTATAGTGGGAACAACTGGACAAATTCCTGCGCACCTGAATTGTCTTTAAAGGGAGGTTCATTACCGAAACCGATAGGACCGCTGACCGACAGCGTTGCAGTGCTTCATATAACATTGTGTTTATTCGTACGCTCGACATATGTACGCGACCGACGTCAGCTTAAGAGGAAATCAAGTCTTACATTAATAGAAAAACCTAAAGGTTTCTCATAATACCTTGTTCAGTGAGCAGCTTGGGCGAGGCCTGCATCTGTTTATCGGCGACTTCCATTTGCCGACGGAAGGTGATCAGCTGTTGTTCCAACTCCGATATCAGCTCCTTCACGTATGCAGGTGGCGTTGAACGCTCCAGTTCTAGTCCTGAAAATACATTATTTTATGCTAATATTAATTCATTTAAGATAATGTTAATATCTTTACTTCCTTCATTTATAATTTTGTATAACTTTATGTGTTCTATTTTATCTACCTACTTAAGTTGTTGTAAATGTTTCGCCACTGATTTTCTACATTTGAAGCGATTGAAGAGTAAATTCTGCTATTTTCGTTTAATTTTATTTGTTTATTGATACCCATAACAAATTACTGTCTTTACAAATCACAGTCGCCGCTCAGGGACAGTGCCCGGCGCGGCGGGGCCTCCGCCTCGCGGGACAGTAGGCCTACAATGAAACGTTAGTCCGTATTTTCGGGCCCGTCCGTAACCCGACCGAAATACGTGACTCGTAGCTACCACGAAATATTTTCGGATGCTTAGGTTTAGTTCGGACGCATAGACAAAGTTACGTGAACGAATGATTGAAAAAGGTTATTTATAGTGCCTGTCCTAAAAACCGGTAATAACATGAAAATTTTAAAATTACTTGTATTTAAATAGTTTTAACGCTTTTAATCAGTATAGTTATGCATTCCATTTTATAAACTACAGTTAAAATTAGTGGAATGCTCCGTATGTTACTAAAACATTAGCAATTTTTATTAAAGAAATTTTGTGAATACACTATAAAATACCTAACCAGACATATAAAGATAATATATAAAGAGAGAGATATATAAAGATAGGCCAACCAAATAGAGAATGTCACGTCCCACTAATAACATTTTGATGTTGAGAGGATATTTCCTCCCGCAGTATTATACACATAACTTTATTTGTTTACGTTCGTTTTGTTATGTATGTGATGACATGTTCATGCGATTCCAAGTTTAACTTTCAAGTGTTTTTTACCTCGCGCCGAGTTCTCATGTGTTCTAATCATGAATGGCAATATTTCATCTGTTAATGGCGTAAAACTCAAAAAGGGACGCTTATGAAGACTAAATCATCCATGGATCTTTAAGAAGCTATAAACGCAATATCGGGAAATACTGCTCGCTCAAGATAGTTCTCACGTAGGTAGCAACGTTGGCGTCTTCGCTCAAGGCACTCTTCTCTTAGGGCTTCCAAGACAGCTAACACGAATGCCATAACTTTTACTAATTAGTATCTTACTTTATTAATATTCACTATTCACTTAAAAGTACACCTCAGTG